>CM053771.1:271483755-271509565 GCA_028658325.1 Potorous gilbertii | reverse complement strand
GTCTTACACAACACGACTATTATGGAAGTCATTTGCAAAACTAGACAGATATGGCCTACGTTGAATTGCCTGCCTTCCTAAAGGGAATGGGTGGGGAGGGAGGGATGAGGAGAAATTGGAATTCAAAGTTTTAGGAACAACTGTTGAGTATTGTTCCTGCTACTAGGAAATAAGAAATACATGTAATGGGGAATAGAAAGTTATCTGGCCCTACAGGACAAAAGAGAAGATGGGGACAAGAGAAGGGAGGGATGATAGAAGAGAGGGCAGATTGGTGATAAGGGAAACTAGAATGCTGGGTGTATTGGCGTGGGGAGAGGGGACAAATGGGGAGAAAATTTGGAACCCAAAATTTTGTGAAAATGAATGTAAAAAGTTAAATAAATAAGTTTATATTAAAAAAAAAATCTTGAAAAAAAAAAGCAAACTATACATAACAGGATTCACAGTTCTGCATATAATAATTTTTCTGTTCTATGTATATTGAAGTGTCCATGTTTAAAATTGTATTAAAATTACTTTTAGAAAGAAAAAAAAGAAAATGGGGGGGTTGGATTAAATTACCCCTAATGTTACTTCTAGCATTAAATATATGATCACTGGATGGTTCTATGGAATGCCAATGGAAAAAGAGATCAAAGGATACTGACATAATTGAGGACAGTTTCATGGAGGAGCTGGAAATGGAGTTGGGTCTTATACAATGAGGGCAAAAGAGATGATTCAAGGAAAGGGAAAATAGTGTGAGTAAAGTAGTGTTGGCAGGAATTATCTGACCTGAAGTAGTGAATAAGGAGCATCTGCCCCACCTAACATAGAAAGTTTGCATTGTGGAGTAAGGAAGAGGGGAGAGTTACTCTTTGTACTTTGGCTCTGGGACAGAAGCAGAGGAATATTGTGAGTGAGGATATAAATATTGTCCTCTTAATGTTTTTAATGTCACCTACAAAGATAAATTTTTCAGTTCTTAGAATCTGAAGCTATTTGTCATTGAATTTTTCAAGAAAGCATTAAAGTCCAAAATACTTGATCGCTTTACTTAGTAAAGGGTTTTTTCCTCCAAAGAGAACAATAGTTATGTTCTTGCATCTGTGTGTGTGTGTGTGTGTGTGTGTGTGTGTGTGTGTGTGTTGTGTTTGAGGGGAGGGTAGAGATGAAAGGGAAAACATTTATGCAGTTCTAATGTTAGGCAACCCAAATGAACTATTTAGAATCTACTACATAAGCTGTCAAGGACGGAAATATTAGAACTAAAAAGAAGTCAGAGATTGTGTCCCTATTTCTCTTTTGACCCTGCAGGCTGTGATACTTCAAAGTGTTACTGGATGATTCCTGGAGCTAGGAAGTTGTCAAAATGAGCTGACAGAGAATTGAAAGGGTTTAAGTGCGTTTTCTCCAACTGGGGCTCGTTTTAGAAGAGCCCTGAGCATGTGAAGCAATTGGTGTTGAGCAGGGATGGCGTGTGATGGCAGCAGTAAGATAACTTTCATCCATTTGAGTTAGGAGTAAACCTCCAAATAAGTAGAATTACAATTCAACTAGGTCACAGAAGTCCCTGTGGCGATGGGGGGAAGGACAGATAATAAAGCCACTCATCTCTCAACAAGACAGAGGAGTTACATAAACCAAGACAGTGTTTTTTAGGTTTCAACACATTGAAGAGTAGAGCAAACCCAGTACTGTTCAAGAACAATTTCAAAACTTCTCCAAAACTATGATCCAACATTTTATATGGAATCAGAACCATGGTCCAGCCAGCCTAGCCTATAGTCTCTTATGGGAGCATCATCATACTTGTGGTAGAAAAATATTATAGGTCAGGCCTAAAGGAGGCTAGTCTGGTGTTTCACGTTAAAAATTAGAATGAAACAAGATACTTGTATATCTTGTTGTTTACTCATTTTTCAGTCATGTCTGACTCTGCATGATCCCATTTGGGATTTTCTTGGCGAAAGTGTTGGAGTGGCTTGCCATTTCCTTCTCCAGTTCATTTTACAGATGTGGAAACTGAGGCAAACAGGGTTAAGTGATTGCCCAGAGTCACACAGCTATTAAGTGTCTGAGGTTGGATTTGAACTTGGGTCCTCCTGACTCCAGGTCCAGTGCTTTACCCATGGTGTCACCTAGCTGCCCACTTGGAGATCACCTAACCATTAACAAGAAGACGTTTACTTTGCCACAGCAGAGAAATGATGTTCAACAAGGATACCCCACTATTTCATGTAGTCATCTTGGTTTGCTGGTCAGGAGCCTGAGGAACGAGCTACCAGGAAGCTATATTTTAATTATAATTTAAGCTACCAGGAAGCTATATCAATGGCCTCAACTGGCTCTGGTAGCCTGCCATTGATATTCCATGTGTTATTAATAGAGACTCCTTACTAATGTCTCCATCCCATATTAATCATTTGGGATTATTGAAGTGTTTCCTAGGATGTTTATTCCTCTTCAACCCTCCACTCCCACACACAATATTTTTTTCTGACTCTCTTTTCTTAGATGTCATCAAGGTGATAACCTATTCAGATAAAAGGGCCCCCAATTGTGGCTGGATGATATATGAGCCTACCAAAGAATATAGGTCATGAGCCACCAATAATTTTATGTCTTTTACTTTGATAACAAACAATAAGGATAGCCACGATATTCATCAGATTGGAGGAAAAGTCTCACTTTATTCTCTAGCATACTTCTGCATATTTATGTATACCAAATCATTCTTTCCTAAGACATCCTAAACCATATAAGTCTTGATGATAGTTTCAATACCTCTTACAGAATAACTAGCCTAGCCTAAAGGCATATATTGCTCCCACCACTAAGGACAAAGTCATTTTCTCTAACATTAATCTCAAAAATCAGAGACATTTCCTTAAATGTTTCTAGAGTTCTTTAATAAATAATCTTCAAATATTTATGATGATGAGTTCTTCCAGTTCTGTTCTCACCAGTTCCATCTTCCAGCCCTGGTCATTCTCTGAGTCATAGCTCCACCTCTGTTTGGTAGACATTTCACTATAGAGGTTTCTCTATCACCTAAAACTTAAGGTGTCTTATACCATGCTCACCATCTTTCCAACAAAACCTGTTCCCTCTTTTGACTTCCTTGTGCCATCAATTGTACCATCATTTTCCTGAGTAAGAGAATCCAGGCATAAAACCTAAGTCATCTTTTACTCTTGGCTTTTTCTTCTTTATCCAACTAGTTATCAAGTCCTGTCCATTCTTCCTGGTTGACCTTCAGCAAGTTACTTAGTTTACCTGATCTTCAGGTTTTAGATCCATAAAATGAGGGCTTTAAAGATAGATGGGCTCCAAAGTCTCTTCCAACCCTTAACATTCCATGATGCCATATCTCTCCAATCTGTCATTCCCATTCCATTCGTTTTTCCACTAACCTAGTTTAGACTCATCCATTTCACCTCTTGATTATTAGGCTTACTGTATAACTTCTCTCCCTACTTTCAGTTTTGGCCAGATTAATCACTCTACAGTATCACTATCATCAAGTCACACTCTCCTACTTATAACTTTCACAAGCTCATCATTGTCTACAGAATACCCTGGCATTCAAGACCCTTTACAATTGTTTATTACAACATGCCCTTCCTAATCCTTCCTTTTATTACCTATTGACATGAAGAAGTGAGGTTCAATGCTGGTTCTAATCCATTTACTCCCTCAACTTCCATTTTGGGGAAGTAACAATCTTTGTAAACCTTCGTTTTCTTGTCTATAAAATGAAGAAGGGGCAACTAGGTAGCACTAAAGTGCTGGGCCTGGAGTCATGAAGACCTAAGTTCAAATCTAGCCTTAGACACTAGCTGGGTGACGCTGTACAAATCAGTTTTGCTTGCCTCAGTTACCTCATCTATAAAATGAGCTGGAGAAGGAAATGGAAAATGCTCTGATATTTCTGCCAAGAAAAGCTCAAATGGAGACATGATTGAAAATGACTGAACAACAACCAAAAAAAAAATGAAAAGATTGACAACCTGATATCTGAGGTCTCTTCCAGCTTTACTGAAATATCAAAGAAAACACAATGCGTATAGAGTCAGAGGTTATAAGATCAAATTCTTTTCTTCTACTCAGTACTTGTATGAACTTAGCCAAGTTATTTCTTCATCTTAAAAAAAATTTTTATTAATTGATTGGACTCAACGATCTCTTGGACTTCTTGCAGGTCAAAATTCTATTATCTTCTGAAGTTAGGAGAAAGAGTAAATAATTTGATATAAAGGATTAATGGAAAGTGAGACAAAGAAAGATGATGAGAGATATTTTACAATCAGAACTAGGTGGGGTTACATGAAATGTTGTCAGAAGCTAAACGATTTCCTCAGTTTCTCAATCTCTAAAATGGATATGATAATAGATAAAATATTACCTATTTTATCTATAGATAAAATTATATAAATATAAAAATAGATAAAATTTTATCTATTACCAGATGAAACATAGTAACATTTAATAAGAGGGTATCGGTATAGCATTCTAGTTTCTCAGAGAAATTTCAAACTCTATTTATTTTTCAAACTCTTATTATTGTTCATACCATATAGTCAGTCCCAGAGTTTAAAAAAAAAATGAGACACTGCTAGGCAGTTATTTTGAAGAAAGCTTTGAGGTTTTATTTGTTAGTTAAATATTCTTGAACAATTCATTCATATAGTTTATATTTATATGTGTTTTAGTATTTGCTGTAGCAAATATGGCTAAATAGCTATATTTGGCTAGAGACCAAATTCTAGCTAAATCTACAAGGGAAGAACAATAAACAGCTTATAAACTATTTACTATTCCTAATAAGAATACTGGCCACCTTGCCTTCCCTCAAACAAGACACTCCATGTCTCACCTTCTAGCATTTTCACTGGAATGCTCTCCCTCCTCTTCTCTGCCTCCTAGACTTTCCTGGCTTCCTTCAAGTCCCAGCTAAAATCTTGCCTTCTAAAGAAAGTCTTAATTCTAGTGTCTTCCTTTTTATCTGTACATAATTTTTTCATACAGTTCTTTCTATGTCCTCTCCTCTGTTAGATTGTGACCTCATGAGGGAAAGGACTATCCTTTTTCTTTTTTTTTGTACTTCCAGTGCTTAGCCAATGCCTGGCATATAGTAAGTGCTTAATATATGCTTATACAGTGATTGACTAATTAATGGGAGCTCTGGAGGTTGGGGGGGTGGGGGAGAGAGGCATAAAACCTTATTATGACCAGGGTTATTGACATAAGTTCTAGGTTAATTTTGCAAGACCTGTAGATTTTATACCTACTTTTGGAAATGCAAATATGCTTTCATTTACTAAGAATCCACCACTACATAAATAAACTAATTATTCAGTGCCTACTACTGAATGGTAAAAGTGACCTATTAACAATACAGAACATCTTCACTAAATTGGTTAGGGAGAGAGACAGAGACAGTGACGGAGAGACCAAGAGATAGAGACAGAAACAAAAAAAAGATCAAAAGTGAGAGAGACAGACAGAGACAATATGTCAAACAAGGGTTCATTATGTATAAGACACTGAGGATGTACTGGACTTTTGATTTCATTGGTACTGGAAACTCCCAGGTGAGGAAATTACCTTTACTGACACCTTCTCTAAATCTTAGAACTGCCCAGAGCACTGAGAGTTTCAGTCCTTGCTCAGGGTCACACAGCCAGTATGTGTCAGAAGCAAGACTTGACTCTTAGTCTTCCTGGATCAGAGCTCACTCTACTCATTATTTCATGAAAAACATCCAATTAGCTTCAGAAATCGATGCTTTAAGGGAAACAGAATTGATGAATTTTTTGTTTCCCGCAGCAAGAAGTTCACTAGCCATTCACAACACTGGGAAAGTAAAGTTTATCTCCACTACCACCATCCCACCCCTACTCCCCAACTCTCAATGGAGGACAAGTCTTCATTAACGTATAAATAATGGTCTTTATCTCATAGATGGTGAATGTTGAATGTTGACTCTAGCTGAGAGCATCATAGACTCAATACTCTCTTTGCCAACAGATATTGATTTTGCCACCCGCAAGGTTGCCAAGCACCTACATCAGACAAAGATAATCTTTCAAGATGGTGATCACTTCAAAGGAAAAACAACCAGCACACTCCGGAACTACGAATTGGAATTCACTATTGGAGTTGAATTTGATGAGTACACTAAAGGATTGGATAATAGACATGTTAAGGTACTAGCCTGGGCTTTGATTTTGCATTTCACACAGCATTTAATACAAGGGCAAGCTATCTGAAAAAATAACATGAACAATTAGAAGAGTTGGGGGTGGAGGAGGCAGAGCTTTATGGTGCTAGCCATGAACAGGGGAGGATGAAGTTTTTCCTTTTTCCTTTGAATTATCTGTTGCCCTTGCAAAAGTGGGTCATATATTAAAAACCAGACTCTAATTTCCTGAATTATTTTTAGATTATAGAAATACATGTGTGCATGAATATGTGTGTATGTCTATGTGTGTACATATAACCATATGCATATATTATGCATAGCAACTAGGTGACATCATGGAGTTATATGTAAATGTACATATATATATATATACACATACACACGTATACACAAAATACATGACACATACACACACATATATACATGTGTATGTGTGTGCACACATATATTATACGTACATACAAACACACACATATACAGTAACTAAGTGATGTAGTGGATACAGGGCTGGGCCTGGAATCAGGAAGACCTGAATTCAAATCTAGCCTCTGACAGTTACTAACTATATGACTCTGGGAAAATGTTTTCTCATCTGAAAATAGGGATAATGACAGTTCCTACATCACAGGATAGTTGTGAGAATCAAATAAAACAAAAGTTATAAAGCTCTTAGCACAGTGTCTTAGCTTATATTAAGTAGCTAGGTGGCAGTGGAGAGAGCACTGGGTCTGGAGTCAAGAAGACTCATCTTCCTCAATTCAGATCTGGCCTCAGACACTGTGTGACCCTGGGCAATTTACTTAACAATTTTTGCCTCAGTTTCCTCATCTGTAAAATGGGCAGGAGAAGGAAATGACAAAACACTCCATTATCTTTGCCAAGAAAATCTCACATAGGATCAGAAAGAATGGGACACAACTGAATAACAAGACATACATATCTATATATCTATACATAGATATGCATGTATGCATGTATGGGCATGTATATATAGATATGCACATATGCATGTATGGGCATAAATATATATGCTCTTTTATTAGTAGTAGTATGTGGGGATATGTATATATCAGTATATATATATATATTTATATGCATATGTGGATATGTGCCTATCTATAAATAAATGGGCCAGTTATTTCAAGGGCAGATTAGTAGTGTCTTCCACCATCAGAGGTAAGACCCTCAAAATAATTCAAATAACCAAAGAAAGTGTCAGCGTGGCATATAATAGTAATAAAGTTAAGGTAAGGTAGAGCCTCCCATAGGACTTTACCCATATGATCATGTGTAAAACATGGTCATACTTTCAAAGCAGCAATGACATGGTGCAGCATGGAGAAGAGACAAAAATGAAATATAAAAGCCCAGCATTCATTCACTGTATAAGTAAATGTCTCTGTGCATCTTAATAGTCCCAGAAGACATCAAATAATTTTACATTCAACATGGAGAAATGACTGAGATCCATTGTGATTCAACAAATATGTCAATTCACCAGACCTTTATTAAGTCATTTACATACTCTCTAACCTTAGTTTCCTCATCTGTAAAATGTGGATAATGACAGCATCTACCTCACAGGGTTGTTGTTGTTAGGATCAAAGGAGATGATAAGTGTGAAGCACTTAACAGGTCTTACTGCGCTATATAAAATAGATCTAGAGATGGAAGCAACCTCAGAGGATTTCTAATCCAGTACCTTCCTTTGACAGTAAAAGGAAACAGAGTCCCAGAGAGTCTCAGGAGATCACCTAGGATGACACAGGCAATAATTATCAGGCAGGATTTGCATCCAGGATCTCTGATTCCAGTCATGATGTACCATGACCATCAAGATGTGAGGCAATGTTATTATTAGAACTTATATAGCATATATCATCAACCATGTTATCTTTTCACATCTCTCCTCAGGTACATTGCAAATTCCTTCTGGGAAAAGAGTTGTATAATCATATTCTTTTGCATCCTCAACCCACACACTCAATTACAACCCAGACTATCTAACACATTGTCTCACAAACAATTAAAGCTCTATTTTGGTGACTGCTGATTTCGTTGAAACACTCCCTGCCTTCAGAGTGTTTGCAGGAGCATGTTATTATTGTATTATTAACAAAATATTATGATGTCAATATAGCATATTATCAGGTGGATATATATACACAAGTCCAAAGGAAATAAAAAATAACACAAAGTAATTCCAGAAGAGAGAGTACACAACTAAGAAGAAACATCTAAGTTGAGTTTTGAAGGAACCTGATGTTTCTTACAGGTATAGGTGAGGAGGAGGTATGTGTCAGGCAAAAACACAAGTGACGAGATCCTGAGTCATCAGGAAAATGCTCTATTTTGATTAGTGGGTTCTGTTTAAGAAGGTTAAAACAAACAAATAAGCGTAAGCTTCATTTTTTCCTTTTTTATTTTTTTTGGAAATTCGCTTCTATAGGAAGTAGGATAGGTGAGGAGTTACCATGTTGTGAAGAGTGAAAACTAATCCATCAGAAGCTGAAACTAGTGCCAAAACTTGCCAGAGTATTTGCATCATTCCTCTGTTCTAATGTCAGCTCAAAATGAATATTGTACATCATTTAATTTATTTTCATTCCTCTTCAGATCTGGTTGTCTGCTCACTAGAAACTAGGTCAGTCCTCTAGCTTTATTCTTTTATGACCTCTCACGGTACGCCAACTCTTTCTCTCAGAATAATCAATTTTCTAAACTTTTTGCTGATGATGAGGGTATCCCATCTGTTCAGAACTATCCTGCTTCTTCCTAAGTCCTTAATAGATTCTTTCCTTTAAACCTGGTTCACCCTCAATATCAGCTGCTAATTCTATCAAACCAATGAAATCCCCTTTGCAGTATCTCCTCTATTTTGACTGCAACAACCAGAAAAAGAGTAGGGGGAAGCTAAGTTAGAGACAAGATGGGATGTGTAAGATACTCCAAGAGCCTCTGGGCAAAGACCTAGATTCTATCTATCCTATCATTCGCTATCCATTTTTATCCATTTTATTAGAGTGTTCTGCCTGAAAGCATCTTCAAGGGTTATAAGCCTCTTTATTTCAAAGGCAGATTCTCACACTTGGGAATAGAGTGGTATGCTTCTAGGTATACACGTGTGTATGTATGCACAGACATATGTGCATATATATACATATATGTGTATCTATGAGTACATACACACTTGTTCAGTTACATAGTTATACCCAACTCTTCATAAACCCTTTTGTCCATGAGGTTTTCGTGTCAGAGATACTGGAGTGGTTTGCTGTTTCTTTATCCAACATACACATACGTGTATGTGTATACATGGTATATATGGGTATTTATGTATATTATGTATGTTTATATAATACAAAAGTATTATGTATTATTATTTTTAATCATACTGATAATTTCATTTTAGGGAACTGCCAGGGAGGCAACTCTACCCATTGTTCTTCAATTTATGTTTTAGAGATTTGCTTGAGGTCATTGAGAGGTCAAATCTAGATTTTTCTGAGCCCAGTTCTTGAACCGTTGAACAACACTGCCTCATGAGACATTATATGAGCATGATTAGGAGAGAGTTATTAGAGAACTGCCTGAGGCACATAAAAATTAAGGGACTTGCTCAGCAGAATCATAGTGAGGTCTTTGTCGTAGTGGAAAGTTTCTAGACTTGGAGGCAGGAAGACCTAAGGTTAAATCTGACCTAAGGTACCTTTTAATTGTGTGACCATAGGCAAGTATGTGGTCTCTTTAAGCCTCAGTATCCTCATCTACAAAATGAGGAAGTTGAACTAAACGCCCTCAGTTCTAAAGCTATGATCCTATATAGATTAGTTTCTTAACAGCAAGGACAAAATGGTAGTATATTTCTACCCTGCTCTCCATAGTACCAGTCTTTTAAGTACACAGAAACCAGTCCCAGGACAAACTGACACAACAAATTTGGTTATGAGATCTCTTTTTCACTTCCTTTTTAATATCAATTTTCCATCTTGTGCTCAGATACTCAGTGCCTGCCTTCATACTGCCCAGAACCCCTCATGGCAGCACCCTACTCAAGCTTGTCTTCTGAACAATTTTCTGTGCTCCAGATCTTTCCTTCAACTTATTTCCCATCCTAATAGAGTCATTTTCCTTTATTCCTTTACCTAAGGACTCCACTAAGTGACCTGATAATCTTGTGACCTAATTTTCCCTAAGATGTTAATGTCTAATAATGGTTAGACATCTGATCACTTTCCAGGTAGGGTATATATTTTATTCACTGCCTTAATACAAATGAAGAAATTTAGTGGTGGAGATTTTAGGTACTGCAACAGGACAGTGGGGAGAGATTTTGAGGAAGAATGCCTTTCTTTTCTGGAACCCTTCAAATTGCACACGTAGGCAGTCATCTACTCTGACCATGTGTGAAGCCAGCTCTGTAAGCACTCTCAGTTTGGAATGATTTTCCTTTATCTTCTTCCTGCAAGATTCTAACTTCCATCTGTGTTTATAACCTCCTTTCCCATCTGCTCTTATGAAGATAATTGAGTCTCTTTCAAGTGTTCTGTGATATGGGAGATGAAGGGTGCCATATAAAAATGAATTGAATGGTTGTATATTGAATGTTATTAAAAAAGTTTTTTAGACTCCCTCCTACTGTCTGTTTCACATTGGAAGGAAGGTATTAATGTTGTAGTTACTCCTGTGATTTATTGATACCCAGTTACTTTCTGACTGGAATAACTTCAAAACTGACTGTTCTAGTTTGGATTCTTGAAATGATAAGTGAAGGCAGTCTCCTTATTGAAAATGACTATCATTATTGAATATTCTTATTAGAGGAATTCAAATAATATAATCAAATGTGCAGATTTTTTTTAACATAAAATACAATTTCAACAAAATCAGCAGTCACCAGTGCATATAGAGCTTCCACTGTTTGTGAGACAATGTGTTAGATGGTCTGGGTTGTAACTGAGTATAAATTGAGGATACAAAAAAAAATGATTATGCACTCTATTTCCTGAAGGAGCTTGCAGTGCAGCTGAGGAGATAACATATGAAAAGATAATATGATTCATGATATATACTATATAAGTGGTAATAACAATGATGCCTCACATCTTGCTAGTCATGATTCTGGAGTTAGAGATCCTGGATGCAAATCCTGCCTGACAGTTATTGCCTGTGTCACCTTAGATGATCCCCTAAGACTCCCTGGGACTCTGTTTCCTTTTACTGTCAAAGGAAGGTATTGGATTAGAAATCCTCTGAGGTTGCTTTCATCTCTAGATCTATTATCATATAGCACAGTAAGACTTACTAAGGGCTTTATACTTGTTGTATCATTTGATATGTAGGTGTTAATGTTATCCACATTTTAAAGATGAGGAAACTAAGGTAGGAGAGTGCCTAAATGACTTACCCAGGTTCTATATCGCATGCCATACTGCCTCTCACAGACAATAAGGTATAGATAAAGAAGGTGGTAGCAGATAAGTGAAAGGAAAAACCACTATGGGATGGATGGTTGAGGATATAATCCATGAAAGTAGACTTTGAGCTAAGCCTTGAAGGTCAGGTAGGATTTAGAGGGGTAAACTAATAGAAAGAATACTGTCTGCCACAGTGTGTGTGGATTGTTTCTGATAGACCTAGCCCTTCACAGCAATGCAAGGACCTAAAACATTTCCAAAGGACTCTTGAGGCAAAATGCCATCAACACCCAGAGAAAGAACTATGAAATCAGAATGCAGAGTGAAGCAGATTATTTTCTCTTGTATTATGTTTTGTTTTCCTCATATTTTCTCCCTTTCTTTTTAATTCTTCTATGCAACATGACTAATGTGGAAATGTGTTTAATAAGAATATATGTGTAGAACCCATATAAGATTGCATGCCATCTCAGGGAGGGAGGGGGGAAAATTTAAAACATATGGAATTGATTGTTGAAAACTGAAAACAAATAAATTAATAATAATTTTAAAAAAGAAAAAAGAAAGAGTGCTGTGCTTGGGGAGCTGAAATTAGAGTCACTTGATCTACGTTCAAAGCATTTTGATGCTTGCTACCTTTATGATCTTAGGTAAATCATTTAACCTCTGGGGGCCTCAGTTTACTCGTCTGTAAAATGAAGTTGGGCAAGATGACATCTATAACTCTTTACTCCTAGATAGGTAGAAAGAAAAAGTAAAGGTATTGAATATGGGGAGAACATTGAACAAAATCACAGAGACCAGATAGAATTGATAAACTCCCTGATATGTGGGAGGGAGGGAGGAGTAGGAGAGACAGTATTTGGGCCAATTTGACTGGAATGTGTATAATGGGAGAGTAGGAAAGAAGATTTAAAGTGTCAGGATCTGAAATGCCTGAAGTCCAGACTTTATCTGGCAGATGAGGAAGACACTGACACGAAGGAATGACTGAAATATCATAGAGGAATTTTAGCAGACATCTTGCATTAGTTTGTCCTGGGATGCCTCTCATCTGGATCACCCTGACTCTGACTCTTACAGACTCTAGTGATCTGGGAAGGAGATAAGCTCGTGTGTGTGCAAAAGGGAGAGAAGAAAAACCGAGGGTGGAAGCAGTGGATTGAAGGAGGAAAACTGCACTTGGTAAGAGTCGATTTTCATTCACTCTACCCATATTTTTCCAAAAATAAATCACAATGTTTACCCAATGAGGCTCCTCAATGAGAAAAACAGCCCTACTCTACTCTCTTGAGTTCCAGCCAAAGGCACATCATCACACAGACCAGAAAGCAGCTTCTATCTTGCCCAGGGGAATCTAGGAAACAATTTCAATAGCAGCTTCGGTGAACTGTTGCATTATTTTTAAAGCTCTAAATGCTGAGTTAGGAACCTAAGATTCAAGGAGAAGAGCAAGGGACTTGCAAAAGACCATCTGGATCTGGGGAGAGAAATGAATATGGAGTTAAGGCAAGTCTGAGGAGAACCGACAGAAATATCCTGCTGTCTGGAGAAGAGAGCTCACAAGCAGGAACAGAAAGGAGAATCAGAATCACCAACATTTAGACATGCAAAGAATCTTAAAGGTGCAATTCCCTCATTTTACAAATGAGGGAAACTAAGGCTGAAAAGCAAAGTGACATGTAAAGTCACACGACAAATTAGAAACAGAACTAGAAAGGAGAGAGTTGGGGAATCATCATAAGATATAGGATGCACAAGGTCTACAAGTGGGCAGCTATGTGGTGCAGTGGATAGAGTGCCAGGGCTACAGTCAGGAAAACTCATCTTTCTAAGTTCAAATCTGGTCTCCGACACATACTGGCTGTGTGACCCTGGGCAGGTCGTTTCACCCTATTAGCCCCAATTTCCTCCTTTGTAAAATGAACTGGAGAAAGAAATGACTAACCAGTCTAGTGTCATTGCCAAGGAAACCCCAAATGGCGGTTACAAAGAGTCAAACAGGATTGAAAACAACTAAGAAAACAAACACAAATACTCTATAAGTACACATTTTGAAATTCTCTTGATCAGAGAGAAGCTATATCTACACATCATAAAACATCTAGTCAATTTAGTAGGGGAAAAATTAAAATGTAAAAAATAGCTCCTAGTATCCTGAGAATCCAGAATCTGGTTGATAAATTCAACTGTTCCTTTTTCAATTCATTGTGATAGACTGAATGAATTTGATATAGACTGAGTGACAGCAAAAATGTAGTGACAATCCAAACTATCACTTTTGCTTCTCTCAAGTTCTCTCCATTAATCTCCACTTCCATAACTTTACCCAAGGCACTGGTACAGCTGCTTCCACCATTCAAGGCTACTGTGCTTTCCTAGTTCTTTTGGCCTAGGTGTGGACAAAGTCTTCTTTCTCATTAAGCTAAGAAAATGTCAGGTTGTCTCAAAAGGAACCTTCTTGGAAGACAAACTAAATTTAAAAGGCACATAAATTGACAAAGCATAGATTTCACATCCTAATTTGACTCTAGCTCAGATACCAAATGGTATTGTTGGAACAACTTAGGGGGGACTTGGCCTTTGCCTATTTCTTGCTCTTTCGTGTCTTAAACATCTATATTCTTGAACAAAGTTTTGTTTTTCACCTTTGTGTCTAGGCTAGCCTCTGGGCCTAGTCTCACCAGTAGAGGTGTGTCCTTGAGGGTAGACACCATTATAGGAGAAGCTTGGATGCCTTATGCAAGCTCCCTCCATCTACTAACTAGAGAGTTCAAGGATTTCCTTTTGGAAAGCCTTCGCCTGGGGTTGGACATTCCATTCTGCCTCTTTTCTCCTTTCAACTGCTTTCATTATTCAGTTTTGTTGTAGAGTACAGATGAGATGACTGATGCATCCAGGGCCCTGCTGTTCTTAAACCTTGGCTGTACTCAACCCTGCAGGTTCTCTCTGATATCCCATTCAAATTTCTCTGATTAATAGTCTTTCAGAATTCTATCATAACAGTTTTATAATATCAAAAACTTCAAATATATAATACCAATGAGCAGCTTCTATCATCAGCAATTTATTTTAATCCTGCAATTATTTATCAAGTTCCATAGTATGAGAAAAGCACTTTGTTAAGTACTGATCTATCTCTAGTGATTCGCATTCCAACCTATGTGTGTGCATCTATCTTGGTTGATGAGTCAGTGGATATAGTACTGGATCTAGAGTTATGAAGACCCAAGTTCAAATCTAGCCTCGGGCACTAGTTTTGAGTCTGAGCAGGTCATCTCTGTCTGCTTCAGTTTTTTGGGTTTTCTTTAACTGTGAAATTGGTATTAATAATAACACAAACTCCCCAAAGTTGTTGGGAAGATAAAGTACCTTAAAGTACTACCTGAACACTAGCCATTAGCCTCATCAGTATTTTTCCATGCATTTGACTTAGCTAGGTCAACTCAGCATATGAGGCACATTCATTGAATCATGTTAACATTGTGTAGCAAGGGTTTTAGATTGGAGTTGGACCTTTCTGATGATATGTGGACTCTGGCTTCCTCCTAAAGGACATTTGTGCTCAGAAGGGGCCAAGC
Organism: Potorous gilbertii; assembly: GCA_028658325.1. Lineage (NCBI taxonomy): Eukaryota > Metazoa > Chordata > Mammalia > Diprotodontia > Potoroidae > Potorous > Potorous gilbertii. Next base: position 271,494,377 of record CM053771.1, on the reverse strand, counting down.
TCCATGGGAAGTTCTCCAATCCAACACCATGCTACGTTTTTATGGATACCAGTGGAGTGTCTGTGCCATTCAGATATTCCTAATCTTCACTATGTGATCAATCCATCTTCTTTTTTTGCAGTCATGTATTTCTCCATTGATAACCATTATACTAGTTCTCTTATATAATTTCTTACATTGTAGTGTTTTATGGTTTACTCATGTCCCACGAGTGCTGTTCCATTTTTTTTGTTGATTTTTAGGGTGTCGCAACTTCTATTGTTCCTCAACAACTTAAAGAATATTGGTATTGTAAAGATGGGTCTTTGTTTCAGGAAAAAATTTGGGGTCATCGTAAGAACTGGGTAATCTCCCCAAGGTCATTCAGGCTATTCACTTGCCTGTAAAATTCTGAGTCTGCTTCAATATCTATTTCCATTATCTCATCAAGATGGATGTGCACTATAGGTTGTCCATTACACTGTATGTTGGAGTCTAGACCGTTGGCAATCTTCATTCTTCACTTGGTTTTTCCTATGTGGATAGTTCAGGCAAACTCTTTTGTAGTGTTTGCAAAAAGAAACCTCCAACCAGTCAACCAATCAACAAACACTTATTAAGTTCTTAGTGTATGTCAGGCACTGTACTGAACGTTACAATACAAAGAAAAAGCAGAAACAGTGTCCATCCTCAAGGATCTTGGGGAGAGGGAAAGTATACATAAGTATATACAAGACACAAAGTAAGTCAATTGTAAAATAGGCACTGAATAAACCAAAATCAGACAAGATCTAGTGCTACAATGCCTGTACCCATCAGGGAACTAGTGGGTTTAGTATCATCCAAATGTATTTTTCTTATTTCAGTCTTGCAATGTTACCTTTCAGGGTTCAATTTTCTTAAAGAAAGAACTAATAGTAAATGCTTTAGTTTCGGCAAAGTGCTTTACATTCATTGTATCTCATTTGATCCTTAACAACAACTCTGTGAGGTGTATACTGTTATTAGTCTCATTTTACAGCTAAGGAAACTAAGGCTGAGTGACTTGACAGAATTAACCAGCTAGTAAGTCCTTGTGGCAGAATCTGAACTCAGCATTCTGCTGGTTCCATGTCAGCACCACCTAGCTGTTTCATTTTTTTATATGACCCACATAGAGGCTGGTCTAGAAGTACCATTCACTTTGCATTGCATCACATAGCTTGCTGAGTTAGGAATAAATCTAAAATGATTTTCTTTTCTCCTCTTTTTGGGATATTGCATAATTGAAAGCATTGCAAAAATGTCTGCCCCAAGGGGTTGAATTTTTCCTTCCCTTCCAATGTTTGTGAGGATTCTAAGACTCCATATCCCTTCCACTTTCAAAGGGTCATTACAAGTAACATAAAGTCCATTTTCCTCTATCTAAACCAAAACCAATGCCCTAGTCAGCTGACAGGCAGGACTTTAATACCTTTCTGCAACATAAATCCAAAGTTTGCCAATAGTTCCTCCGGGCAAAGTTCTAATTATCTACCTCCTACATTGGGCTGAACTCCCTTACAAACACAAGACCTAATAGAGTGAAGGAACATCACTCTATTGAGTAGCTTCTCCCTCTCCTTTCACTTTTAAAAGCTTTTCCTGCTCTATTTCCTACCTTCTTGGTTGCTTCATTACTTCTAATAAATTACACCATGTTGTTTTAATCATAGAGTATCAGCAATTCCACCATTAGAGCTTGAGTTCAATACATTTTTCATTTTTAGAGTTGTAAAAGCTCAGTCTCCAAGTCAGAACCTAATCACCATGATCCTGCAGTGTGTGTTGGTTCACTGGATTCATGAAATACACATTAACAAAAGCTTCTGAAAGTCTTTCTTTTTCCTATGGTCAATCACTTCATCTCTCCCTGAGAAATCAAGAGTCATAGGCCAACGCACCAAAAGGGAATAAAGGCTGCTTGCTCCCCATTAACTGGTCATTTTTCATATTGTAGGAGCTGACATGTGAAAACGAAGTGTGCCATCAAGTATTTCAAAAGAAGTAATAGCTGACTGGGAAACCTACTGAGTTACCACTTAGGAATTATTTCATTTGTTTTGTGAAGAAACTGCAGATCCTCCTACTCTTGACAGCACCTGTGTGGAGTTTAAGCAGAAGCAAATGTGTGAGAATGCCAAATAAATATTTCCTCATTGTGAGTCGACATTAAATTAAAAATAATGTTTTTTTTAAAAACTCAATGAATTGTCTAGAAAATCCTGTATGTCACTTCATGTCTAAAACTAAATGTCTGGATAAGAGGTTTTGTGTGTATGTATGTGTATGTGTGTGTGTGTGTGTGTGTGTGTATTTCATGGACTCTTTTGGCCAGCTGGTAAAGATAATTGACTTCTTTTTAAATAATGTTTTTTAAATACATAAAATGAAACACAAATAATAAACTCTAAAAGCTAAAACGCCAGTTATATTGAAATGAAATGTACTTTTCCCCCAGCTAAACTCATGGACTCCATGAAATTTAATGGACTTCAGGTGAAGAACATCATTTTTCTAAAGTAAGGTAGATTCTTTGATAAAGTAAGCAGCTGCGTAGATGGCCTAATCTGAAGGATCACAAATAGATCCTCTCCATCTATCTTATAGAACTGAAGAGCTGGCAGAGCCCTTAGAGATCTGAATTCCAAAGAGTCCCCAGATCATACTACTGCTCATTGGAAATGGGAAGCTAGAACTCGTCCGTAAAATGGAGGGGGTAGGATTAGATGACCACTAAGATCTATCCTTGTTCTAGATTCTTTGAGCCACCCCCTTACTCAGTTCAATGTTCTTTTGATTACATGAACCTTGCCACTTTCTACTATAATCATATCTTACTGATTCTTAATGTTCTACCAATAGAGTTTCATTCCTTTGTGGTGAGCTTTATCTCCAGGCAACTGGGTTTTTATGTGACTCCACCTCAAAGGGGAAATCTATTAAACTCTAGATTCATAAAACTCATTAATAATTACTAGACTTCTTTCTTCCCTAAAGGGAAAAGGGGGTGAAAAGGAGGGGAATGTGAAAGCATTAGCCATTCATTGGAAGAAAGAAAAAAACAAAGAAAGCTTAACTTAATTTTGCCATGAGACTATGAGCAAATCCCTCAGCCTTCCTGGGCCTCAATTTTTCTTATCTACAAAATGAGAGTGTTGGACTCAACTAAGCTGAAGATCTATAATACTAGGATTCTAGATGGTCACAGATGTCCCTTTCAATTCTAGATCTATGATAATATGAGAGTCAGTACCAATCTGGACACCAACACTAAACACTTCATAAAATTCCTTTGATTACCAACAGAAGGGAAACAGGAATTGACCTGGTCTGCAGGGACAGAGATAGTGCCTGGGGTGACTGCACACATAGGCAGAGAGGGAGGAAGGGGCAGATCCTGCTTGATGAGGATGATTTTCAGAATTCCTGATTGCAGAGTGAGCATGCCCAGGGTGAGGTCCCAGGAGGATTAGCTACATAGACCACTTTGGAAAGGCCTGAGGGATGACCTTGGGAACATTTCCAACACTTCTGAAACTCCCTCAGCCCAGGCTCTAGCCATAGAGTTGACGACAGGAGCCCCAAATGCTCCCAGTGTAAAGCAGCCTCAGGCTGTTCTGGAGCCCCTTTATAGCCAGGGGAATAATTGAGCCCTTGCCTGAGTTCCTTGTATTTTCTAATTAATTTAGTTCTAGGCTACTAAATCTACAGTTCCAGGGGTCCGGATGAGTGGACACTAAGTAATAATGCCTTCATATTTGCTAGACTGCCTGCTGCTTTTAAAGCAGTCAGTTAATTAATCCTAGCAGTTTTCCATTTCAGCTGCTGGGTAAGGAAAACCAGCCAGAGAAACCTCCAAGGGCTGGAGTAGGGGACTGGCAAAGGCTCTTGGGCACAGAGCTACTGGCAAGGCTGGCTCTCTGTACCACAAGTAGCATGGTGAAGTAAAATGATCCCTAAAATCAGAAAGCTTGTGTTGGAATCCCGTCTCTGCCACCCGAGGAGTGTATGGCTTCCCACATCTCTTAATCCCCTCCCTAAGCCTCAACTTCCAATCTGTAAAATGAAGAGGGGTGAACTTGGAATAAACAACATCTAAATTCTATTCTAGCTCTACACTCTGTAAATCCCTAATTTCAGCCTGACAGTACATTAAAGAGATTTAAAGCAGCCTTGTTAAGTTGATGAGGGTCAGCCTTGAAGTCAAGATGATCTGGATTCATGTCCAGACTCTAACATCCCTGGGCAAATCATTTAATTTATTAGTGCCTCCCCTAGAGTGCCCTCCCCCCCCAAGTAATTCTTTAAAACCATAAGTTGCTAAACAGCTGGTGATTTGCCTTGGTAGATGTCTCCTCACCAGGGGCTCCCAAAACCAATGAAATCATAATTCAGGTTGGTATAAAAACAACAAAAAAAGTACAATGGTTTGCACATAGTAGGTACTTAATAAATGTTTGTGGAGTTGAATTAAGCTACGTCTTGGCTCTTCAGATTAGATGGCCCCTGGAGGACTGAAGAAGGAGGCGGGGAATGATTCAAAAAGATATGTAGAGATAAACCACTCATTTCACAGTTTGGGGGAGGATGAATCCTGGCTTCTTCCCCTTCTTGATTACTTGAAAGAAAGCTGAGAATTTGATTGCCTCTCTCCAGATGTGGGAAGCATCCGAGATAGCATTTTACTCACCAGAAAACCAGGGACTGAGAAAGTTAGTGCTTCAGTTCTAGTGAAAAAAATTAGGCAGTTCGGTAGTTTATCCACAGGCAAAGTTCTTTCTAGCTTTTCAGCTGAAAAGCAGTTGAATAGATTCAGGTCCTGCTGAAAGCAAAATGATACAATGGAAAGAGCCTTTAATTTGGTATAAAAAGATTTGGATTTGAATTCTAGCTATGCCACTTAAGAGGAACCTGACCTTGGATAAGCTGTCAATCAAGCAACAAGAATTTCTTAAACATGCTATGGGTCAGTCACTGGGCTAAGTACTGGCAATAGAAATAGAAAGAATGAAACAAGCTATACTTGGGCATTTAACTATTCCAGGCCTCAGTTTCCTCATCTATAAATGTATAAGTTGGGCATCCAGCTTCAAATCTATGATTCTATTGAAACCTCTCAACGAAAGTGTGAAACAAGTAAAACTTGTTTTGAGTTTCCTTCCACTATTCCTTCCTATACTCCTTTCCCCATTCTGAAACCTTCCCCCATCCCCCAAAAAACTCTGCCCCAACGATTCCCAATGCTGTTATGTTTATCCCCTTGGGACTCAGAACCCTGTACCACAGTACTCCAATCAGATCTTCCTTCATCAGTGAGTGCCCAGTGATTAGAATTTAACCTATAGAATTTAGGTCATATGAAATAACCTATACTAGAATTTAGCTGTCTTCATCTACTAGACTTTTTAATTTCCTTAGTGTCATGTTGATAGCAATGAGATCTGAACCCCTAAAGGAAAAAGGCAATGTCGTTGGGATCTGGATCCCAAAAAGGACAAGCCCCTGGACTTTCCCTTATGGTGCTAGACCCTGGCATATGCCTAGGGCACCAGGTCCTTCCCAGTTAATAATCTTTTCATTGTTGCCCTCATTGTCTGCACCTGGTTCCATTCTAGACCACCATTTCTTGATTCCATCTGCTTCCACATGGCCCACGTCCCTGGTGTTCCTTTGGGCACCTGGAGCATCTAGGTACTTCTCTATTACCTCTGGGTCATCCCAGAATACTTGGTCACTCCTAGATTTTCAAAATCTTTCTTGGTCCTTCTTGCCACCCTCATTAAATTGCTCAGATTCCTTAAGAAACTGGCCCACTTACATTAGCGATTCAAATGTTTACATTCCTTATGAGTTTAGCCAATGACTCAGATTCAGTCTGGCCTCTTTGTCAATGCAAATGTCACAAGAGTGTGGATCCTTAAAATCTTGCCTACACCAGTTGCTGTTTTAATAAAGCTTGTCTTTGACTGAAAGGCTTGAGCTCATTTCATTCGAGGCAGGATGTGTCACTTGCCCTTGAATTTCAGGGTCCCAACACCCAAAGACCTCAACAATGCTGTCCACTGATTTCTCCTTTAGAATCATAGGATTTAGAGTTAGAAAGAGATTTTTTGGTTCCAACTCCTCTAATTTAGAAAAATGAGGAAGCTGAGGCCCTAGAGATGACAGTCCCACTTCCACACAGGTAATAGACCCATATATTTGGTCTACATGGTCAACCCTGAAGCATAAAACCTTAATGGAAACAGGTAGGAGAGAATTTATTGGGTTAAGGAGCCTTTCTAAAATCTATGCAACCACGCCACATTGATGATTGGATATTCATTTTAAATAAAAAGATGATCTTATCTTCCTACTCCGTATGCCATTTCCTCTCTCTCTCTCTCTCTCTCTCTCTCTCCTCCAACTATCAGCTATGTAATTCAAAGATTGGTAGGCCTATATCCTCCAGACCCTATTTGGTGGAAAGGAAAATAAACCAGATAACAGGAGCAAGGCTCAACATGTATAATAACTGGGAGAGTGCTGTTAAATCTTTAACAACAGAGCTCTAGAAAAACAAAAAAGTGTGTTGCAAATATTTTTAAAGTTTGATCTGAATTATTAACATTTTCTCTATCATTTTCTTAAACTCTAGATCATCAACAAAAACAATAAATCAAGCCCCAAATTGTAGCATTTGCCCATTTCTGAGGTGTAAATATTTGCCCTGAAAATCTAATAATTGGTTCCTTTAATATCCTTGAGTTTTTGTTCATTTTTGAAATTGTACTATGTTATGGAAATGTTGTTCTATCCCATAAATTTAAAAAAAGAGAAACACTGCATGAAATAATCTAGATATCTACATTTTAACATTTTATCATATGTGTATATAAATATATACATACATATGTGTGTATATATACATGTGTGTGTATATGTGTGTGTGTGTGTGTGTATGTATGTAAGTATACTGTGTGAGCAGAGCCTGAGCACACATTCAACAAGCATTTATTAAGCATTTAGTGCTTGGTAGACACTGCACTAAATGTTAAGAATCTAAAGAAAGGTTAAACCATAGTCCCTGCCATCAAGGAGCTCACATTTTAATAGATACATTAAAACAACTATAAAAACAACATAAAATAACTATGCCTATACATATATATATGTATATATGTATACATATATACATATATATATGCAAATACATGCAGTGTAAATGGGAAATAATCAGGTAATCTAAGATGCTAGCCACTGGGAGAGTGGGAGAGGAGGTAGGACCCAAAAGGCTTCCTCTACGATGTGAGATTTGCACTGAGTTCTGAAGGAGGGCAAGGTACTCAAGAAGCAGGTGAGGAGAGAGAGCATTCTAGGCATGGAGTCAGTGCAAAAGCATGGAGTGTACTCTCATGGTCAATGAGTTGATGAATTTTTAGAGGAATTGAAACACATTCCCACTGATATTCTTGCTATCAAGGAAATGAGAATACATAAAGAAGTTGCAATTAGATAGAGGGTCAGTTTTTAACTTCCCCTCAGAGGGCTAAATAAAAGTTAGGAGAGATGAAATCACCATCATGCAGCCATCAGCCCTTCTCCCCCAAATCCCATCACATCATGGGATTCTTCACCTTAAAATTGCTCACAATGAGTGTAAGCAACAGGACCACAAGGAAAATAATTTCCTCAGTGTTAGCTCAAAAAAATGGAGCTCGACAAGATCTCCCAAAGGAAAAAAAATATATATTTTTGGTGACTTCAGTATGAAGGTGGGAACAGAGGAGGAGGATGAAAAATATGTTGAAAAGTATAGTTTGCAATTAATATATCAAAGAACAGCAGTTTGTAGGTGACTCAAAAGCCTGATACCTAGATATCATGAAGACTTTCTTTAAGAAATAGAGTCCAAAGGCCTCAGACATGACAGCTTCAAACAAAAGACCCTAAAGTGATATAGATTATATCTTAATAGCCAAGAAATGACTTGTTCCTGAATGGGAATTCATTTCATAATCAGCTATCTATAATAATCAAATTGGTTTGTTAAAACAAACAGACTGATTAGAACAAAGTTCAAAACTGATATCATATTAGAGTAAAGGTTAAGGATGAGGAAAATATATTTTTTCTAACTATATTAGCTCCAATTTGACCTATTTAAATAAACTAACTCTTAAAAATGAAAAATGGGTAAAAGTAAAGACATTGACTCTGATCTGATATTGACATTGATGTCAAATGATTGACATTTCTTTGGGAGGTATAACCAATACACTAGTGAGTGTGTTCATCCTTTGTTGCTGAAGAAGATCATGCCATCAGAGAAATGATGACATGACTTACACTTGACTTTGCTTTGAGTGAGGGCTGTGCAGGTCACCAGCCTCACTTCTCCTCCAGAGTCATCTGAATCCAGTAGCCAGGTATTCATCAAGATGACTGGAGATGACCCAGGATGAGGCAATTGAGGTTAAGTGACTTGCCCATGGTCACACAGCTAGTGAGAGTCAAGTGTCTGAGGTGAGATTTGAACTCAGGTCCTCCTGACTCCTGCATTGGTGCTCTATCCACTGCACCACCTAGCTGCCCCAACCAATACACTATAAGGAAGTCAAAAGAACAATCCACCAGCAATATATAAAGATTCATGTCAACCGAAGGCAACATTGCTTTAGAGAAGTCATGTCAAACTCAAATAGAAATTTATCCCTGCCCACCATATATTGACTTAGAAAACCATGAATTTCCATTACCTGTATTGTGTTAGCTATATTTGGGAGTTTTTAACTTGCTGATGGGCAGCAAATTAGATCTCTGCTTTAGAATATAAGCTCATTTGCAAAATATAACAGAGTAGGAAGAAGGAAAGTTATGAGCAGTGCTGTCTAATAAAATAGGGGAAATTAGTGGAGAAGAACATAAGTCTGTAGAAAGTACAATTTCAGGTTATCCTAATAATATACATTAAAAAAGAGATGTGTCTGTAAGCATTTCTCTATTAATCCTACTAGTAATGATAGTGAAAAAAGTATATCCAATAAAACATTTATTAAGCACATACTATATGCCAAGCACAGTGCTGAGCACTTGGAATACAAAAAAAAAAGGTAAAAAGACAATCCTTGCCCTCAAGGAACTTAGAATCTATTGTAATAGAAACATGAAAAAATATAAAAATGAATTATATATAGGATAAATGGGAAATAATTAACAGAAGGAAGGCACTAAAATTAGGAGGATTTGGGAAAGACTTCTGGTAAAAGATGGCATTTTAATTGGAAATTAAAGGATGCCACAGAAGTAGGTAAGCAGAGTTGAGTAGGGAGAAAATTCCGGGTATGGAGGGCAACCAGAGAAAATGCCTGGAGCTGAGAGATTGAATGTCTTGTTCATGGAATAGCAAGGTGGCCAGTGTCACTGAGTCAAGGAGTACATTTCAGGGAATAAGGTATAAGAAGAGTGAAAAGATAGGAGGGTGTTAGGTTATGAAGGGCATTGAATGCCAAACAAAGGAATTTGGTTTGATTCTGGAGGCAATAGGGAGCCACTAGAGTTTTTTGAGTAGTGAGGTGTCATAATCAGACCTGTGCTTTAAGAAAATCACTTTGGTGACTTAATGGAAGATAGATTGAAGTGTGGGAAAGAATTGAGGCAGAAAGAGCCATCAGCAAGCTATTGCTAAAATCCAGGCAAGGGCCTGCCCTAGAGTGGTGGCAGTGTCAGAGGGGGATATTGGAGAGATGTTGCAAAGATAAAATTAACAGGCCTTATCAACAGACTATTGAGGGATGAGAGAGAATAAGGAGTTAAGAATGACTACAGAGTTGAAATCCTAAGGGAATGAAAAGAGGATGTTTCTGTCTATAATAATAGGAAAAATAGGATGGAAGTAGGGTTTAGGGGAAAAGATGAGTTCTATTTTTGATATATTTATTTTAAGACATCAATTGAATATATCATTTGAGAAGTCTGAAAGGCAATTGGGAATGCAAGATCAGAGGCCAGCAGAGAGGTTGGGGCAGCATAAGTAGATTAGAGAATTTTCAGCATTGAGACGGTAATTAAAACAATTTTTAACATTTATTTTTATAAATTTTGAGTTTCAAATTCTCTCCCTCTTTCCCTTCCTTCCCCTGAAAAAAAATAAAGTGGAAAATAGTATGCTTGGATCTTCATTCATACACTATCAGTTCTTTCTCTGGATGTGGATGGTATTTTTTGTCATGAGGCTTTTGGAATTGTCATGGATGATTGTATTGCTGAGAACAGCTAAGTCATTCTCAGTTGTTCATCATACAATATTGCTGTTATTGTGTATAGTGGTCTCCTGGTTCTGCTCCCTTCATTTTTCATCATTTCCTGTAAGTCTTTTCAGGTTTTTCTGAAAGCATTCTGCTCATCATTTCTTATAGCACAATGGGATTTCATTACATCCTATACCATAGCTTGTTCAGTCATTCCCCAGGTGAAGGATATTTCTCAATTTTCAATTCTTTGTCACCACAAAAAGCTATTTAAAATATTTTTTGTAGAAATTCATCCTTTTTTAAATTTTTTTTTATTTTAAATAAATTTATTTAACTTTTTACATTCATTTTCACAAGATTTTGGGTTCCAAAATTTTCTCCCCATTTGTG
>CM053771.1:271448313-271483255 GCA_028658325.1 Potorous gilbertii | reverse complement strand
TGTAGAACCTATACAGAATTGTATGCTGTCATGGGGAGGGAGTGGGGTAGCGGGGGGAATTGGGGGGGTAAAATCTTAATTTTAAGGAAGTGATTGTAGAACATTTATAAATAAATTAAATTAAATTAAATTAAATTAAAAAAAGACATATAAATAACAACAACAACAACAAAAAAGAAAGAAACATTCCCCATTAACTGTTGCACTTGACTTGAATTCTGTTGCCTCTCAGGTGGTATTATTTGCATACTGTTGTATAGCTTGCTGTTTTGGTTCTGATTTCTTCACTCTCACTTTATATGAATTTTCTGTGATTCATTGGTTTCATCTAAAAGTCATGCCCTATAGAACAATACTATTCCATTATATCCATTTACCATGCCATAATCTGTTTAACCATTCCCCAATTGTTATACACATTGTTTACAGCTTCTTTCTGTTGGGTGTGTTTTCCATTGGGTTCCCATTACACACTTCCTGATAGGTGCTCTATCATGTTAGCTCTCTTAGGTTGCCCCTATTAAACCCAACATGCTTCCTTGTGAAAAAAATTTAGCATCTTGTCCATGAGATGTTTTATTACAGGTGGAAGTTTCCCACTGGTGATATTTGAGATGATACTCCCTAAAAGTGCCCTCTCCCCTGGCTTCCTATGCCATCCATGTTATGGCCCTTTTGTGAATGTTAATGTACTTCCAACTTCAAATTCCACTAGGAACATTGAAAGTCAATGTCTAGACCATGTGACTCAGCCAGTGCTAGCTTGGAGCCATTTCAAAAGCTCCCAAAGCTTTAAGGGAGAATGGCCTTTTCAGAAATGCCAGGATAATTGGAAACAATGGTGCTGTTTTCTCTAATCAGGGCAAGGTTCTGGAGATTACCACAGCATTGATTAGAGAATCAGCTACCTCTTCTTAAATACATGTTGGTTTAGACAACTGGCTGGTCCAAAAGTGACTGTGAATTCAAAGAACCAACTCTTGGGACCAGGCTTATTCCAGATAGACTAAGTGACCACTTTTCAGGGGTCAGGTTGTCCATGTCGCATCTTATGCTGTCCTCAGTATTCTCACGTGGTGTTATGTTCAAATAGGAAAACAATAATCAAAGAAAGTTGGTCTTTGGGTAAATGAAGCTTGAATTAAAAAAAAAAATAATAATGAGATTAAATAATACTCTCCAGGTCACACAAATAGTAAACAACTATGCCTGCTAGGTGTCCAGATTTTAATTTTTTAGAAGAAGAGGGGGCATATAAGCTGAACTTTGAAGGGAGTGAGGAATTTCAAGGAGTATATAGGGCAAACACTCCAGGCACAGGAGATAACATGTGCAAAGGCATGTAGGTGGGAGAAGAAATGTGATATAAAGAGAACAGCGTGTTTATCAGTATAGCTGAAACCTAGAGTTTAAGAAAGAGGGTGATGTGAAATCAGTCTAGTAAGATTAGTTGGAGTAGCATATAAAAGGCAGATAGAGGAATTAACAATATAATGATGTAGAAAGAGAAGAAACTGTCATCCTTTTTTGATAGAGGAAAGAACCAGTATCTAAAGGGGTCAAGAGGTTGCCCAACAGCAGAGCTGCATTTAGAATAATGGAAATCTAGAGCTGGAAGAGACCACAGAGATCTCTAAAGTATGAATCCCTTCTATAATATCCTTGATAGGAAACTCAGTACCTTGTGAGCTAGCCCTTCAGAGTTAGGATGGATCTAATTATTAAGAAATTCTTGTTATTGCTTCATATCTGTCTCCTTACAATGTCTACTCATTGCTCCTAGTTAGGCCCTGTGAGGTCACAATAAATAACTCTAAATCTGCCTTCTTCAAGTATTTTAAATCAAATATCATGTTTGCTCTAATTCTTTACTTTCTCAGGTTAAGCATCCTCAATAGCTTCAGCCCTTTCTCAGAGAAAGTGATTGTACATCCCTTCACCCTCCCAGTCATCATCTCCTAAAACACTCAACATTACCCATTTCTTCCTTAACAAGTAGTTTTCAAAATGTGGTAGTCCTAATGTGATCCAAGCAGAGCCAGCTACAGTGACTATCACCCAGGGGTACATTGGGAAATATTTAACAGCTCCCTCTGTGGAGTGGGCTAATGTATGCACCGCTCTCTTCTAAGTTTAATCTGCATCATTAACACTTTCTCTATCACTTTCTTAAATCTAACTAAGCACCAAAATAATAAACCAAGCCCTGACTTGTTGGATTATGCTGATTTCTGACGTTTAAATACTCACACAGAAAATTTAAAAATCAGCTCTTAGAGAGCCAGTTTTCTCACTTCAGTGGACTCTAGCACACCCCTCCCCGCTTACCTTTTCTGGAAGCATTGCTTCTGTTGAAGTCTATAATTAGTATTTGGGGTACTACATCACATTGTTGATTCCTACTAAGCTTTTAGTTATTTAAACTATAAAGACTATTCCCCTATGAACTGCTGTCTAGATACATCTTTTCCCTCTTTTACTTTCATGATTTTAACGATCTAGAAATTTTTGGTTACTATTTAGTTGTTTTTCAGTTGTATCTGACTCTCTATGACCCCATTTGAGGTCTTCTGGGCAGAGATACCAGAGTGGTTTGCCATTTCCTTCTCCAGCTCCTTTTACAGATGAGGAAACTGAGGCAAACAGATAAAGTGACTTGCCCAGGGTCACACAGCTACTTACTAAGTTTCTGAGACTAGATTTGAACTCAGAAAGAGGGGGCCCAGCATTCTCTACACTGTGCAACCAACTTCCTCTAGAATATTTATTCCTATTCAATTTCACCTTCTCTTGACCAGTTGTTCCAGGCATTTGAAATCTGATTCTTGGTTGTGTCATCTAGAGTATGAATTCTCCCTCCCAGTTTTGCACTGCCTACAAATGCAAGAGAAATTCTAAAGGCAGAGTGCTGAACAACACCATGCATGGCCTCCTCCCAGACTGACATAGATCCATTAATCAAAATTTTCTGGGCATGATTATTTAATAGGTTATGAGTTCACCTGTAGCATCAGCCAGTCCATATCTCTTCATTTTTTCCATAAGAATACTGGAGGTGGTGGGGCTTTGTGAAATACCTGACTGGCATCTAGATGTACAGTAGCCATAGAATTTTCTTGATCTAGTAACTGTTTCAAAAAATAAAAAGGTGTTATCCTGGCATAACTTTTCCTTGGTTTTTTTGGATGAGTTCAAGCTATCTCCTATAGATCACCAAGTGCATTCCCAAGGGGGTCCAAGCCATTGGTTCAACGATATGTGCCTTAATGTTACCTGTGATGATGGGAGGCTCAGTGGCCTTTATTTGCAAATCCACTTTCTTCGCATTTTTGGACACTGGAATGTTCACCCTTCCCCAGTATTTCAACCTTACTATGGCTCTCAATCATCCCTCACGAGCCAAGGCCGGTGGTTCCAGCATCAGTCCCCACAAGCCTCCAAACTTTCAATTCTATGAATATTCCATTAGAATGATAGCAGGAGGGAGCAGGGGACAGAGGTCCTCAGGTTATTTTCCATCCTCATTAATGTATTTCAGAAAGTGCAGACCCCTTTGGCATTTGAAAGGGCAGAAGCCCATTTCTTCCAGAAATTCCCCCAGGAATTAAGGACTGCCCGATAATGAGACTCACTTAAAGGAGAGACTTTTGCAGAGGGTGTAAGCACTCTGAAACCTGGACAGAGAATTCAATATTTCAGCTCATGAGCCCCAGAACTAAGAAAGGTGGAGAACTAAATGACTGAAATGAGGCTGATTCCTCAGGCTGACACCATTAAAAAGGAACAGGAGGTACGAACTGCATGCTAACCACCCCTCAGAGGAATATGAAGCTGAGGATTTATTCTCCTTTCTTGTGGCATTCACATTTGAATAGGCATTAGGAACTGAAAGAGCCCAAATCACCAGCAAAAAAATGGGAAGCAAACGTACAACCCAGAGCCAGACTTGCAGACACTAAAACCCTTCAGGTGCCAGAAGTCACTAGACCAGTCAAGTGCTTGATTAATAGAGCCAACCCCTTGACAGTTCTCATGCAACCAAAGGCCTGGAAAAGGCAAGAGCCCTCAGTGTAGGACTGTTCCTGAGAACCCCAAGCTCTCAACTTCCTATGTGAGAAGCACACTGCCAGAGGTATTCTGGGAAAGGAGACTGGGGAGACCAGGAGGGATTTCAGACACTTTCCTTGGAGCATCTCTACATGATTTCTTTTCAATCCTTTACTTTCCACCTGAAGAATACATGGAGATAGCCTGAAAGGAAAACACAATCTTCTCGACTGACAAGTCATAAACACCTTTGCATAAAAATGGAGAGGTTTGGGCTGAGCTGAATGTCAAGATCTCTATAGGAAGTTTCTTGGTCAACTCCAATATATGTCCTGTCAAAGCCAGTCTCTTCAAGGAAGATGAGTTTTTAGAAAACCCTGGCTACATCTCCCCCTGCCTCTGCCTTCCTCATCTTCTCTCCTCTTCTAGACTTTCAGGCCTGCAAGCAAGCCTCCGTTAAACTGAGACCTGAAGGCAGTAAATATAGTGGACTATTAGGAGATAAGACTGTATAAAAAGAGTAAAAAATAGGGGAAAAAACTAGAACTGTGGCTCAGGAAGCAAAGAAAATGATTAGGGTAAAACTACAGAGAACCAAGCTAAGGGACCGACTAAGTAGTACATGGGATGTAGTAAAGACTAGGGACTGGAATAGTTAGACAAAGCTACATGGAGGAGGAGGTGAAGGCTAACCTAGGCCTAGGTCAGAATTCTGAGGCCTCTTCAGAGGGCCTAGCCCTCTATTGCCAACATCAGCACCTACAGAGCCTTGCATCATCTGGGGAAAAGCATACACCCATTAGTTCTTATTTGCCCAGCCCAGGAAGGATATTGAAAGCCAGAGCAGTAATCATGCTGCAGGTTCTGTGTTTTTTGGACCTGTCTAATTTATTGATTCTACAATATTACTGCTAGTGTTACAGTAGCAGCAAGCAGGCTTCTGGCCAAGAGAAGGAATCCATTCCTAAGCCCCTCAAGCTTCCCTCAGAGATTTTTAACTTTAAACCATATTAACCCCACCTCTTCTCCCCCGAAGCTTCCTTTTGTCTGCCAATTGGGTGGACACTCCAACTCTAACCTTGCTTTGCTTTTAATATTCCTGGAACTTACATGTCAGTCAGTCAACGAGCATGTTTTGGGATCTTGATGTGTTCTAGAAACTGTGCTAAGTGCTACGGATAAAAAGAAAGGCAAAAACAAGATTCTGCTTTCGTGGGGCTTATATTCTAATGGAGGGAGGGGAATTACATCCAAAAAAAATTATACAGACAAGATATATCAGTGTAAATGGAAAGTAATCTCAGCAAGAAGACTCTAGAGGTGAGGAGTATATGTGGGTGTAGAGTGAGCAGAGTCTTGAAGAAAGCCAGAGAAATTAAATTATGTCCTCTATCTATATACTCCGGCCCCTGGCCATGATCTCTGTCCTTTATTCGGCTTTAATCCACCTATGGATTGCTGGTCATTCTAACCTACTCGGTGGGTACTTGAAGGTTTGCAGAATAAAAAGGAATAGCAAAGATATGTCCACAGTAGCAACGCTACTCTTCATAACCAGAACTATTCTTTTTCAATCTGAAAGAGTTGGCCAATGAATTCTGAATGAATAATCTGGTCTATTGTATTGTGGTTACCTAATCCATTCATTTTAAATTTCAAGACCACAGGATTTTGAGGTCAAAGGAAAATCAATGATTATAGAATGGTCAGTTTAGAGCTGGAAGGAAACTTAGAGGTCATTTAGTCCAATTCTCCTCTTTTATCTATGAGGAAATAGAAACCTTATAAGTTTTATATGATTGTTTAGATTGTATATACTTTGTCTCTTTAGCTATATTACAAATGCTTTCTGAAAATGGGCTATGCTCACCAAAAATAACAAAGAAATAAAATAAATGTTTTCACAATATACTTTTAACTTTAATCTGCATCATTAACATATTCTCTATAATTTTTTAAAATCTAGACAATTAAAAATCTGATTAATCAAGAAAAAAAAGAAAATCAGCTATGTCTTATTCTTTTTTAAATCTACCATAAGCTGTTGTAACAAGATTATCATATTAAATTCATGAATGAATTGGGAGTTGGTGCACTATTGGAGTTCTAGAGAACTGGACAGCCATTGAATTCAGTTCAAAGTATTTAAGAGGTATCTACAATGTGCCCAGTCCTGGATTCAGCATAGTAAGGAGGGCAGAGACTGGAGGAGAATACGGAAGTCACATAAAAGATACGATCCTGGCTTTCAAAGAGCTTGCTTAGTTGGAGAGACAGGATATAGAAATATAGATAATAGGATCACAGACCAAGAGCTGAAGGGATTGTAGAGGTCATTTAATTATACCCTCCCCCCCTCATTTTACATATCAAGACCTTGAAGCCCAGAGAAGTTGTGACTGGCCCAAGGTCATACAGGCTTCAGATGACAGCAAATCCAGGTCCTTTTTCTCTAAGATAGGGTGGGTAACCTGCAGCCTTGAGGCCACATGTGGCCTTCTAGGTCCTCATGTGTCATGCTTTAGCTGAATCTAAACTTCACACAACAAATTCCCTTAATAAAAGGATTTGTTCTTATATGGGTTCTACACACACATTATGATTAAACACATTTTCACATTAGTCATGTTGCATAGAAGATTAAAAGGAATGGGAAAAACCATGAGAAAAACAAAACAAAACATAACAAAGGAGAAAATAGTTCTTTTGTGTTCCAACTCCATAGTTCTTTCTCTGGATGTGGATTGCATTTTACATCAAGAGTCTTTTGGAAATGTTTAGGTGCTTGCATTATTGTGAAGGGCTATGTCTTTCAAAAATAGTTGTCACCCACTGTGGCTGTTACTGTGTATAATGTTCTGGCTCTGCTCACCTCACTTAGCATCAGTTCATATAAGTCTTTCCAAGTTTTTCTGAAGTTGCATCCCAGGCCATCACCAGTTGTCTTGGCTTTGTTCTTGCCACTGGGCTTTCATGACTCTGGAGGAGAAAGTGAGGCTTCAGACTTGGCAGAGTTCTGCCTCACTTAAATCCAGTTTATGAACAAAGCAAAACATCATACTCCTGATATCATTGGTCTTCTTCTAGAATGAGGGACTAGCAACAATTTGATCAAGTCACTATATCCTGCAAGGCAAAATCATGTTTCTCTGAAGTAATGCAATTACACATGTGTCCTGAAAAGGGAAAGGGGTCTATCTCACCAACTGGATGTAGTGACCACACAACTTTTTTGCTACATGAAAAGCAGAGCCAGATTGTGAGGAATGAGGGAATCCTCACTCCTGTGGAATACAGTTGGAATGAATGAAATTAATCCTAGCTCTTGATAACATCTACAAAGTGCTATTGAAGTGTTGAGTGGACCATAATAGGCAAAATGAAGCCCCACTCTCTGTAAATGGATATGGATACTCTGGTAACTGGAGGACACTGAGTAATGCTGGGATGTGATCAGGAGAAGTACTTTTCTCGTGAGTCTGAAAGGAGAAGGTTATACACTGTGGGGACTCTTGGTGAGTTTATTGAATAATAGATTAGACATTGGAGTCTTACTTGGAAGAAAGTAAGTCTTTCTGGAAGTCTTACTGCAGCATTTCTATAGTCTTACTGAAAGAAAACCTTAATTCCTGATTTTCTCATCAGTCACAACTAGGAATATTTTTACCAGGAGCCAAAACATTTGAGGGGAAGGAATTAACCCAAGTCAGTCAATCAGTAAGCATTTATTAAGTGCTTTTGTAGTATGCCAAGGGCTGTGCTAGGTACTGGTGAGACAAAGGGAAAAAAAGCATTATATGTCTTCAAGGGTCTTACATTTAAATGATGGGGGGAGAGGAGTTGTGTGTACATAAATGGCTTTATTCGTAGCCAGAATTTGAATAAGAATCCCTTCCTTTGTCCAGCTGACCAGAGATGCTCGCTTATCGCTTGAGTGCTTTGGAAAGGACAAAATCCCTGGACACTGTGGCTGGCACTCTGGGGTGATGAAGCAGTCCTCTTATTGGGCACTAAGCAGGAGGTGCTGGTGCCCCAGTGGACCTTTAAAAAAGGAAATGACTCAGACCTTGGTCATTAGAATCTCTATAGAGCAAATAGTTCTCCCATGAAGGGACCTCTCCCCAATCCCAGCAGAAAAAACAAACTGCTGAGCATATGATAACCAAAGCCCATGTCCTACTTAGTTGGGCTTATTTTGAGTTTAGGGCACCTCATCTGTGTCTGCTCTTTCCTGGTCACAGGTTGTCATTCCTGAGATGAACATGTTCAGGATTGAATTCTACTTTGTAAATTCAAGAGGTGTGGTGGTCCCGGTCCCCTTGGTTGAGGCTGACTGGCCTCAAAGGGAGACATGGTATTTGTTCATGTCCTGGAGTTTTGATTCAAATCAAATTTTCATATCCAGCTTCCAGACTCTAAAGCATACAGTAGGGTGCAATCAATAGGCTAACATTCACTTATAATATTATTTAATATTTCATACATTGAGTCATCTTCAATCTATGAGATAGGCCAGTAGACAATTACTTATGTGGGTTTGCTCTTATAGATTTTATAAATATTGGCAACTCCCATAGGAGATGGCCTCCAAGAGAAAGATAAGCCCAACCCTGGTCCAGCTTGTCAGAAGACTTCTACCAAGAGGAAGACAGTAAAGAGATGAGGTAAATAAGATTCCTATCCATCAGTCCTGCAAAGCTCTTTATGTTTAAATGAAGTTTAAGTTAGTAGAATAGTATTAGGATAGGATAGTAAAATATAATTCATAAGTTAAATTGCTGAATCTTATTCAAAAGCTTTGTATCAATGTATACTTGTAGATGTTTTGTCCTTAGTACTCCTTTTGTATGTGTGAGAACAAAATATACGTCCCATACTTGATTCATGTTGTATATTGAGTATCTTTCTTCTCTCCTTTCCCCACCTTGGGGAAAAAACTAACCCTTGAGCAATTTTTCTCTGAGAGCATAAGAAATAGAGTCTGATCCATCTAATAGGTGGTTCAACTCCACCAGGATTAAATAATCCAGTAACTGCATTCATGGGCCCAGAACAGAGGAATTTCTTAGTGGGAACAGGGAAACAGCTTCAAACTCCTTGGACCCAAATGAGTTTCTTTACTGTTAAATATACTAAGTACATTCAAAATAGATATAATATAACTTTAGAAGAAAAGGCCCTAGAATGGGGGATACTACAAAGATCCTCTGAAGAAGGTGCTATTTGACAGTTCACAAGGACCAGAGATGCTACCCACTTCCTGACAGAGTGGTGATGGACGCAAAATGTAAATGAAAATTCATTTTTGGAAATGGCCAATGGAGGAATTTGCTTTGCTTGACCAAGCATATTTGTTATAAGGGTCTTCTTTCTCCTCTCCCTTTCCCCTTTCTCTTCCTCCTCCTCATTTTCTTTATCTTCCTCATTTTCCTTCTCCCAAAAAGATGTTGTGTGTGATTGGTCTTGCTCTTTCTATTATGCCATATTGCCTTATTTTAAAATTATTTTCTCTTTTATTATGAAATTAATTTTTAACAAAAATTTTAATATATGAAGAAAAACAAGTTATATACTTGTTATTTCCAAAGAACATGCAAAGACAAACAAAGGTGGTAATAAAGTTAAGATTTATATTCCCTTTCTGAATATGTTTTTCTCTGTATTTTAATTCTATTGACATTCTTTTTGTTTTTTCTTTTATAGCGTCTTATCACTACCCACTAACTATCCCTCCCCCCTACCCCAAGAGGCCCTCCCTTGAAATAAGTAAATATAGTTAAGAAAAATGGATCAACTCATTGGTCATGTGTGAAAATGCAGGCCTCTTTCTGAACTTCTATGCCATCACCTCTTTGCCAAGACACATCTGAATGGGGACCCAGTTACCTGGGTAACAGCTCATCTGCTCTCTTCTGTCCCCCCTCTTCTTTCTCCTCTTCGAAAGAAGGTAAATTTGGATGGCCAGAGGATGCCCTGTTAACTTGGGGTTTATTTGCTAGATTTCTTTCTCTCTCTCTCTCTCTCTCTCTCTCCTCACTTAATGGCTATTTTCTGGACCCTCTAGACTTCAGAGTGATTATCAATAGTAACTGTTGCTCTTTCCCTCCCAGTTTGATTAACTTATTTTTTTTCTTTTGCTCATTAAAGGGGCCAATCTCTGATTGCTTCTTAGAGAGGCTTATTCACTGAATGGCCTTACCTCACTCTAAGTGAGTACCTGAATAGGCCAAAGTCTCCTATTGCATCCTGGGTCTTCTCCAGTCATCCTGATGAATGTCTGGTCATTGGATCTAGGTGGCTCAGGAGGAGAAAGTGAGGCTGGTGATCTTGCATAGCCTTCCTTCATTCAAAACAAAGTCAAGTGCAAATCATGTCATCATTTCTCTGATGTCATGGTCTTCTTCAAAAATGAAGAACAAACATAGACAGACAGACATTGCCTTATTTTACAGATGCAGAAATTGAATCTCAAAGAGTTGAAATGACTTGTCCAGTCACACAGCTAGAAAGTAGATTACACTTATCCCTAAGGAGTTCAAGGGTCATCTTATGGAAGAAGAATTAGATTTATTCTCCTTAGCCCCAGGGGTGTCAACTACGAATAATGAGTAGCAAATGAGTTGATTTAGGTTTGAGGTAAGGAAAAACTTTTAGCAGGATTATCCTAAAGTGAAATGAGATATCTCAGAAGGCAGTAGGTCTCCCCCCAATGATGGCCTTGAAATGAAGTCCAGATGTTGGAGATGTTTTAGATGTGATTCTTGTTCAGGTATGGTTGAGCTAGCTTCTGAGTTTTCTTACAACTCTGACTATCTTGGGGAAACAGAAGAGAACTTAAATGGAGAAAAAGTGTGGTTACTTTTAAATGATGAAAAGAGACATGAGTCTAGCAGCAAGAAACCCAAGGGACCGAAGTATAAGAAACAGAGAAAGGATTTCCGTTTACACAGAAGTGACGTACACAAACACTCCCAGTCTCAGGTTGTAAGTCAAAAGTAACTAGCTCCAACCAGAGCTGTGGCTTGGTAGAATCAGGCTTTCCATCTAGTAAAAGGCTAGAGGCTTGTACACATGCTTAATGAGCTGTTTAATACTAACCAACACACCCCCAAGGTGCAGCAAGCTAATTTGAAAGCATATGTAATACAAGAGTGAGGAAACACATCTAAGAGAAAAATATGAAATAAATGGTTCAGAAAGTTGTATCCAGCCAATGGGGTACAGGGGAGGAGCCTCATAGTGGAGAATAGGAATTAAAAGGGGGTTTCACCCAGTCTTTGGGACAACCTATGAGGAAGGTGCCCCCTCTTGCAAGAATATAGTAAACTACTTTCCTGGCTTCATTAGTTAAGACCTTATTCTGTTGTGAGAACATTTCTCACAGAAGGAAGTGAGGAAGAGTGGTGCCAGGCACAAGGACTTTTAATTCACTAGTACAGTTGCCCTAGAGAGTAGGTAGGTTCAAACCTTGTCTCTTCAGAAATTTGGGGGTGAGGGAAAAGAGAGGAAATTGATCCATGAAAAGATTCCATTGCAACTGGAGTCTGGCAGCTTGAGCCAGCAGAGCAACACAAGACAAGGTACAAAGACACTGGAGTGTGGGCTAGTGGAAAGCTCCTACTTGACCCCCTTGCAGCCTAGAAAGGAAGTATGCCTTCCCCGTCCCAAGGGGACAGAGCCTTGGAACAAAGCATGGCTAGTAGCCCTGTGGCTAGTTCTGCCTCTGATGAGTGTCCAGCATTATTAAAGTTGGACCTGGGCTCAGTGCTGTTTCTTTTATGTAACTGTTACTGTTTCATTTGGTGGAATTGTCTTTGGATATTTGAAGGCTGTGTCAGTAGAGCTTATGGTCTAACAATGGACTTTCATTAGAAGACCAGACCAGGTAAGTGCAAAGAGGCTAGTCACCAGAAAATTTATATCTAGCTCATTTTTTTCAGGCTCAGAAACTTATGGAAACTGCCTGCTAAAGCATGGAAAGGTTGCAATCTGTGTCAATGGACTGCAAACCTACGGTAATGAAATAATAAATCTTTTGAAGTATTGAAGCATCACAAAAGACATTGTGTTACTTTGCAGTTTGGGGAAATGGGCATTTTGATTAATCCAGATTTCCATAGAGTTGCCATATATCCTACATCATGATACCAATTTTTGAAGAATTAAGAGTATTATGAAATCTCTTCAATGTTCAACTCAGCTGCCACTGCTGGTAGGGTGCCTTTCCTAATATTCCCAGTTGTTAAGTCTCTCTCTTACCCCTGCCCCTGAATGATGTTCTATTTCTCCATGTGACTATTGTATTTCTCTAGTAAAACACAAGTTCCTTGAGGGATGGAATTGGTTTTGTTTGGGTTTTTCTTGCCTTTGTAGTCTCTGGTGCCTAGTCTTGTACATAGTAGATAAATACTGAATGAATGAAACAGATTTTAACACAAAGGCTCTGTTGAATATTATTTAATTATTTTTAATGAGTCAGACTGTACATCCGGATTTTGGAATATGTCAGAGCCATTGGCCTTCATTTTCTCATCCAGTTTCTACCATTTTATGTTTCTGTGCCCATTTTGCAGATCCATTGTTATTGAAAGGCAATTAAGGAATGAAACCTTAAGTAAATTTACTTGAGAGATTCCTGGATGAGCCAGGCAGGTAACAATCATTTATTATGCTCTTATTGTGTGTCAGGCACCATGTCAAGCGCTGGGGATACAGATACACACAAAAAGAAAGTCTGTCTTCAAAAAGGTTACATTCTAATGGGGGAAGACAAAAAGGAAGGAAGTTGCCCAAATTAGTGTTTAGTGTCAAAGTCCAGAGAGTCAGAAGAAGAACCAGGAAGTCAATGAAGAATGACTGGCCTGGAATACTCCCCAGAAAGGAAACCCTGTAAAGGCCTCACCAATAAAGGAAGAGGGGGTCACGTAGTGGAAGGATGCTTTAGGATGAGAAGAACCTATAGGCTGACAAAGTTCTAGGATGAAAAGGAAACTGAGGCATGATAGCACAGTCTGGAAGGCCAGAAGTAGAACCTGGAGGGGTATAAAGGATTGCCTGCCTGAAAAGACTTATGGACATAAGTTTTGGGTTTGAATTCAGGTGTCAACATTTGCGACTATAGCCAAGTCATTTCTTTTCTCTGAGTGTCAGTTTTCTCATCTGTAAAATGGGGATAAGAAAAATGGGTAGTATTTCAGCGTTGTTATGAGGAAAGACCTTTGTGAATTTTAATGTGCTAAGGAAATCTGAATCATAATTGGTTATATTTCCTGTGTTCTGAGTACCATATGAGCTCTTAGTGATATACGTTTCATACAAAACAGGGAGCATTCCTGAAATCCTTCACAATCTTTGGAATGGAATAGGAGAAAATGATGAAAACATTATATTTAAATGTAGCAAGTACTTTTGTTTCTTCCCCTCACTTTCCTAGTGTCAGTCAGTCAATGAATGTTTATTAAGGACGTACTTTATGCAGGCACCATGCTAGTGCCAGGGATACTAAGAAAGATAAGAGCTAGTTCCTGCCTTTGAGGAGACAATAATTAAACAGATGCATACAAATAAGTTCTATATGTCTAGGACAGCACTCAGTTTTCTTCCACTCATCTCTTCTATCTTAATGTCATAGGAAGCAGCCCAGGAAATTTTCATAATCCTACCCAATTGCCCTGAGGGGTGGTGGGAACTTGAGAGACAATCTGGAGGAAATTGGGGTGGGTATTTCATCACTTCTACACTCATGGAGAATGTTCACTCAGGTAGGAGACACACTGGGTGCCTGAGGGAACTGAGGAGGTTAGGTTGTGAAGTCATCACATCCAAACCTAATGTCTGCTTTGGCATTCACATCTCATTGGTACGTTCTACACCTCTGACTGGATCCTCTGGTTGGAGGACAGAGCCATGAGCTTCAAAACCTCCATTTAAGGGGGGTGGGGGACCAGGACAGAAATCTGGTTCCCCACCAACTGCACTGCTTTGGAAAGACTTTGAACTCATCCATCATGCCCCTATGATGAGTATCTTCTTCCAGACTCCCCTCAGCTTTTCAGCTTCCCTTTTGTGTAGTTGTTATTGTTTAGTCAGTTAGTCATATCTGAGTCTTCATGGCCACATGTGGGTTTTTCTTGGCAAAGATGATGCTCATTTTACAGATGAGAAAACTGAGGCAAACAGAGTTAAGTGACTTGCCCAGTCATACAACTAGCAAGTGTCTGAGGCCAAATTTGATCTCATGGCCTCTTGACTGCAGGGTCAACACTCTATCCACTCTTAGATTATAAGCTCCTTTAGGACAGGGACTGCCTTTCTTTTCATTTTTGTTTGTATCTGCAGTGCTTGAGAGCTTGCTTAACACATTTTAGGTGATTAGTAAATATTTATTGATGAAACTCGGGTAAAGGAGACTTACCCAGAAGTGAAAGGGTCAGCTTGACTAGAAGGCCAAGAGGTTGTGAGTAAACGTAACTTCCTAGAGAGAGGACCCCAGGTAGTACTGTGTTCAAGCTGTATTTCAGGGAAAACCGTGTTTCCCTTAAGCACTCGAAAACTAAGTAGTGTTTCTTCAAAGCACCGAGATGGGCCCTACAAGAAAGAATCATTTCCAGCAAAGGATTAGAGATATGTGAGGAGCAACACTGAGTAAAATGACTTTGTGGGGTACAGTGACCCTTACTCAAATTAAACTCAGAGGCTTCTCAAGGTAGAAGGCAAAAAGGAGTTTATTACAATCTCATGAGAAGGGGCACTTCCCACAAAACCATGGGGAGTGTCAGCAAGGGAGTGCACTTGAGGAGAGTGGAGTACAACATTATATAGTCCCTAATGAGGAAGCCCACTAGTCTCTCTTCCCATTGGCTGGAATCCAGGTGTACAATCTAAGCACAGGAGTCTACTCCAAAGACAAAGAACACAAAGAACACAGAAAGGATCATTGCTCACCAATGAGAGTTCTTGTTACCAAATTTAGAACTTAAGGTAAGAGTGCTGATGTGATATAAGGGGGTGGTAAAGGGGAAGTGAAGGGGAGGTATACCAGGTTGCAGGACCAGAACTTGGGTGGTTCTCTTCCATCCTGGAGCATTTTATTTGACTAAGGCAGATGCTTAGTTATTTTAGCTTTAGCAAGAGGGGTGGGGGTTTTGTGGAATTCATGCCTGAGGGGTCTTCACCTTGCCTGATTTCACTCAATGACCAAAGGAGCAGTGAACAGAGGACAATGAAGGGTTGCTCTGGGAGAAGTACAGAAAGAGTCATGCTGAGAAACTGTAATAAACAACTAGGTTGACTACTGGAAGCCTTACCTAGCAAATAATTATAAGAAACTGAAGCTACATAGGGGAAAAGAGCCATTAGTGTTGTCAAGAGATGGGGGCCTGATGAAATAAGAGAAAATCAATGAGTAAGACCAAGTTGCAAAATGTAAAGGAATAAGCATTCCTTTGTGAGCAAAATTCCCCTTCATCACCCCCTTATGCCACATCAGCATTCTTCCCTTAAGTTCCATATTTGATAACAAAAACAATCCTTTCCATGTTCTTTGTTTTCTTTGTCTCTGGGGTAGATTCCCACACTTAAGACTGTACACCTGGATTCCCAGCCAATGGGAAGAGAGACTAGTGGACTTCTTCTTTAGGGTCTATATAATGTTGTACTCCACTCCCCTCTGGTGCACTCCCTTGCTGACACTGCCCATGGTCTGGTGGGAAGTGCCCCTTCTCATGAGATTGTAATAAACTCCTTTGTGCCTTCTACCTTGAGAAGCCTCTGAGTTTAATTTGAGTAAGGGCTGCTGTAACCCACACACTTTGTAATTAACATCCACAATGGTCAAGGGCATTTTACAAATACTGTCTCTTTTGGCCTCACAACAACCCTGCCTGTGATAACCGCTATTATTTCCATTTTATAGTTGAAGAAACCAAAGGCTTTATGACTTGTACAGAATCACACAGTCAGCGTGTGGAGCTGGGATTTGAACCTTAGATCTTCCTGACTCTGGGTCCAACATTGTATCCACTGCAACGTCAGCTTTCCATCTGACTCTGGAGGAGAAAGTGGGGCTGATGACTTTGCACAGCCCTGCCTCACTGGAATCCAATTCACTTGCAAGTCAAGACACCACCCTCCTGAAGATATTGGTCCTCTTCCAGAACAAAGGATGGACAATGACAACAGCTGTTCCCCAAAGAAAGCCAAGGCAGAGGAATTAGCAGGGTGGTTAGTCTTATACAGGGGAATAAAGAGAGAAAGAGGATAGGAATATATTAATCTAGCCTACCCCTCCATTACTTACATACCAATAGGGAAATTGGGTAAAAATCTAAGGTTGCCTATGATCAATAATGGGGTAGAATCTTTTTGTCAGTTTCCTCTGCAGTCACACATCTTTTATCCTTCCTTATAACCAGTGTTCCTTTGAAAAGAGAATGGCGTTTGATGACATAGATGACCCCACACGGAAATTTTTCAGGTTGGCTGGAGAAAGTGTCCTTCTTTCCTAGTTCCTCCAAAAATGCCTGGCACTCTGCAAGTCCTCCATCCAGTAAAATAACTTGAGAAAAGCTTTTAACCGAACCTGCCCTCTCCTCCTCCCACGCCTCCAAACAATGAATCCTTCCCTCCAGACAGCCTTGCTTTACAAATTAGACTTGCTCTGGGTAAGGTTCAGTTATGCCCTGCTTCTTGAAACTTCTGGCAAGCCTTAATAATAGCAAGTTGGCATGGTGACTGATCCAACAGTGCAGCCTTCAAAAAGAGCAATTTAATCTAAAACCATCATTTAGTCTTTAACTAAATGTCAAATTTCTGTAATTGCAAGGACAGCTAATTGTCCAATTGTTCAGAATCTTTCCTCTCTGTTCTTTTATGTCACTTAACACACACAAAAATATACACAAACACACAAACCCTTGTTTGCCTGAGTTGCTGTCAAAGTTGTTGGCTATTTTGCAGCTGTATGTAAAGCGAGTACGATGCATTTCCATAAGAGCACTTTTAAAGCACCTACTATGTGCAAAGGTAGAGCATAACTTAGCATGGTTACTACAGGCCAGCCTTGAATTCAGGAAGATCAAAGTTCCAGTCCAGCCTTTGGCAAACAATAGCTTTGAATTGTATAAGTCCTTTATCTTCTCAGCCCCCCAGAAAATGTGGGTTCTTAACCTTCTTTGTGTCATGGGCTCCCCTTGAAAGCCTGATGAAACCTATGGACCCCTTCTCAGAATGATTTAAATGCATAAAATAAAATTCATAGAATTACAAAGGAAACCAATTATATTAAAATAGCATTCTCAAAACATATTTGAAAAGATGTTCATGGACCTCACGTTGAGAATCCCTGCTAAGACTGTAAATTACACATGAGTTGTTCATCTGTATCGATGGAGGTAGTTTACAAGCAGGAAAATTCCCCAAATGGATGAACTCATAGCTCTAGACAAAATAGCATGTTCTAGGCAGTGAACATACAAAAACAAAAGATGAAAAACAGTCCCTGCAACATTTGTTGTTATTCAGTCATGTCCAACTCTTTATGACCCCATTTAGACTTTTCTTGGCAAAAATACCAGAGTACTTTGCCATTTCCTTCTCCAGGTCATTTTACAGATGAGGAAACAGAGGCAAACAGGTTTAAGGGACTTGCTTAGGGGTCACACAACTAGTAAGTATGCCTGAACCCAGATGTGAACTTATGTCTTCCTGACTCCAGGTCTGGCACTGTGTCACCTATCTGTTCCTCCTAGAACATTAGAAGCTTATATTTTCCTGAGGGGAAAATAAAATGTACTTATAAGAAAATATAAAGTAGCTCTAAATCAGTGTGTGGAGGGAGAGAGTATTTATATAAACTTTTGCTAAGTCACTGAGGCAGGAGATTGAATATATAGCATGTATGACTAATGTGAAACATCTGCAGCTTCTTCCAATGTGGTTCAATAAAGAAAGGACAGAGAGGAGAACTTATAAAACGCTACTATTTGCAGTGATTTAGAGGTTTTAAATCTATGCATTCATGTGATCTTTTATTGACAAAAATGAAGTAATTTAGTTTTGGTTATGATTCTGGATATTTCAATTTGGAAAAGTGATATATCTTCATTTTTTTAAAAAAATGTTGTTATACCTTTTGTTTTTATATCACTCTCATTTCTAGGTGGCACAGCAGATAGAGCTCCAGATCTGTAGTCAGGAAGACCTCACTTGGCCTCAGATACTATTGGGTGCCCTCTGGGCAAGTCACTTAACCTTGTTTGCCTCTGTTTCCTCATCTGTAAAATGAACTTGAGAGGGAAATGGCAAATCATTTCAGTGTCTTTGCCCAAAAAACCCCAAATGGGATCATGAAGAGTTGGACATGACTGAAAAATGATGGAAAAATAAAAAAATTTCCAAATACACCCTTTCCTCTTTCCTCACAAAGAGTTATCCTTTGTAACAAAAAAAAAAGGGAACTTTAAAAAATGTCAACAAAACTAACACATCTACCAAGTCTGACAATAAATGCAATGTTGTCAACCTGTAGTACCCACCTATTCAAAGAAAGGAAGAATATGCATTTTCCAATCTCTGTAGGGCCAACCTTATTCATTATGATCACACAGTATCCAGTGTCTTTCTTCATGTGTGCGTATTGTCTCCATTTATATTATTGTAGTCATTAAGCATATTCTTTTCTTGGTTCTGTTAACTTCATTTAGCATCAGTTCATATGTCTTTCTATGCTTCTCTATAGTCTCCTTATTTGTCATTTCTTACAGTGTAGTGATATATCATTATATTCATGTACCACAATTTGTTTAGATGTTCCCCAAATGATGAACATATAGTTTGTTTTCCATTTTTTGCTATCATAAAAAAAGATTGCTATAAAATTTTGGTACATGTGAATATTTGGTACATATTTGGTACATATTTCTTCAGTTTCCTAGCTATAGATCTTTAGATTAAAGAGTACCAACATTTTAATTACTTTCTTAGCATAATAACAAATTGCTTTCCAGAATGGAACAATTCCCAAGTTCACCATGTGAATTAGTGTGTCTGCTTTTCACCTCACATCTAGCAAATTGGAACCTCACAGTTGTTTTGATTTGCATTTATTTTATTAGTGATTTGGAGTAATTTTTCATACAGCCATTAATAGTTCAAATTCTTTTTAGAAAACTGTTCATTCATATCCGTTGACCATTCGACTATTGGGCATTCTATACACTTTCAAAGTTCACAGACTCTGTATCTAACTAAGCACATTTTTTGCCAGGTTTTTATGGCTACCTATTTTAAACATTAACCACTGGAAAAGCATTATAAAAGTAATTGGAGTAGGGAAGAAGGTAGGGAAAGGAATTGCTTTTAGTACATATATGAATTGTGTTTCCTTTATTTCAGTAAAAACTACCAGGACCCCATACATGCTTGATACCTTGAATGAGAATCACAGATTTAAAAATAGAAGGAACTTTAGGGGACCATCTAATCTAGTTCCTTATTTTTACAGGAAACTAACCAAGAGGAGCAAAGTGAATTACTAAGGTCATAAGGCAGTAAATAAAGGAATTAGAATTTGAACTCAGGGCTTCTGGCTCCAAATACATTGCTTTCCTGGCTTACTAACTGAAATAATTTATCTGCCATCTCAGATTATGTGTGTGTGTGTATGCACATGTGTGTCTGTATATACATATAGAAGGAATTTTATATATCTATATTTGGCAATTTTCATCCAACTATCTATATTTATTTGTTTGTTTGTCACCTACCTTGCCAGGTGGTTGTGAAGATCAAGTGAGATAGTATTTGTCAAATTGCTTAGAATAGTGTCTGGCACATAGTTGGCATATGTAAATGTTAATTCCTTATATATGTAGGTATACAAAATCTATAGCTAGATATCTGTATGTAGATACATAGATGTATCTATATAAAGATAGATGTATGTGTATATGAATGTATACGTATACGTGTATACATATTATATGTGTGTTTATACATTTGTTTTCAAGACTCTAATTTGTTCTTTCACTGTTTCTAAAGGCTGTGTGGGAAATCCTGTTATTTTTCCTAATAGAGATGTCCATTGTGTCTCAGTGAGCTTAAAAGGCTTTGTTAATACCATAGAACAAGTTGGCATCAGAACTGAGGTGATCTTTTCAATGTGCCTTGGAACAAGGGTCCCTTCAAAGAGCATTGGGAGATTTACTAAACCCAGCTTAATTATTTTTTACGACACAAATTGCAATTCTGAATAAACTTGAATAAACCCACTGTGTGAGGCTTGGATTTCAGCTCTGGGCTGTGAAGGGATTGGGCTCTTTAATTAAGCCAAAATACAAAGGTGAAAACCTGAAGACAAGGAGTCCATTACTCTGAGGGAAAAGTACAAACCCTATCTCCACGTCTGATTACAGACCACATTCCAACCTTTCCTTGCTGATTGCTAAGTTCCTCTAGTACAGAGTCTTCCTTTTTACTCTGATTTTGGGACAACTGTTTAATTACGTTCTATTCATAGTAATTAAAGCAAAGTTTGCTTTGTTTCCTTGTATCAAATAAGATAATGCTTAGGGAAATCAAGTTCCAAAGCAAATAATCAGATCTATAGGACTTCCAAAGAAATGTGAAATTTAGAAATAAAAATTCCAAAGCAGATTAAGCCACAGATACAAGACTTTAGCAAGCAGTGGTATAGAAAGGACATCCTTTAATAATGACATTGACAGACCTGAATCAACTTTGCAGATTTATTTTAAAAGAATGACATACCATTTGCTTTGGTTGCTGCCTTTCTTTCAAATCTGGAGTAGGAATTATGAAAAGAAAAAAAACAAATCCGAGCAGTTAGCAGGGTGTTTGTAGGAGAGGAGTCTCATGAGACTGAGAAGACCTACATTAGCCTTACTTAGCATGAGTAGTGATTCCTCATTGTCTTAGCGGTGTTTCTCTAGATTTGTAGGATTTTGTCTCTTAAAATGAAAAGAAGAAATGATCAGGTTCCACCTATTCATCTTACTTCCTATAGTTGGCAGAAAATGCCCTGCCACATTAGGAATTCTGTAGTAAATCTGTCTATTCTAGAGGAGGAAAAGGAAAAAAGGTTCATGTACAAAATGAATAAAATGAGATTTATTGAAGGATGTTCTTTGGAGCTAACTGAGGTTGAAGAAGAGGGTATCACAAACTTCTAGTGCTGCATCTAGTGCAATTTGGGGGTGAGGGCAAAGAGAAGCTCAAAAAATAGTTTCCTAACTTCTCCTTTTTGCTGGATAAAGGTCTGTCATCTCTAAGGTCTGTCAATTCTGTGCCTGCTAAGAGATTTAGGGCAGTGATGGGTGAAGAAGTAAGATGATATCTGTTACCTCTGCTCTCAGATTTCTACCTGGAGGGATGAGAGAAGATCAACTCCCATGTCTGAATCTGAAATTTTTTAATAAACATAAGAGCCTTCTCTTTTCAAAATTTAACTCTTTTCAATTAAAAAGTATTTTCTCCCTCCTACTCTTGCTCTCCACCATTCTAAAAAAAAAAAAGATGAAAGAAATTTAAAAAAAAACCCTTGCAACAATTACTCACAGTTAGCAAAACTAATGTTCCCATTGGCCATGTGGACACCCATCAGGAGGTGAGTAGCCTGAAATCCTGATTAGTCATTGCATTGACCAGAGGTCCTAAGTCTTTCAAAGTTGTTTGTCTCTACCGTGTTCTTCATGACTTTGGTTGGACCCCAGGTATATTTCTAGAATCCAGGCCACCCTTACACAGATGGCCATTAATTCATGAAAGGAACAAATACGCCAATTGTTTTTCATGGCCTCAATATCTGATTTAATTTTTAACCTTTCTGAGTCAGTCTCCAGACTCTAAAGCAGACTATAGGTAGGTACAATGAACAAGTTAATCTCAGTTTAGATCCTTTAGTTCTATATTTCAGATCCAGAAACGACTTGAATTTATTAGTTGAATCAATAGACAATTATCAATACAAATATGCATATGTACATTTTCTAAGCAATAATATCCATTTGTTCACAAGTGGCAGTATAGAGCTTGTCAAATAGCAAATATATATGTACATATATAATATATACACACATATATACATCCACATAAATACATATACACACATGCATAATGAGGTCATAGAGTAGGTACACTGTCCCTTTCATAGAGACTACAAATTACACATTAGACAAATTGTGACAGTCATACTTCAGCGTGCTTTGTCTCAACTCTGGACCTGAGTTGTAGGATTTTCCCCTTACGTGATGTGGTAATTGATTACTCACTCCAAAAAAGGCCTTGAATCTTTGATGCTAATCACAGAAACATGGAATATGAGAACAGGAAGATATCCAAACAGCCATCTAGTCCAAAACATACATGAAAAGGATCCCCCCCATGATATACTTAATGATTAGTCTTCTGGATCCTGCTTAGAGACCTCCAGAAGGGAGAGCCCACCACCTTTGGAAGCAAGATATTCAACTTTTGGATGACTCTAATTAGTAGAAAGATTTTCCTGACTTCATACTAAAATTCAGTGAAATAGTTCATATCAACATTTATCATTGATCCATATTGGGCCCTTCTCATGACAACAGAGAATAACAATGATCTTTCAAAAAATTAATTTTAATATTTCCCCATCTCCAAACTGTCCCCTTCCTCTTCCATCAGAGATAGAATCCTAGGCTGGATGGACCATGGGAAGATCCAATGTAGAGATTCTGGTAATCTTAGAACATATTATGACACAGGAAAGGGAGGATTCCTCTGGTCTCTTTCCCAATCTTAAAAGATGATTTAGATCATCTGACTGTCAACACCGAAGTAATAATAGGGATAACTATTAGTAACATAGTAACAATATCAATATTACTATACTAACATGTTCACATAGTGATTTGTAAATATCTTTGCCTGTAACAACTGTGAAGTAAGTAATACAAGGATTATTAACCCCATTTTGCCTACAAGGAAACCGAGGTTCACAGACATTAACCATTCTACTTAAGGTTACATGGAGAGACAGTGTGCCATAATGGTTAGCATGTGGAAATGTGGAATCCAGAAGACCTGACTTCAAATTCCTCCTCCTGACATTTGGTAGCTGCATGACCAAGGACAAGTCAAGCTACCTTGTCAGCCTTCTTTTCCTTATCTATAAAATGAGTGAGTTGGATTAGGTAGACTCTGAGGGCCCTTCTTGGTCTCAATCCATGATGCCATGTGTCAGAGTCGGGACTTAAGCCCACATCTTGTCTCCAAGTTCAGTTTTCCTCCCACTCCATCATATGATGTGTTACCATTTGCTTTCTGTCAGTTCAATGAGGCAGCATGCTAATGTGGATCCCTGCCTCTATCCTAGTAAAGCCAAGGTCATAGTAGCTTGCAGGCCCAGTAGGTTTGATTCCATTTTCTGTAGGGCTGTACCTTTAACCCTTGAGTAGTTTTCTTCCAGATCATATCAATGGTAAGAGTAGAGCTGGATTAGTTTAGTTCATTCTCATTGCTGTAAAAACAAACAAACCAAAAGCAGAGCCTGCAGGTGTATCAGATACTCTGTGTTCATATATGAAGGATGGCATGGTCTTCCCCTTATATTTATGCTTGGCAAATTCCATAATGTAAAATGATCACTAAATGGGCATCATATTTCTGTAGTTAAATGTCTTAATCATCAAAAAGAAAAAGATAAGTAAAGGAGCCAAGTCCAGACTGGTTGTCTGAAAATTTGCCACTAAGCAAAAAAAGCTTTGAAATGTACAAGGCACCAATGAAATTGCTGTAAAGTTTGAATTCTTTCTTGCATTGAGTTGGCAGTGGAGCCTGAGTAAAATCAGGAAATAATTTTTTTCTCTGAAGACTAGAAATGAACTAAAATGAGGATAATGCCAAAAGCTGCTACATACAGAAAGCTACTGAGATGCCTGATGTGTTCTGAGGGAAAAGGAAAGCACAGGAGTCTTTGGGCTTCAGAATCTCTGGATCAAAAACCCTAACTTCTGAATTGTGATAAAAGTAGTTTTTTTATTTTTGTTTTAAATCAGAGAAAAGAGTCAATATTCACATTTTGAAAGGATAGACAAGTAGAGCAAATGTTTGTGTTGAGGGAGAGGGGTGAATTGTTTCACCATTCTCCCAATTACCCAAGCTAGAAAGAGGAATTTTCTTTAAATTCTTCCTCTTCTTTCTGGATATACAACTTGTAAATTCAACAACATTTATTAAGTCCATACCATGTATGAAACACTTTGGGAAAAACAAAAAAAATTCACAATGTCTGTCTTCAAGGAGATTCCAGTCTTGTAACAGAAAACATTGAACACTTATCCAATCAGCTACAATTTAAAATAGAATGAGAGGTCAAAGGAGAAACTCAAAGAGTTGTGAGAAGTTTGAGGTAGGGGATATAACTTCTACCTGTAGGGATCATCAAGTCCCTTTGATTCTTCCTAGAGACTCGCAGGTCCATTCTTTCTTTTCTAAATCCTGTGCCATCACCCTAGTCTAGACACTATGTTTGGGCTATTACAATAACCTGCCCATTGCTCTTCCTGGCTTCTGTCACTCCCTACAATTGTCCATTTTCTACCTATTACTAGATTATTTTTACAAAGATATCGCTGGTCTGCTTAAAAACATGACATGGATCCCTATTAGTGGTCAATTAGTGGATCCCCAATCAATGGGACCAAGGAATTGATCCCAATTCCTTGAACTGTCATTCAAAGTCCTTCAGCATTTTAGAGCAGCTAGAAAGGTGTTTAGCGATTGTGTAATACAAAAGCCACATTCCATAGATTCAATACTTTTTCTCTCTTTCTTTCTCTCTCTTGCTCTCTCTCTCTACATATATACACACACACACACACACACACACACACACACACACACACACATATATATGTAGATATACATACACACATGCATATATATCTATATATGTATACACACATACATCATAAATATATACATATATACTGTATCTTCTATCTCCTATGCAACTCTGTCTCTCATACTGATTTATACACAGTATGCACTATGTGCATTATAAATAATATATATTACATATGAAAATAAATTTATAGATAAATATAATACTGTCATATATATTTTATATATTATACAATATTATGTGTAACCATATATGTTATATGTTGTTATATGTAATATATATAATGTTATATATAATTATATATACCGCTGGGGTTTTTTTTTCTGTCACATCCCAGTCTTCATGACCCCAGTTGGGGGTTTTCTTGGCAAAGATACTGAAGTGGTTTGTCATTTCCTTCTCCACCTCATTTTACAAATGAGAAAACTCAGGCAAGCAAGGTTAAGAGACTTGCCCAGGGTCACACAGCTGGTTAAGTATCTGAGGTCAGATTTGAACTCAGGAAGATGAGTCTTCCTGACTCCAAGTCTGCACTTTTGATAAAAATTTGTGTAAATGTTAGTGGCAGAAGTTTTATAAGTTTGAAAAGAATAAACTGCATTTCTTTCAAAATGCTACATGATTCATACATTTTCCTAAGGCACATTAACTTCTGCTCTTTCTCCTCCTGCTGCCATCTTCAGTGAGTTATTGAAATGTTTGTCTCACTTTGTTGAATTTCATGACTTTATACATTTGACCACAAGCAAAATATACCCAAAGAGAAATTTAAATTAACTTTCTTCTTTTAAAGAGGTTGATAGTGCTGGAAAAAGAGCTCTTTGCTGAGTCAGAGAAGATTAAAGGTGAGAGCCCATAAAATCCAGTGTCAGAGGGGAGACTGAGTCATCATTCAAAAACCCTTTGCATAGGACTTTAAGCATTACAAAATACTTTCCTCACAACTGCCCAGAGAGCTAGGAAGTATAAAAATTATTAACTTCCTTCTACAGATTAAGAATCTGAGACTTGCTCTGAGAGGTGATATGATTTGACCAAACCAGCATGCTCTCCTCTACGTTCTAGTCCCTAAATTAGTGCACAATAATACCACATATCACAACACAGATTAAAAATTTGAGATGCGGAGGGGTTGTGAGGTAGAGCAGTAGACAGAACACTAGCCCTGGAGTCAGGAGGACCTGAGTTCAAATATGGCCTCAGATGCTACTAGCTGTGTGATCCTGGGCAAGTCACTTACCCTCTAATTGCCTTTAAAAAAATTTGAGTCTGAGGTGTGTGTGTGTGTGTGTGTGTGTGTGACTGTGTGTGTATTTAACCAGTACTGTGATTTCATCTGTAGAAGGAGCTCCTGGGAAGGGACTTTCTTCTCAAGTAGATCCCTTCTGCAACCCATACTCTTAGAGTATTGAGAAGTTAAACGACTTGCCCAGCCTCCAGTATATGTCAGGCGAGAGGAACAGAATAAGTATAGTTATAACTTCTACTATGTACCAGGTTTTACAAATATTTCATTAGATCTTCACAACAACCCTGGGAGGTAGGTGCTATTTATATTCTCATTTTACAATTGAGGAAACTGAAACAGAGTTTAAGTGACTTATCCAGGTTCACACACACAACTACTATGAATTTGAAGATGGATCTGAACTCTGATCTTCCTGCTTTATCCACTGAACCACCTAGCTGCCTCGGAATTATAGGTAGAACTTGAACCCAGATCTAGCTGATTCTTATGTCAGCACTGGAGCCACTGGTCTATGCCACTTTCGTGTTGATTGAAATTGAGTTTATGTGTAGGCAAAATAGATGGTCCTTTAATGCTGCCACATCAGGAAGCCTCCTGTACCCAAGTACCCTCCTCACTGGTTAATATGAAGCTTGAAAATGCAAAATTGGAGATTAAATTCCTGGGTTTAAGGTATTGTATGCCCAGGAATATACACTTTTCAAATTGCATATCATTCTGGAATGGATAAGAGTTGTGGGTCAGTATTTTAGTATGAATTAACTCCTCTCCTCTTTCCTGCCCAACCCTCTTTTCTACTCTTTTCTATTCTGGGGGAGAAAGAGACAAAATTATATTTTTCATGTCCTGATTCTGGTATCTCCTATATATGTGATCTTGTATAAATCACCTTCTGAGACTCAGTTTTCTCATGGAGATTTTACAAATTGTCTGATTCAGAGGAGCAGCCTGCCTGTGTAAGAAGAGGCTAATTATGAATTGGCTTATTGCGTGCTAACCAGTTTTTTGACCATGATAGCCCATGGAACAAAGGAAAAATAAAACAGTTATAGTAATACCTAAACTATCTATCTGCCTTACAAAATTTTGAAGAAAGAATTTTTTAAACTGTAAAATGTCACATAAATGTGTCCCTTATTAATATCACCATGTAACATTTCAAAGCAATAAACAAGTCCCAAAGTTGGCAGGCTGACTATGGTGACTAAGGTTTGAATTCAGATGGGCTTGTCTCCTAGGAGACTCCTTTAACATTATGCCTGATGATTAAGTTCACCATTTTTTCTGACCATTCCTAGGGTGTGGGAGACCTGGTTCCAGTCAGAAAGTACATTTGAAACAGGTCTTTCTTCTTTTCTCTCCACTCTGACACTTCCATTTTAGTGCAGAAAATCCCAATTCATTAAAGGATGAGGCCTTGAGCCACAAAGGATACATAGTGTCCAAGGAGACACCATCTCTGCTTCTTTAGCTGTCTTCGAAGTAGTGCATGGTCCGAATTATTGTCTAGAGAATTGGTCATAGCTAATTATCAAGTTATGCGGCTGAGATGAGAGTCTCAGGGGCTGCTATCAGTCACCCTTCAACAAAGTCCTGCTCTGTGCTGCCTGTGCTGCCTGTGATAAGGATGTGACCCTTGCTCTTTAGAGGTTATGATAGCAAAGGAAAGAAATGTGCAATATCTACCATCTATTTGATTTAGTCTTTTAGAATGCATTTTCTTTTACTCCATGTTTGCCACTAATGATGCATAAAAATTACTACTGATAAAGTAATTTTGGCCACATGGCTTATTACAATGTGTGACCTTGTACAAGTCATTTTAGCCTCTCTGAACCATATGGGGCTCCTCATATGAAATATGGAGGTGTTGCACTAAATGATCCTTGAGGTTTCTTGCAGCTTTAAATCTATCATCCTGGGGTCCTAACAAACCTGGGAGGGCTCTGAGTGTGGATCTGAAGGATCACTGAGTTTATGTGGTGGAGAGAGAGGGTAGAGCAGTTTATAGATTTTCCTACTAAGACATGGAAGAAGCTAGATGGTACTGTGAATAGAGTGGCAGGCCTGGAGTCAGGGGGACCTGAGTTCAAATGTGGTCTCAGATACTTACTAGCTGTGTGACCCTGAGAAAGTCCCTTAACCTTGTTTACCTCAGTTTCCTCATCTATAAAGTGAACTGGTGAAGGAAATGTCAAACCTCTCCAGAATCTTTGTCAAGAAAACCCCAAAAGTGTCATGAAGAGTCAGACAAGGCTGGAAATGACTGAACTTGATAAAAAAAGATAAGAGGTATTGGGATCTGTGTGGATGGAGATGCTTTGAGAATTAAACTCCAAGTATTGTCATAGAGAAATGGGTAACTTAGAAGTAGTTTGGAGGACCTTAAAAAGGGATGAAGCTTGATTCTGCCTTAGGACCAATCAGTTCTTGGCTTTATGTAAGTATAACTTAAATCAGAGATTAAGTCCACAGCTAATCTTGGGCAAGGAAAAAGAAAATAAGTGTAGCCTGTAGCAGCCTTGACCTGGAAAAATAAGCCACTGAGAGTGGTTGCTGCAGAAACGCGACTACCACCCACTGTCAAGAGATCATGCCTGCCAAAATCAATCTGACTCCTTCCTCTCTGGGCCAGTTCTACCTTGGCCTGTTCTGTGATTGCTCCTCCCTTTACAGGGACCTTCAGACTGAGTTATAATCTATTTTACCCTTTTCCTACCACTAAATAAGCTGATTCTGTCCCCTCCCCACGTTAAAATTACTTATTTATGCCCATAATGTATATCTTCAGAGTTTTAAAGAGTGCTTGCTTAAATGCATTTTTTTTGTATAATCAAATAAATGTTTCAAAGTAATTAATCTCTTCAAAAGTACAAGAGAATGTTCGTTTTCCACAACACCATAATATGTCTGAATCAGCTAAGGGAAGATTTGCACATTTTGGGGCACAATCACGGAAGAAAAATGCAGATTTCCTGGGCTGGTTCAGAAATGTCAGCACAAGACAGAAGGACAGTGCTCCCTAGTGGCTAATAGACTTTATGCAGGGACGCTATATAGGTAAAACTCAGCAGCAGTTCGAAATTGTTTTCTGTAGTCTTGTAAAGATGTATTTGGAGATATATCACTGATGAACCAGCAATGAAGTGTGTGCTTCGAGTTGTATTTTCAGTAGTGGTGATGGACATGTGTGGGCTCATCGGCACTCTTACATGACTTCCACTGTGACCAGTAACGAGTGTTGATCAAAGCCAAGTAAGTGTAATAATGACGGTGACGGTCATGGAACAAAACACAAGGAATCCAAAGGCCCAGGTGACCATCAAGTTCATGACCTTGAAATCATTGAAACCACACTTTAGTCAAGTTCAAAAGAGTGTCCAATAAGCATTGGGGGATCAAAAATATACAAAACATGGTTCTTAAAGACATAGAACTTGTATTACAATCGCAACAAACAGACCAACATAAATTCTGGAAAAGTTTGATAAGATAAAATATTTAAATGACAGTTCAAAGAAAAAATGAAGTTGTCCCCAGATAGCACATGATTAAATGCAAAGTGAATTGTATGGACGATTAATGCTATAAGAGCAAAGAGGAGGGAGAGGTCCCTTCTGACTGGTGAGGGAAGGTTTTATGGAGGAGGAAGGATATGAACTAGGTCTTCAAAGATGGTAGGATTTCATTGAGCAGAGAATTATGGTAAGGACATTCCCACAAACCACTCCCTATACCTGGAATATGTTCCTTCTTCATCTCTGCATTTCAGAAACCGTATCTTTCTTTGAGACTTACCTCCTTTATAAAGCTTGCATGAATTTCCACCCAAATATTTCTCTTTCAATTCTCAAATAACCCCCAAAGTTAGCCCTACTCAGAACTATGAACTATATCAGTGTTTTGGGCTAGCATTATTTTATATTCATGAAAACAAAATAATTGAGCTTTTTCTCAAATGCACCACCAACTAGAAAGGAGTTTGTAACCTGGAGCCCATAAACCCTAAAGAGATCTGCAAATAGATTTCAGGGAGGCAGCAATCATGAGCTGGATGAAAAAGTTTACATCTCTATTGTCTCTAATATCTAACTGAAATACAACATTTCATTCAATGTTTAAAAGTATTATTCTGAAAAAGGTCCAGTTTGCTAAAGAGTCTATGACACAAAAAAATAGTTGATAAAACCTCATCTAAGATAAGTAGACCCTTAGCCATTTTGGAACATGCAAGTCATAAATAAGGCAGATAAAGACACACACGGGAATGGGTAATGTTCCTTTGGGACCAGGGTTACACCAGAGTTTTCATCAACAATTCTAGTTGCTGTTACTATTGTGGCTGCTACTGTTGCTGTTGATGATGATTGTGGTGATGGTGGTAGTGGTGGTGGTGGTGGTGGTAGTGGTGGCTGTGGTGGTGGTGGTGGTGGCGGTGGTGGTGATGATGATGGTGGTGGTAGTGATGTTTCCCTTTTCTTTCCCTGTTTGGGGAAAGGGACCTAATCTAGTCAGGTTGCCTCAGAGGTGGATTCCAGTATGTTTGATTTATTAGCTATTTATTTTGACTGGAACATATTCTGTTTTGTGGGGTGTTATTTGAAATAAGGTTGGAAAGACAGGTTGAAACAAAGATAGGTTGTGGAAGAACTTAAACACCAGACTAACATTGTTATCAATGACTTGTATAAAGGTGAAGCAATGTAGTATAGTAGTAAAGGTCTAGATTGACCTCAGGGACTCTGAGTTAGACTACTAACTCACCTATTTACTACCTGTGTAATTCTGGACAGCGCTGCTTATCTACCTTTAGTGTTGACCTGGCACTCACTTGTGGCTCCAAGCACCTGCAGCAGCCATGCCCTGGTAAAAAGCATCTCAGTGGACAAGCTAAACTAAGTTGAGGGTAACCAACAGGCCTCCAAACCTTCAGTGAGTTAGAGAGATGTCTATCCCAAGCAGGTGAAGACTTCTCCCAGAGAGACAGGCAAATGAGAACAATTTTCTCCAATGGTCATGAAGGCTGAAGCAGGCACTGTGGAGCTTGTAGAGCTTGGTCAGACATGGAAGAGACCAAGGTCATTCCCTGAATCCCAAACCATCACTAGTCATCCTGACTTTGTCATGCCACTGGACTTCAATGACTTCAAAGAGAGTGAGACTGATGACTTGGTGTAGCTCTGCCTCACTTAAATCCAATTCACTCTCAAGGCAAGACTTCACCCCATGGCATCATTAGTTCTGTTCATAAAGGGCAAACAACCACTTTGGACAAATCACTTAGACCCTCTGGGTCTCAGTTTCTTCATCTGTAAAAGAGTAGGTTTCAATTAGATGTCTAAAATAGTTCCATTGAGCTCTAAATCTGTGATCCTTGTATTTATGTGTGTGTCTACACATTGGCTTTTCCAGTAGTGTATAAACCACTGGAGGGCAGGGACTATTTTGATTTTGTCTTTGGAGGATTGAAGTACTACATCTCCAAAGATACTCACCTTGCACTTAATAGATGCTTAATAAACGTTTCTTGGATTGAATTGAATTGCATTAAAGTCAAGGCAATGAACTCTTGTCAGATATATTCTTTCAGGTATGGCTTGGAGATCACCATTGAAGTTACAGTTCTCAAGTTCTGTGATTCTTTTAATAGCAGCATGGATTGATATTAACCTGGGAGTCCTAAAGACCTAGATTCTAATCCCACTCCTTACATGACATCAAGAAAATCTCAGCCTCTCTGGCTCTATTTAAAAAATAAAGCGGCTAAACTAGATGATCTCTAAGCCCCTTTCTAACTCCAAAGCTGAACACTTTCAGAAATATAGATAGAATCAAATAGGTCTATAGAGTATTGAAGATATACTGCAACCATTTATAGGAAGAAGAAACATAAAAGACATCTAAAGACAGAGGACCTGGGTCTGAGTTTCAATCTGCAACTTACAATCAGTATGTGGGAAATGATTAATTTAGACACTTATTTTATTTAGACCCCTGGTTTATTTCCAATTAGTATTATTCAGTTGAGTTTGATTCCACAGTAGTTGTGAACCCACTTACTTAACCAATGCCTGATGAGTAAATGACCAAGCAGGGGAGGGAGGGAGAAGGAAAGAATGTGTATTACTCAATGGCATGGAAAGTCCCCCAGATATTTTTTAATTGTATCTCCATCCTTGCTATCCCTTTGCTGGGGAAATGGCCCTATGGCACTTGGCAAACAAGTCCTGTGAGTACTTGACTAACTGGTGATCCTATCTGCAGGATCTACCTTCTAATCTATTGCCCTATACATTTCCTAAGATGAGGTCAATTAAAGACCATCAGCTCTGT
The DNA here is from genome assembly GCA_028658325.1 of Potorous gilbertii. Lineage (NCBI taxonomy): Eukaryota > Metazoa > Chordata > Mammalia > Diprotodontia > Potoroidae > Potorous > Potorous gilbertii. The sequence goes on along the minus strand of CM053771.1, from coordinate 271,450,727 downwards.
CCATATTTGGATATCCTCTCCAGTTAATCTTTAGCAAGCATGAGCTGAGTTTCTCCTGGAAGGTCAAGACATAGGTCTATAAACCAATGAGACTATATGCTTTACTCTGTCTCTTCCATATCATCTAATTATCAAGCACTATGAAACTAAGACTTAAAAGAAAAGGGGCATCTCAGATCATGAGGAAGATCTAAGGTTCTCTTCATCAGAGGGGACCAGGGACCTTTAATAAAGGCAATTGGCTCAGAGCTTTGCCTCAGTTTCTTTTATTGCAGATTGGACCCTACAAGTGTGACCTTAGGACATATTTCTACAACAGCCTATAACAACCCCATTACCCAGGTGCTCTTCTTATCCCTATTTTTACAGTTAAGGAAATTAGGCTGAAAGAATTTAAGTGAGTTGCCTAGGGTTGCACAGGTATTGAGGGTCCAAGGAATGACTAGAAGTTAGGGCTTCATGGCTCTAAGACCATCTCTGTAAAATGAGGGGTCTGGACTAACTAATCTCTGAGATTTCATCCAACTCTAAATCAATCACCTTGTGATCTTAAAATGGGCCAATCATGTACAGTGAGAGAGAAGGATAGATAAGCCTCCCCTAGTGTTCATTGGCAACTAAAATATTAAAAAGAACCAGGAAAATACCTGTAAAGCTCTAGCTGGATCCATAGTGGAGAATTTAGAGAAAGAGATGGAGAAGATGTGGATGAGTTACAATTTTCATCATAAGAAAGGGTATTTATATTAATAAGATCACAGATCAATCCAAGTATGGAAGATTGCTAAAGAATTGAGCACTAACAAGGAATTGTACGTTTTCTTCACTCTAATTTTCTCCTGACTCATTTGGGTACAAAATAAGCCCTCTTTTTTTATGATTGTTTTATAATGATAAGCACATTTCTATTCAATATATAAATCCATAGAGAGATTTCCAAATTCTGACAATATGTTGGAGAATTATGATGATTAATGATAAGTATGTGTCTTACTTTAAGGAAATATTCTACCTATTACAGAATTTTTTAACTAGAAAGCAATAATCACACAGTGAAAGAACTTTCCAATTTACAAAAATGTTTCCCTGCAAGGTTCCTGCAAATAGTGATCTTAATGGATTGTAAATATGACTTGATTTACATACCACTGCTCAGAAGTATGTCTATGGGGTAAAATGAAATTTGCATTTAATACAATATAGAATCTCAACAAATCAAATTCAGTCATAGATTGATATAGTTATCTTGTTTATTATCAGTTGATTCGTGTATGTTTCAGGCAGATATGAAAAAGTATAGAAGAGAGCTTATTTGTCATAATGTAGATTTAAATTTTTTTCTTCCTCCCTTCTTTTCTTCCTTCCCCCTTCCTTCTCCCTTCCTTCTTTCCTTCCTTCCATCTTTCTTCTTCTCTTTCTTCCTTCTTTTCTTTCTTTTTGGCTAGATGACTAGACTGGATGACTTGATTAGAAAAAAAGCTGTAGAGACAGCATTCCTGAATTTTAACAAGGCCCTTGCATACATGACTAAGGAATCTTGGATAAGATAAAGAGATATGGATAGGATGATAGTACTGTCCACTAGATTGAGAATTGGTTAAGTAGTTCTATTTACAAAATGATTATTAATGCATCATGTTTTCCGGTGCTTAGGGCACTGTGGGGCCAATAGTGGAAGACAGATGTACAGATTATCTTTTGAGTTCAGTGATTTTGTCCCCAACCCTAGATATCAGCAGAGGCTACTGGAAAGGAAAGCAAGTCATTACAATTCCATGAGAAATACTTATGGGTATTAGTAACCAGGTTGCTAGTGTATCCAGCAGTGAAATGGTTGGAAGGGGCCTTGAAGGCTGTTCGCAAGGGAGAAGATAAACAACGATGGCTGTCCTAAGTGTGTAGGGGGAAAATGCTGAGTGTGAGGACCTCTATGATGTTTTTAGGGAGATGCTATTTAGAGAGGAAGCAGCTATATAGGAGATCTGGAAGTATGATGTTCTTTAGCAATGGTCTGAGAGTGCTAACAGTGTCTGACCTTGGGCTCAAAGCAATGTTTTAGGATTGATCTGAGAGTAAAAATGAGAATAGGTGAATTGGGATCTTGCCCTCTCTTGACACTGCAGGGCTTATGGAGTTCTTTTCCCCTTATAGTCATTAAAGAATGGGGGTGTGCATGCATGTGGAGTGGGACTTAATTGTCCCCCGCACAATGTATATTGAGACAGAGCAAAAAGTGATGGAATTTCTAAGATCAGACTCTTTCTAATATAACTCATTTGAATCATGAACACTATTGAAATCACCTCTGGGCTTCCATTTTCTTTTTTTTGTTTGTTTATTAAATAAATTTATTTATTTAACTTTTTACATTCATTTTCACAAAATTTTGGGTTCCAAATTTTCTCCCCATTTGT
>CM053771.1:271399493-271447813 GCA_028658325.1 Potorous gilbertii | reverse complement strand
TAGATGCAGAAAAAGCTTTTGACAAAATACAACACCCATTCCTATTAAAAACACTGGAGAACATAGGAATAAAGGGAACTTTCCATAAAATAATAAGCAGTATCTACCTAAAACCTTCAGCAAGCATTATATGCAATGGGAATAAGCTAATTGCATTTCCAATAAGGTCAGGGGTGAAACAAGGATGCCCACTATCATCACTATTATTCAATATGGTACTAGAAATGTTAGTGGTAGCAATTAGACAAGATAAAGAAATTGAAGGAATAAAAATAGCCAAAGAAGAAACTCAGTTATCACTCTTTGCAGATGATATGATGATATACTTAGAGAATCCCAGAAATTCAAGTAAAAAAACTACTTGAAATAACATTAACATTATAGTGACCCAGAACTGAAATTCATTTAATCTGCTCTTTAAGATAATGTTATCCTTAAAAGCACAGCTGCAAACCAGTAGTATATACACTGAATATAACTTTACCACCTTCCTTTCTCTCTCTCCATTCTCTGTATGATTAGACTAAAGGTGAGCAGTACATAGTAGCAACAGTGAAGGACCAAGTAGCCCATGTGAGCATTGGTCTTTTAGAAAATCAAGTTTTTAAAAATTAGGAGGCCCTATGATTTGGAAGTTCTTCAGATGTTTTTTCATACTTAATTTGAAGGGGAGAATATTCTATATTACATGAGAAGGGGGGGAAAGAATGAGCTAAATAATTAAAAGGAAACTTTGGAAAACTAGAGGACCATTGTAAGTTTTTAATACAGTAAGGGAACTTAATATCTTAAGGCTCCAACTAAATGAATTTCAATTCATTTCATCTGTGGGCTATGTTACTCAACTGGATTCACATTAAATATTTTTCTCAATGTAGAATATTTTGGAAAATAAATGTAGTTCAGTTGACTCAAACCCTTGTATCAGTTTATCTGAGTACCTCCAAATTTACCTGCTCCTTACTGATTGACCAAGAAAGTGCAATAATTTAAAAGTAAAATATTTAATTGGGATCAAAATAATTAGCAAAGCATGGAGAGAATTTCACACATTTCCAAGGTTCAGCACAGTTGGGTTTTTTTAAGGTTATATATCTGTGTTTATTTTTTCTCAAGGTGGGCAGGCAGCATGCATACATCCCTGCACAGGAGCCAGTTTGGAACTGAGCTCCCTTTGGGGTTAGGGTATACAGTTTATATACCCTTTTAACAGGGGCTGATGTCATTCCATCCTCATTCTACCCCTGGACAGATAAAATATCTCTTTACCAGACCATTTCCAACCTTGAACTATCTAGAGAAAAGACTCTGTCTCCATCCAAACTTGAGTAGAACACAGTGGGCTTACCTACTTTAGATTAAATTACTTGCAAGCTTTGGTGGGGCTGATGAAGAGAGTCAAAGCAATCTCATTATCAATAAGGTCCGTCTGAAGAAAAACTGAACTTAAAGTCAGGACTTTGGAAGAAGGAGCTGGGAGAGCTCTGAGTCTCCAAGATATTGGTTATTAAGAATCATTTTCCATATCCCCCCATCTGATTCCAATAGGAGATGTGGCTTCCTCAATGAATCACTAACTGATATGGCTAACCCTTATGATGGGTAACAGTGTGGGCGGCAGGGAGGAGGCGAAGTTGATCAACACATCAGCACAGTCATTTTTTAGTTGTGTCTTATCCTACTTATAACTACATTTGGGATTTTCTTAATAAAATATTAGAATCTAATCTCTGCCTTTCCTCCCATCCCACTCTCCCTAATTTTCTAGTTTTTCTCTGTGGTGAATCTGAATGGATTCTCAAGATTAGACCAGTATCTCCAGGTTTATGACTGGTACCATTGGCAGATTCTCTCCACACAGTTATCATCTTCTCCAGCCTCAAAGTCTCCTCCTATCAGACGCTGCATTTCCTGATACATTTCCATTCTCCACAGGCATTAAGTCTCAAGGAGAATCTAAACCTGGGAAATACTATGGAATGAGTGACTTCTCTCTGACCTCAAGAAATATGCAAAATGCCAAATCTTAATTAACCCATTTCTCTCTAGCATACACCAGTGAAACAACAAATATTCATTAAAGGTCTAAGGTATATAAAACACTAAACTAGGCACTGAAAGAGATTCGGAATTAAATAAGATATGGAACGTTCCTTCATAGAGATTATAGCCTAGCAATAAAGACTGTTTAATAATTTTAAAAGCACTAAGATTTTAAATTGCCCAAAGCCAAAAGTGTGAGAGGAAAAACACAAAATTGTTTGTAACAGGAGAGAAATAGCAAAGAGTACTAAAGATCCTTTTATGAAAGATCAAAAAGGAAGTTTAAAACTATTAAATAAGAGGGAAATCTGTTTATTCTTTGCCATGTTTTCAGAAACTGCACACAAAAGAAAGCAAGACATATGGAAATGAAAGAAATAAACACCCCCACACAGAAGACATCATGTACATTAAAAAAAATAATAATCCCAGAGACCTGAGGAGTCTTTATATTCTGTATGCGGCATCTAAGTTAGTTCAAAGACAAAAATCTATGTACAGAGAGAAATGAGAAAAACTAAAGGAAAATCAACACGGAAGAGAAACAATTTCGGAGGACACTGAGGAGTTTTTGAAAGAAACACACAAAATGAATAGACTTGAAAGAAACTGAGCTCTGGTTCTACTAGGACTAATAGTTATTCTAGACAGTTTATCTTTTGCTTCAAGTTTAATTGATAGAAACTGGATCTATTTTTCTTCTTGCACTCTGTCTCAGTGATGCAAAGCCAAGAGTGAAGCTCTTTGAAATGGATGGAAACCTCATTAATAGTATTGATGAGGGCTAGAAGAGGGGTGTGAGACCCCACAAAGACCGAGGTACCAGGGGTTGGTCGTCTGGAGAAGAGTTCACAGATTCAAGCATTGTTGAGGTCAAGGTAAAGATTCATTACATCAGGCAAGAGTTTAGAGAACCTGCAATCTTGGAAGGGTACAGGGAAAGTTTATATAGGATATTCTATAGCAGCCCTTGTGCCAAATATGCTAACTAGGTGTTTTGGAGTGGGATTAGGGAGTGGTTAAGAACTAGTCAGTTATTAAAGGATCCAAAATTCATCAGGAAATAGCCCAAGGTGGAGCTACCTAGAGGTGTGGTTTTAAACCTGAAATGTCACTAAGTCAGCCAGAAGTCAGGGCTGGCTCAGAAATACCAGGTTGTTCTCATCAATGTCTTGTTAGACAAGATAAATGTAAGGGAATATACGTATGTCTAAGTCTAGGATACATGTGATTGTTCAGTGAGTAGTAAATGTCATTATGACCTACTGCACAGGCAGTTCGCAAAGGCATTACACAGATGGTTCAAACTGATGAGTTCTACTGGTGCAGCTGGCTACTATAGCAATAAGAGAGATAAGGGTTGTTACTAGGGCAGGCTGTGTCCTTAAGCTGGGGAGAAACTGCCTGGGACAATGTTTTGAGGCTAGAGAGAAATGTGATTTTTAAAGAGAAATGTGATTTAGAATTGGGGCCAAGCACCCCATCAGTACTATGGGCATATAAAGCAGGACAAGAAATAAGCTAATTATTCTTTTAATATTATTTATGACTTTAGGCACGTTTATTTCTTTCATTTTTTATCCCCAAAGTCACAGGCTGTCCCTGATCCCTGGAACAAATTTCCATATTCATCTTCTCCTCCTAGATTTCCAAACTTCTTTTGAAGTTCAGATCAAATGTCACCCCCTAGATGAAGCTCCTGATCCCTTTGTATTCCAACTGTCTTTGCTGACAAAATTGTCTTATGTCTACATTGTATACATGTGATATCTACATAATGTGTTGTTCTTCTGATAGACTATAAGTTCCTTCGTTGAGGCTGGAGACTAATTTATTTTTATCTTTATATCTTCAACCCCTAGCATTGAGCCTGGTGACCAGTAGGTACTTGTTTATTGAATGATTCTGCAAGTCCAAGGTTGATTATTGCATCAGCCTTTCATTATTGTTTTTGTTTCTGCTACCCTAATTATTATATGTTGTTATCCTAGCTCTACCTTCACTCCACATCAGTTCATATAAATTTTCCCTTGGTTCTCTGAATCTCTCTTCTTTTTCATTTTTATAGCATAATAACATTCTTTTTCATCAATAAATCCAGTTTACTCATTCATTTCCCAACAAATGGATAGCTACTTAGTTTCCATTCATTTGTCACCACAGACTAATTGGTTTAGAGAATGTGTTAATAAATTTTTGGCTTGAGAAATTTAAAACTTTGTATATAAATCTGCCAAAGAAAATTAAAGGGACCACGAAATGAGACCCCTGCTTCACTGAAGAAAAATATCTAAAATCATAAAACTTAAATATTGTGAAAAAAGCATTGCAGAATATAAAATAAATAAATAAAAGAATAGGAAACTTTGAACCTGATGTACTGAGCAAATGCCAGGTCTCACAAATTTAATACAAGTCCTGGATTACTTATTGATTTAAAAACAAAAAACAAGAAACAACAACCCCCCCAATAGTAAAATACATAAAAATAAATTAATGATTTATAGGCCTGGAGGGAAAAGAATTTTAAGCACAGTACAAAAATTTAAAGCATTCCTTTCTTTAATTTTGTAATTCTTTACTGTGGAAAAGCTCAGAATATCACCACTGTTTTAGATAATAGACTTGATAGCTGAGCAAGGAAACATAATTTGGATTATAAAATTCTTTCTTTAATAAAAATTCCTTAAACAGTGAAAAAAAGGAAATAAAAATAGAAAAATGCGCATAATTAGAACTAAACTTTCAAGTATTAACTAGATTCCTTTCATTCAGGCTTGGTTTTAGAGCCAAGTTTATTTTAACATTATTTAACATATATAATTTAATATCTATATTTATATTTATATATATTCACATTATTAACTTAATTATGATGGTAATAACAGTTAGCGTTTACGTAGTGTTTTAAGGTGTGCAACGCTTCACAAATAGTATCTCATTTTATCCTTACAAGAGCCCTGGGAGCTGGGGGCTATCATCACCTTTTTTATAGGTGAAGAAACTGAGGCAGACAGAGGGTAAGTGACTTGTGCAGCATCATACAACTAAGCATATGTCTAAGGATGGATTTAAACTCAGATTTTCCTGATTCCAGCTCTAGTCTTCCATCTGCTGTGACACCTAGCTGCCTGGTTGCAACTATGATCTTCATTTTTTATTTAATGCCATACCTTGTTTATTTATTAGATTATTTATAGCACCAACTGATTCATTTATTTTTTTGATAGATTTATGACTCCATGGTCCCAGTTCCTAGAGTCCTGTGCAGGGAGGATGGTCAGGGGAAAGAAGATAGAGGGACAAAAAGAAAAGCAAATCAAGTCATCTCACCTCACCTTCTGGGAAACTTACCTTTCCTCAGCAGGAAGGAGCTTGGTAGATCTGTCTGGAGTTAAGATATCATTATTAATGTCCTATCTTTTTTTTGCTGCCCCTCATGTGCCTCACTCAAGCCAGAATACGTTTAATTGACTTTCCGTCATTCACCCATGCTTGTCCTCGTCCCTGGTTTCTGTAATGTTCTCTCTTTAATATGTTATTTCAATGCCACCTTTAGCGTATAAAAATCTTATCTACTTCCCCATGACCTATAGTTGCAATCCTATAGATTTAGAGTAGGAAAGGATTGTAAAGATCTTCAAGTTCAAATGCTATAACCAAAAGCTGAGAGAGCTCAGGTGTCTGGCCTAAGGTCACATAGAAAGCTAGTGGCAGAGCTGGGATTTGAACCCAAGTCCTCTGATTTTACCCTGTTTATTTTCCCTTTGAAATGTTTTTTTACATCTTTCCCTCACTCTTGCATGTTGATTAACAAGGTCTATTTTGCATGTCCCCTTCTATGGTTTTTCTAGTAGTCCAGTCTCTTATCACCACCATCACCCAAACCAGATTACTATGAAGGCCTCTTATTGGCCTGCCTCCTCCCAGTTTTGCTTTTCTCCAATCCATACTTCACCATGCTGATAAATTAGTCTTAAAACACTTCTTTCATCATGTCATTTAATCCTTGCTTTTATGGTGCTCACAATCTAGTAGAGAAGGTACAACCACACCTATGCTAGGATAAAGTACCTATGCATCATTATAGATTAGAATATGAGGAGAGGTACAGAATTCAAGGAAGGGAAGATCATTTCTGAATCAAGGTGATGAAGGAAAGTTTCACAAAAAAGATAGCACTTGAGTTGGGCTTTAAAGGATAAGGTTTCAAAAGTTAGTTTTGGGGGACAGCTAGGTATCACAGGGAGCACTGGCCCTGGAATCTGAGGAACCTGAGTTCAAATCCAGCCACAGACACATACTAGTAGTGTGACCCTGGGCAAGTCACTTAACTCTGATTATTTCCAAAAACAAAAAAAAATTGTCTTGGGAGGAAAGTAGTATGCTAGTTGTAGAGTACAATTAAAAGCATTGAAGTGGGAAAGCATTAGACATATACAAAAGATAGAGAGCAATCTACTTTGGCTTTCCATTACTGTAAAAACAAGGACCCCAATATGCACAGGAAGGCCTGCAAGCATATGTATCATTCACTAGTTCAGGGGGAAAAGTCAGCACCCTAACCTTCAGAGAAAATACAGAGAAATCAAAATCAACAGACAGGGATTCCAGTTGGCTGACTGCAAACAATACATTCATCAAAGATCAACAGACAGATAACTAACTGTCTTACCATACATGCATAGTTACCAGAGAGACAAGCACCAACATCTGGTTTTTCAAAGCCAGTAGGCTCCTTTGTGGCTGCCAAGAGTCTCATCTGGCCAAACAAACACTTCCATTGAGTAAGCCCCAAAACCAAACCTTACCACATAATATATATACACTTTTCAGAGACAGAGGGCATTACAGCCCTTGAGAACCAGTGCCTCATTAACAAAAGGTTAATTTAATTAACAAAAGATTAATCTGTTGGTCTTCCTACAAATCTCCCCTAATCAGTCTTCCCTTAACAGGCAGTCCCATTAGTGGGTGGAGAAGATCTTTAATTTCATTAGCATTATAATTTCCCATGGCAGGCCTGTACCTTTCATACACATGACATGACATATATATGGCATGCAGGTCACTTGAAGCCCACCAAAGGATTTCAGGAGGCCCACAAAAATGGAGAGGATATAAAAGAAAGCAAAGTTGTAATGAATGCTTTGTCCCTGCCCCACTTGCGCTGCCTTCAACAAATCACAATTGTGCCCATCATGTAACTTGACAACAGTCATCATCAGTCTGTCTCATCTGAGAGGAGCAAATTTTTGATAGGTAATTAATTGATATTCATTGAGATTTCTCTTTTTTAATATGGATTATTTGCAAAATAGTTTAATCATTAATTATATCATTGCTTGGAAAGTGAGCTACTAAAAACCTATCTGCAGTCAAAAGAAGTTTAGCCTATTTTAATTTTAGCCCCCACCTACTGCCCAGCTGTGCAGGTCTGACCTATGGGATAAAGTTCCTACTTCTTAATCTGGTACTTAAAGGCTTCACCTATCCTTCCAAAAATATGAAGTCAGCTTTGTAGTTTTCTTCAAAAGAGTTCCTTGTGCCTCTTCATCTCTCCCCTTGATCCCGTACTCTCCTGCTTTTCTGTAAGGAGCTCACCTATCCCTTATTGTCCATCGTAAATCCTAACTCATTCCTAGAGCTTTCCCCAATTAAACAAATACATGATGATTTCTGCCAGGTGAAGTACCCTATGTTTCTTTGTATTATCCTCAATGCCCAGCATGGTGCCTTACTCAGAATAAGCAATTAACAACTATGTTGGCTGGTTGATTAGCCACTTTCCATGCACTTATGTTATCAACCCTTGAACAATCCATTAAGAGAAGAATTTAAGGATCAAAATTGAAAATTAATATCATATGATATATAAAGAATAAAATTTTAATTTTCCTAAATAGGAAATCTCAAGCTATAGTTTTATCTCCTTTACATAGAAAATTATAATAGTAGTAGAGTATAATCAGAGTGAATAATATTCAACCCTTAGTCCTTGAGTCACTTATTATTCGTTCACATATAACTTATGACTGTTCAAAATTTCTATATTAGAATATTGTATTACATTAAACTCTACAGTATATACAGTAGTAATATGGGTTTCTTTGTTAATGATGATTGCAAAAGCAGTTCCAAAGTCACTTAACTGTGAGGACCACTGATCAAAGTCATTTAAAATCTGGCAAAGCCTCATTAATTCACATTAATAACTGGGCAACACATTACAAATTACCAGACTTTGAACATTATAATACATTATAATGCAAAATATAAAAGCAGTAATGTTACAAAACATTTTTCTCAATTGTTTTGACAAGTGTAGTTTTGTTTTAAATATTTATAGTAATTTGTAATAATAGGGTGATATAAATGTGCTGAGGCATACTTTGTGAAAATAATGAAATCTTTATAGTCCAAAATGTTATTAAGCCATTGCCTCAGAGGAATATGAGACTGTAGGAATGTTTTTGAATGCTAAAAGAATCCTTTTAAAGTGCTGGCAGAAATCAATCAATTTGTTCAGGTTTCTAGTAGCAGATCCTAATTTCATCCCAAGTAATTTTATAGAGATTCAGGGCTCTGAATTAAGCAAGGTAGCTTAATCAGTATTTGTACTATATACTGTGCTAGGTGCTGAGGATACAGAGACAAAAATGAGACAGTTCTTGCCCTCAAGGAATTTATATTTGTTCTACCAGAGGCAATAATATATAAAGATATATGGTATTTATACAAAACAAATACAAGTAATTGCATAACAAAAAAGGCATGCAATTTTAGGAAGTAGGACACTAGCACCTGGGCTGATCTGGAAAAACTTTGTGTAGAACAGGCCTGCACAACCTGCAGCCCACAAAATGTGTTGTGCAGTTCTGGTGTAGAACATGGTGTTCAAGCTGCAAATTGCAGAAAACAACAGCTTCTAAAGGGCAGAGGTGAGAGCAAGTGATTGAAAGCATCAGGGACTGTCAGCTAAAAGACATGTAGCAGAAGGTAAAAAGAAGGCCAGTTTAGAAGAATTATAAAATGAAAGAATCATATATATATATATATATATGAAGAGGCTGAAAAGGCAGGTTGGAAAATATTTTACGTCAGCCAAATTTCTGTTTGATCCTGGACATAATAGGGAGCCATTGAAGTTCACTGAGTAGAGAGAGGGGTACCATGGTCCTTTGTTGCAGGGTGGAGGATGTTGTCACTGACCCTGCTTTGCTCCCTGGGTTCAGTGATCTTTGGCACCTGATTCCTGATTACTTTTTCCCCATTCCCCAAAGCTTAAAATTGCACTAAGACTTTTGGGGATATCCTGTATAACTGGACATCGTTGTTTTTAATTATTCAGTATCTTAAAATAGGTCAGTCTGTCAAACAGACTAGATAATTCTAGCAGTAAAGATGAAGTTCTTTTCCAAAAGATCTGACCTGGTCTCTACAACTTGGATTAAAGTCCTCTTGGAGAAGGACTTGAAAGTAAAACCCTGACTGATATATTCCTAGGACCTATGCCCTTAATTGAGAGGCTCTTGGTCTCGCTTGAGACCAGAATCGTTAGGAAGTAAGAAAGTCTGCCAGGGTCTACTGGATCTAGAGCAGTTGATCTATTGGGAAATGTTAGAAAAGCCTATCAGGAACTAACAAGGAAAAAAAAGATCATAAATCTGGAGCTTAAAAATCCTCAGTTTATAGATGAGGAAATTAAGGCATTCTATCCTTTCATTTGGTGCATTAACTGACCACCAGTTTTATGCCACCTTGATTGTCACTCTGTTCTCAGAAAGACAGAGAGAATTCTAATAAAATAAAAAAGAGGTGACTAAGTGAACAATATCATATTCTATACCAGAAAATAACCAAAATACAGGTTAATATGACTAGCTGGTATGCTTGGAGCAGCTTAATTACATTATTACTGGATTTTGACAAGGGATGAAGAGGTAAGGAAGGGGGTGGGGTAAAGGGGTTAAGCTTCATGAGAGCCATTGACTGAACTGAGAGAGAGGCTTATGCCCTAGGAACAATTAGGACTCTACAGGACATTGACCCCATAAAATCTAGATCTCAAGGTCCTTACTATCTGAGAGTTTGGAAAACTCTTTGGCAGAAACACATTTGTTATAGGGCCTATATAGCTGGAAGGGGCATAAGAGATCATCTCTAATTGAGACTCCTTGTATCACTAACTAAGAAACCGAAGTCCTGATAGGTGCCTAATACTGTTAAGGTTAATTTAAAATATGTGCCTACCCATCATCTAAGTTATTATCATCACAGGCAATCTGTTGATTTCCTAACCATGTCAATAAGAAGTGATAGAGAGTTTTTCTTGATTTACTATTTCATGATTTTATTTCTCTTTTTTTGACTTGTTTATTTTTACTGATCTGTCTCATTTCAATGCTTTAACAGTAGCCATAGCTCTCTCAGAATGCAGACTGACTCAGAAAGAAAAACTGAATCATCAGATGTGGTTACTTTGTAGCAAACAACTCAGAAAAGCATGTATGGGTATCAAGAGAGTCCACATATACAAAACTCTTCCATATTAATATCCTTAAAGATCTGATTCATTGCCACCAGATTTTCCATGAAGGCTTCTTTAATCTCCCTGGCTATAAGTGATGGCATCTTCTTTGAATCTCTCATATGCTTTATTTGTACCTCTTTTATGTACTATATTCTATTTATCTTGTAGCTGTTTGTGTACATGTACTGTCCCTCATACAGGCCTCCTTAAACACACCTTCTATTTCTTATTTCATCTTTGTATCACAAGGGCCTTGCACAATACTTTGTACATAATAAGTATTTGTTGAATTCTTTGATTAAGAGCCCAATTCTAGGCTTTCAACTAGTCTCCTTAAAAGTCATATCCCTTTCCTTTTAGTGCTTATTTAACAATTTTTCTTAGCAACTTAGATGGCACCAAGTTTAAGAAGATTCTTTAGTATTCCGTAATGATTTAAAATTAACTAATTTTTGGTCAGTTATCTTTCCTCTTTCATTAAATCTTAACACTTTTGTCCCCTATACAAGAGAATGAGTAAGCAAGCCAACACCTCCTGCATAAAGGGAATCATGTGAATGCATCTAACCCCACAAACACTTATTTAAAAATACACTTCCAAGGTCCGCTGATTGAATGCAACCAAGTTTTATGGGCTCTCTCAGATGTGATTTGTTGCTTTGGACCTTGGTCCTGGTCCTGGCTCTGCCCTTTGATCCCAGTGGTTTTCTTATTGCCCATAGGCTTCACCAAGTTACATGGAAAAGTTATTTTCCTCTGACCCTCTCAATACTCTTTTGACTGGCCATGTGGATCACAGGATAATAAAATTTGGAGTGGAATTCCAACCTTTTGTGTTTTCCATGCAGCATCTACTCACACTGATACTCTCTCATTCTTTCCAGCTTCATAACTCCTCAGCATTCTTAAATTCCATGATACAATTCTTCACTCCTCCTCATCTCTACATAGAAATGGTCACACTGGATCTCACCATAATTCACAAGTGTTCTACTTCTTTAATTGAAAATTTGGACATTCTTCTATCTAACTATAACCTCCTATCATTCCATCTCTCCCTGTGTTTAATCTTCCTAAACCTATTCTTTGACCTCACTATGATTCATAGTCCCTCTACTCCTCCAATCCCTCCACTTTCCAAGACCATTAGCTGTACTTGGATTTTGCTCTCCATTCTCAGCTGTATAGTTCTCCATTTTATCCCTACAATGTCCTCTACTCTCTGATTATTTCACCTCTTTCTCCTTATCACCATCATCTCTTTCCAAACTTCAGCTCTGGATTACTCCTGCCATCCACATCTTCCTCCCTTGCTCACAGGATGGATCCCAGAATGAGCTGGAGGAAGTCAAACATTCTGGCTAGGTACTTTATTAATTAATGTTATTCAGCTCCAACTGGACTCTCACTGCAGTAAAGGAATCCTTTTATTCCTCTCTAATTGATTCCTTTGTCTCATTCCCCAAAGAAGCTTTTCTGATCTCTTTTCTCCTCAGACTACTCACACATCTCCCTCCTCCTAATCATCCCTCACCTGAGACCTTCACCTGTTACTTTACTGAGAAAATTGAGACCATTTAACAAGAGCTCCATTTTCTCCCCTTCTCTAAACCCCTTGACATCATCATTCACTCTCCTCTTTTCCTCCAGTCTCTAAAAAGGAGGAAGCCCTTCTCTTCGCCAAGACCAACCTTTTTGTGTACATCCTTGGTGTCATTCCTTTCTTCCCCATCAGAATGAAACCTCAAACATCCCCTCTCTCCTCTCTTCTGGTTCTTTTCCTATTGCCTTCAAGCATGTTTAAGTGTCCCATACCCATAAAAAAAAATCTTTCCTCAGATCCTACCATTCCATCAGTCTTATGTCTCTTCTTTCTTTACTAAATTCCTATAAAAAACTTTCCACACTAGCTATCTCCACTTCCTCTGCTGTCACTCACCCTTAAACCCTTTGCAATCTGTTGTCTGTCCTCCAAAGTCAATTGATACTGCTTATTCCAAAGTTAACATTGCCCTCTTGATTAAAAAGACTGATGGCCTTTTCCCAGTCATCATCTTATTTGATTTCTCTGTAATATTTGACACTATTGGCCATGATCTCCTCCAAGATAATTTTTCGTGTGTGTGTGTGTGTGACCGACCGACCCCACCTTCTCCTACTTCTCTTTCTTCTGCCCATTTTGCCTGCTCCTTCGCTGGCTCATCAGTCATATCACATCACTAACTGCAGGTGTTCCTCCTACTGTCTTCTGTTCTTTCTCTCTACATCCTCTCTTGGTAACCTCACCAGTTCCCATGGGTCTGGTTATAGTCTGTATGCAGATGACTCACAGATCTATAGATCTAGATCTAAGCATCAGTCCTACATCACCAACTGATTCTTGGGTGTTTCAGACTGGTCGTTCTTGGCACATCTCAAACTCCACATGGTCAAAACTGAACTTCCAAACTTCCCTGTTTCTCTCTGAGGAACCACCTTTTCTCTAACTCCTATATTTATAACCTCATAATTATCCTTGAGTCTCTTCCATATCTTCTTTTGCCACATCTTTCACATCTGATCCCTTCTCTACTCATACAGGTAACCCCTTAGTACATAAAACCCTTCATAATTTTCCCTTACATCTTTACAGCAGTCTCTTAATTTCTCCCCCTACCTTGAGTCTCTTCACATGTCAGTGCATTGTTCATGGCTGCCAAAAAGTGATTTTCCCTAAGCACAGATGTGACCATGTCAGTCTCCTACTCAGCTAACTCTAGTGGGTCTCTATTGCCTTTAGGATAAAGTACAAAGTATTCTCTTTATTCTCCCTTATTCTCTTTCTTATTTAAATATATTAAATGTATTAATATCAATTTTCTTATTTATTCTCTTTTAAAGTTTTTCATAAGCTGACACTTGCCTTTGCACTAGTCATCCCTCATGCCTAGAATGAACTCCCTTCTCACCTCTACCTCATAGACTCCTCTTCCTTCAAGAAACAGCTCAAGTACCATCTTCTACATGAAGCCTTTTCTGATCTCCCCCACTGCTAGTACCCTTCCTCCCAAACTCACTTGTATTTAACTATTTTGTATTTATTTGTAATTATTCTCTTTGTATTTATAATGTATATACATATGTGCTTGTATGTACATCATATATACATATACATATTGTGTAGTGTGTGTGTGTGTGTGTGTGTGTGTGTACTTGTCACCCAATTATAATCTAATCTAATTGCAATTCTGTATTATTTGTATTTATATCTCCAGCACCAGCATAGAGTAAGTAAATGCTTGTTGATTGATTGATTGAGATCAGGATGCTGGAAGTGGAGGCCTTCTGGGCAGGGTAGAAACCACCCTGTTGTTCCAATTCTTGCTTCCCTATCCCGATCCTAGAGAGATGACCTGATGCTATGACTCATGGGGTTCAGATTTTGACAGACTAGCCCCTCCAGTGCTAAAAGGTATTGCATGAGACGACTAGCTCAAGAGAGTACCCCAGTACCTAGAAGCAAGTGTGCCAAGGAGGTAGCACCCCAGGCGCTGCCTTGACAAATAGTGGAATTGAAGGCTAGGAGGCTAGCATATAAGCAAGGGAGGGTACAAGGGTACAAGCACCATCCATGAGAGCCTCAAACTGAATGCCAAGCCTAGGGCTGCAGATGCTGATCATGGATGAGGAATATTGGTATAGTCAATGCTGCTGAAATACTCTTATGAACTACAAAACTGCAATGGGGTGATTCCTTTAATGTTTTTTTTTCCTTCATTCCTTTCCTTTACCAGGAAAGCATGTTCCTGATTCACAAAATTTATCTCTGCTTCTTAAAGTTTTTTTAATCTTTCTGCTTAATTCTCTTTTTGCTGATTTTCCTGACAAATGTAATTAACCACCACATTACTCACCTGTGTGTCATGGTACAAATACAGAGAATAAAGACAATATGGCAATGCCCAGGAGAAGAGAGAAGTAGATTTTACACCTGCCATTTATTTCTTCCTGAGGAATTTTCTGACTGGGGACTCAGAACTATAGGAAGAGAATGACTGATTCATTTTTGCAACTTTCTAGAGCAAAAATACTCTAATCTTTCTTTCTAGGAAATGAGTTAGCAGTTTGACCAGGGGGGAGGCTGAAATTGGAAGAGGGAAGACTGCCATTTTTCTTCTCCTTATTTCCCAGTTTGAAAAAAAACTACTCCTTCCAGAGGAAGAACTAAGGAAAATTCTGGGTAGATAGTCATGCCAAAAGGGAGGAGCAGGGGAGTGACTGGGAAGGACTAAGAACCCTACCCAGAATGAGTAGAGGCAAATAAGAGTGACAGTCCCCCTATCACCAGCAACGTGGCACTATACCACCACACCATTTCATCTGAATCTATTCAGATAAAAATGCCAAGATCCAAAAAGCTTAAATAATTATCCTGAAGTCACATAAATAGCAAAAATAAGATTCAAAACCCAGTCTTTTAACTCCAAATCCATTGTTCTTTCCATAACATTAGGCTGCTTCTCCAGTGGCTGACTTCCTTTTTATGGACAAGTCTATCAGTTGAGTGGGCCCAGGCACATATGTTGTACCTCAAGATGCCTTAGCCAGCACCCTGCTTTGTAAGACCCATCCTTGGCCAGACCCAGTATGTACAAGACCTTTTAATGAGTATTACTCTTCACTGGAAACTAAAAAAGGAATACTTTTCTGATTTTAAAAAATGAATCTAACTTTTTGACTTTTAATGAGCCACCTCTGATTCTGACCTTAGAATATTATCTTCGCTTGTGAGTTCTTACAGTGTTTACAACTAAATCATATTTTTCCAGTTGACAAATTTATTTTCATATTTCATTAACATAGCTACCCAGATGGAAAGGGAGCTACTTTTCAGGTAAAGTCAGGGAGGATTGCATATATATGCTTAGCTTGTTTTCAATATCATGCCTTATACCTTTTCTAAAGTCTTATCTATTTGGGGCTGAAGGAATCATACATAACTGTTATTAGAAAATAAAACAATCCCATTAAGTAATATGCAATTTGTTGTTGTTACTGTGGTTGTTCAGTCATTTAGTCATGTCTGACTCTTCATGACTCAGTTTGGGGTTTTCTTGGCAAGCATACTGGAGTGGTTTTGCTGCTTCCTTCTCCAGCTCATTCTACAGAGGAGGAAACAGGCAAACAGGGTTAAATAACTTACCCAGAGCCCAACAGCTAGTATCTGAGACTGGATCTGAACTCTTCCTGACTCCAGGTCTGGTACTCTATCCACTTCACTGTGTAGGTAGTTAGAAAAGAATGCCGTTCATAAACAAGTTCTTCATTTCCCCATTCAAATTGCTGTCTTGGTGCAGTTGTTAGAATTCAGAATTCACTAGCTTTACTTTTAGTTAGCTTGATTCTCTATTTTGTAAATGAATGTTGGAGAAGAAGTTTATATACTCATTCAGCTCTTTTTTAATGTTGTTTAATGGAGCTAATACTCCCATAATAGAATTTTGAACAGTATAAACTGACAAATAGATACATTGATTTTCAACACTTGCATAAATTTCAGAATCCCATTATGTATATCCATAAATGGATAAAATATCTCTCCTTTTTCTTACCAAGGAAAGTACCAGGTGATTGAAGGTATAATTTCCCCAGTAAATGACAGCTATGGAAAGAAAAATCTGGCATCTGCAAAACATCGGGTCACCATGGTACGACTGGCCCTAGAGACATCCAGCTGGATTCGAGTGGATCCATGGGAAAGTGAACAAAAGGAGTGGATAGAAACAGTGACGGTGTTGAGGTAAGAATAGCATTCTTTTTGTGACTGGGGATGACAAGAAAACCACAGGGAGTTCACATGGAAATCCTTGGTTTAAAAAAAAAAAAACAAGCCCATAAAAATGGTGATAATCAGACCTTTGGCCAAGCCTTCTTAATCACAAATAATGAAGTGTTCATCCTTCAAGACATATATAGATATATATATAGATATAGATATAGATATAGATACATAAATAGTTAAATTGTAAGGGTCATTTAGTTACCACAATGGGAGTTTCCATGTAATATTTTCTCTCTCTGTCTCTATCTCTATCTCTCTCTCTCTGACTCTATGTTTCTGTCTCTGTCTCTCTCTCTCTCTCTCTGTCTCTCTCCCTCCCTCCCTCCCTCCACCAAAAGTCACTCCTAAGAGTTACTATTAGTCATAGACTATCATGGATAGTATATGTGACATGCACAATGTAAATCATGATTGCATCTTCCCCATAGTCTACATATACAGAATCAAACCACTACAGAAAAAAAATACATCCTTCACATCATCATAACAGTTAGCATTTTTGTAAAGCACCTTATAAATATTATCTCATTTTATCTTCATAATAACCCTGGGTGTTGGTGTCACCATTATCCCTACTTTACAGATGAGAAAATTGAGTCAAGTGAAGGTTAAGTGACTTTCCCAGAGTCACACAGTTAGCTAAATATCCAAGGTTGAATTTGAACCCAGAATTTTAAAGAAGGAACATAAACAAATGACATATTGGATCTGTTTATTACAAAACTGATGTTTGATTCCAACATTGTTTTATCTTATGCTTCATTGAGCAGAGAGAAGGTTTGATGGGGTGGGGAGTCAAGGAAGTGGGGTCATAATAACCGTCTTCAGGTGTTTAATAAGATGTCATGTTCAAGAAGAGTTAGATTTGTTCTTGACATTAGAGGGCACAACCCGATGCAGAAAAATGTTGTTGTTGTAGAAAAATGAATTTGACCCAAGGAAAACCTTAGCAGTTAAAGCTACCTTACAGTAAAATGGGCTGCCTCAAGAGGTAGTGATTTTCCCTTCCGTGATAGTTCTCAAGTGAAACGTAGATGGCCTCTTGTTAGGGTTGTTATAGAAGGAATCTTTTTCCAGGTTCAGGTTGAGCTGGGTAATTTCTGAAGTCTCTTTCAACTCTGAGAACCTATAATTGTTTGTTATGTGTGATCATAGACACAATAAGTTTTTGTATCATGTGTGAAAATAACTGATGGGCAAATGAAAACCCATTTTAAACCATAGATCAGTTTTGCTGAGTTTTATATCACTACATTACATGCAATTCCTGTGGTGATAAAAGGGAGAAAATAGTTGTTATATTAAAGTCCAGAAAAAAACAAACCTGTATTATTCAACACTGGCCTATATCCACAATATTATCAAAGCCATCTTCTGGTTTGTGTTGTTTAGACAGTCATGCAAAAAAAAAAAAAAGCCTACACATTTCAAGGTTACAAAAGGTGACATATGACCTCAAGGATACAGAATGGGACAAAACTGGTCTAGTACAGGAGGCAGTGTAGAAGATTAGAAAACAAAACTAGACTAAATGTGGTATAATAAACCTGAACTTAGGAATACCCAAATTCAAATAATGCCCGTTATACTTAATAACTGTGTGACCACAGGCATGCCACATATCTGAGCCTCCATTTTCCATAAAATGAAAATAATACCTTTGATGTCATGTTCAAGATACCTACCACATAGGGTTACTGTGAGCCTCAGATGACATAATTATGTTAAATGCTTTGCAGTTTTGAAGGTTCTACATAGATAAAGCCAGGGTCCCAAGGACCATCTCTTCCCACAAGGGGCTCTGGGTTCAAATAGCCCAAGGCTCAGTTTTTAGGGGAACTTGATCCCCAAGAAAAGGGATTGATCTTTTTCTCATTTTCTATAGCTTATCTCCCTCCCCTGAGTTCTACGGGAAATCTCTTTAGTAAAACTGAGGTATAGCTCACATCTAGGACGTCACAAAAGGATTAATAGATTGCCTTTTACAAAAGATACTTGGTGTACAAAGTAGATATAAAGTATAAGACAGCTATTTATTTCCTCCATGCGAAAGAAATGCTTAAAACACAAAAGACTCATAACCACACATTGATAGATACTTAAAACATGAAACAGTAACCAACCCTCCTATTATATACTCCAAGGAGGCAAAGACAACTTTATAAGGTTGGATATTTCATGTTCATTTTGGGTTTCCACTGTCTGGAAAAGTTACAAGTCCAGATATATTTGCCAGCAAGACCTAGATCTTTAAATCTTTTGGCTTTAAAATGCTACTTTCAGCACTGTCTTTTTCCCAGAAGCGATTATTGAAATCACCTTTTATGGGGAAACTAGTTTAGGAATTCTCCAACCAACGAAGTAGACATCAAGCCTCTAAACAGATGTCTCTCAGGACTGCCCTTCTATCTCCTGTCCTTGGGAAAGAAGACACAAAGCAGAGAGATAGTCAGGATTTTGTGGTTCATTCTTTCATCTAGGCCAGCATATGTTCTCATAGGCCTGTGAGATGTTACAGGCATAGAGGACAACGAAGTTCCCTCCTCTCCTCACTTTAAGTCCAGACAAAGCTAGGTTCTGAACCAAGTAGAACTGAGAGAGTCAGAAGGATAGACAGGGAGATAGAGAGAAAAAGGATAGGGGAAAGGAAGGAAGAAAGAGAGAAGGAAGGAAAGAGAAGGGAGAGAGAAAATGAGAGGGAGAGAGAAAGGAAAGAGGGGGAGGTATGAGGAGAAAGAAAGGTGCGAGAGGGGGGAGAAGAAGGGAGGGAAAGGAGAAAGGAGAGAGAGAGAAGAGAAGAAAGAGATGCAGTTTTCTCTACAATTTCACCTACAGGCTACCAAAGGGGACAGATCCTTCTGGCTCAGTCATTAATCCTTTTAAATAATCCAGTCATGGGGCCAAGGGATCCCCAGAATTGCTGTGTTGCTAATATATTTAAGGAAGGAGCCAAATCCCATGCCACATAGAAACAGTATTCAGGCTTAGTAGTGCTCGTCTCACTCCTGCTACATAAACATAAATTAACATAATCCTAGATTCTTATGCACTCCCCATCCCAGAGTTTCTGAACCTCTAGTTTCCAATGTATAAAACCCATTACCCAACTCCAGCTTCTCATTCTCTTACTTTCCTCGTATTCAAAGCAAAGCCCCCATGTCCCAATCCAGATCTATCTTCCCTTTCTACTATATCTTCTGAAATGCCTACTCCACAATTAATAAACTTCTTTTCCTCTTAAAACCCTCCCTTTCTCACACTTCCATCTTCTAACACTCACTGAGACCTGATGGATGATACCACTTCCCTCACCACCCTTTCTATACTGGTTGTACTTTCAACAATACCCTTCAACTCACTGTTGTGATGGGAGACTCTGAATACTCCCTATTCCCCATTGCCACTTCCAGACTTTCCTATCACCATCATGCTCTCTTCCTTTGAAGTTCATACTATGCAAATTGATTACATAATCTAGATAGATGTCTATCAACTCCCAGAACATCCTTTCTTTCCTCGTTGAGTTCAGTGCCTGGTTCACAATCTTTCCTCCTCAACTCTTGCCTTCATACCAGGAGATCTCAACATACATATTGATACTCCCTCAAATAACTTAACTTCTCAGTTCCTTAATCTTCTCAGTTCCCATGTCCTACTTTACCTCAGCTACACACAGAGATGGTCATACCTTTGATCATGCCACCAACCACAAATGTCTCACTTCCATGTTTAAGAACTTCAAAACTCCTTTATCTGATAATAATTTTTTTAGTCTTTCATTTTTCCCATAGCCTTCTGACCCTTAATGCCATTCCTTGTCACCACAGGGACCTCCATTCTCTCTGTCTTCAGTTCTTTCCCAGGCCATCACCACATACTAGCTATATTCTCTTCCCTTTCCTACCTAAAATACTTGAGGAGTTGAACCTTCAACTGTAAACTCTCCTCTGATCTTGAATCTCCAACCCCCTTGTTCTTTCACCTATCACATTTTGCCAGAGCTCAACTCTGGATGACTCCTACCATCTACCTCCTTCACTTTTATTCATGTGCCCCTGAACCGAACTGAAGGAAATCACAAAATCATCCTGATTAAGTCCACCACAAACTTACTTCATTTCAGTTGGTCCCTCACTGCAGCAAGGCAGTCATTCTGCTCCACTCTATCCAGATACCTGTGTCACAGTGGCTGTTCTCAACTTACTCATTCTTTTTCAAACCTCCCTCACCCTACCCTTTCTGCTGAGAATTGTGCCTTATAATTCACTGAAAAAAATTGAGGACATCTGCTGACAGCTCCCTCTTTTTCTTCCTCCTTATCTCATATCACTCATATATCTTCTTCCACCATCCCTTCATTCACTCTGGTCTACAATAAAGAGGTGGCCCTTCTTCTTAACAAGACAAACCTTTCTATATGCACCCCAATCTCATCCTTTCCCATCTTTTCCAGAAATGACCTCCACATTATTCCCACATTATTTCTAAAGTTTCTCCCCTCCACTGGCTTCCTGCAAACCTAAGTCTCTGTGTCCATGTCTCCCTCTCCCTTAAAAAATACTCATTTGATTCTACTATCCTTGGTAACTTGTCCCACATCTCTCCTCTCCTTCTCACCTAAACTCCTTGAAAAGGTTATTCTAAGTGTCTGTTTCCTCTCACTCTCTTCCAGCCCTTCTGCAATCTGCCTTCTGACCTTATCACTTAAGTAAAATTTCTCTCTCTGGAGTTACCAGTGAACTCTTAATTGCCAAATTTGGTAGCCTTTTTCTCAGTCCTTGACATCTCTGCAGCATTTGACAGTCACACTCTTTCTTCCTAGTTACCCCTGCCTCTCTAGGTTTTTATGGCATTGCTTTCTTCTGATTTTTCTTCTATATGTCTGACCACTCCTCCCTCTCTTTAGTTGGTCCTTCTTCTATTTCATATCTACCAACTATGAGTGTCTCCCATGAGCACTGTTCTAGTCTTCCTCATAGTGATCTCATCAGCTTCAGTTATAATTATGTAAATTATATTATAATTAATATAATTATAATCTGTGTAAATGACTCTCTTAAGCTACAATATTTCATCACCAACTACTTTTTGGATATCTTCAACTGGAGGATCCTTACAAATCTCAAACTCACCAGGTCTAAAATAAGTCTCATTACCTTCCTCCAAAAAATCTTCCTGTCTTCCCACCTTTCATGTTTCTGTAAAGAGCACTACAACCTTCTTGGTCAGCCAGGGCTCTTACCTCTTGTGTCATCCTTGACTCTCAGTCACTCAAGTTCTCACATATCTGATTAATTGCCAATTTTGTTTATATTCATAATATCTCTATACATCCCCTTCTCTCCACTCATATAACCACCACCCTGTTTCAGGCCTTGTCATGTTGGTCTGGACTATTGCAGTAGCTTTCTAATTGGTCTTGCTGCCCCAAATCTCTCCCCATACAAACCCACCTTCCATTCAGTTTCCAAAGTGATAGTCATTTAAAACTCTTCATAATCTGTCTCATTCCTACCTTTCTAGTCTTATTCTGTTTCTCTCCCCTCCACATACTCTTTGATCTATCTCTGCTGACCTAATGGCTGATCCTCACACACGACCCTTCACCTCTTTAATCGGATGTTTTACTGGCTCTCTGAAGTGCTCTCCTCCCCACTTCTGACTTCCTTCAGGTCCCAGTTCAAATTCTACTTTCTGTAGAAGGTCTTTCCTGTTTCTTCTAGCTCACAGAGCCCTCCATCTACTGTGTATATATCCTGTATACGCCTAGCTACATACATCTTATCTCCAGTGTTAAAATGTGAGCTCTTGACATTTTTTTTTTGTCTACAATGTTAGCACAGTGCCTGGCACATCATAAGAATTTGAAAAGTACTTTGTGATTAGCTGATCATTTGAATCCAAAGGATTTACTTTCACATCACAGGT
This sequence comes from Potorous gilbertii, assembly GCA_028658325.1. Taxonomy (NCBI): domain Eukaryota; kingdom Metazoa; phylum Chordata; class Mammalia; order Diprotodontia; family Potoroidae; genus Potorous; species Potorous gilbertii. The sequence continues at coordinate 271,425,488 of CM053771.1, read as the reverse complement.
CTGCTATTAATTATTCTTCTTACTATGGGCAAGTTTTTTTTTTCCCCCTACACCTTTCAGTTTCCTTACAAAATGAAAATTCTGTAGTTCTGTTTTTAAATTTGGATTTGGATTTTTAGCCCCATATTCTCATTGACCAAATTTTGGGGCCTCCAAATTCAGGTTTTTATTTAAGATAGAAAAAACAGACTATAAATCTAGAAATATTTATTCAGAAGGCACTTAATTGGATTTTTAAAAGTTAGGATTAGTGCACAGCATAGATAATTTAGCTATTTAAATGATCCATACAGTTTCAGTATGCAGGCTCTGCATATTAGTGTAATGACTTATTGACTTGCATTTGGGAGACTTTAAGGGAGAGTTGCCAATGAAGCACAAACTCATGCCTGTAAAACTTGAAAGTATTTTTGATATTTTGTTGCCAGAGGAGATCATGGTATTTGTCTGCCAAGTTATGATGGCAACAAAGCTCTGCTGAATGGGTTTGTAAATTGGAGGTTGTGGATTTCACCTCCTGCCAGTCACTGAGGCTCTGGGGAGGAGAACAACATGGATGAATGAGAATAATTCATAGATTCTTTTTAAATCCAGATTTCATTTTCATTTTACCAGGAGGAAGAGGGCTGCAGTCACTAAGGAGGAATATATGCTTTACTTACTAGTTTATGCCCATTTCATAACCAAGATAGTCATACTGCTTCTACACCTCTTGTAGTACATGTTTAGAAGGCATGAACTGAACTTTATTATATGGTATTTTTAAAAGAAGCCATCCATTCGTCTCAAAAAATTGTACTAAAAATTATCCCAGGAGGTCAGTTTGTGCACAAGATCAATATAGATCATTGAATCATATACAGAACAAGTCATATACAGCAATGGTTATGATATCACTGTGTTGAGGTCAAGGTGCAGTGTGTCAGCTATGGCTGATTAGACAAGCTCAGAGGCTTCTGCCACAGCTCAGGCATAAATAGCCCATGTGAACCCTTGGAATAGAGATATCTCTAAATCTGCACATCTCATGTTTCTTTTGAGATGCTGCAATTATGTTCCACTTGTAGAGTACAGCGTGCCTTCTTTGATTCAGGGAAGCCATGAAGGGCAGTCCTGTGCCAGTGTCTCCTGTGTCTCAAAATCGTTTAGAGTTCTTCAGAGAGATCTTGAGAGTGTCCTTGTATCACGTCTTCTGAACCAGTATGACTGTACAGAAGCCCATCTCCCCTCTATCACTTCAATATACCAAGTAATATAAAATGAAGAAATATTAAATATCCTTCAGAAACCATAAAGCAACAAAGATGGTAATCAGTAAAGGAAATAGGAATAAAGCTTAAAAACAAAATGAATAAATGATTGAAAATGTATTAAACCATTACTATACACCAGAAAATATACTAAATGCTAGTAGTACAAATACAAAAGTGAGACCATTCCTCCCCTTGAGGAGCTTTCTTTCTGAGATGGAGAGAGAACTCATGAAAGGAAGTGATGAAGAAGAAAGAAACTTGTGGTGTGAAAATGGGATGATGAGTGGATTCATACGGACAACTGAAATGCCTTTTCTAGACCCCCCTCCCAAAAAAAGAAGAAGTATTGATTTGGTTGCTATACCTAGAATAGGAGGTAGAAAAGGGAGGTTCTGTGGAAAGGAAAGTAATATCGGGGTTCATATGGGCTATTTGTGCCTGACCTGTGGCAGAAGCCTCTGAGTTTGTGTTGGTTTAATCAGTATGTCCATGTAGATGGCTCAGTGTGACATGAAGCATAGCCTGAGTGGGGGTTGGCTATATCAGTGGGCTGGTTCATTTGTACTTGCTCACCAGTCAAGAAGACTCTGCCCCAGGACAAGGATTCAGAAGCTGGATGAATTAATGTCCCCTTCAACAGGGAGTGTGATTTCTAAAAGTCTGGTATTAGAAATACAATTTCCAGTAGGGAGATATGGGGCAGCAGCAGAGAAAATTGGCAAGTTAGCATAGAGTAATGATATCTAGATTAGTAAGTGAGCTAGAAACAGCTAAAATTATATTAAAGAAAATGATAAGAGTGAGGCAACATACCAAAAACATGGAATGCAGCTAAAACAATCCTTGAAGGAAAAAATATTTATCTTTAAAAGTTACAATTTAAAATAGAATATTAGCAAAGAGATTACAACAACTCATCTTGAAGATAATACACTATGATCAGGTAAGATTTATACCAGAAATGCAAGGCTGGTTTAATATGAGGAAAATTATCAACACAAAAAAAAGTTACATTAAAAGTAGAAAAAGGAATTATTAATTGGGCACGCAATTTTTAAAAATGGAAAATGAATAAATTACTCCAAAAAAACAAGCAGAAGAGAAACAAATAAAATTAAAACAAAAAAAGACTAGTGAACTTATAAACCAAACAAAATGTAAACAAAATCAATAAGCTATTAGAGTTTTTAAAAGGAATATGAGATCAAATTGCCAAAATAAAAAACAAAACAATTGAATCAATGACTAGAAAGGAAATAAGGAAGATTGTTAGAAACTTCTATATCCAAGTATGTCATCAAAACTGAGTTTATAAAGAAAATGGATAAATATCCACAAAAGTACCAAATAGCTAAATAATTAAAAACATCCCCAGTATTTATATGAATTTTATATAAAACATTAGTGGAAAAAAAAAACTAGAGCAGTTTATCTACCCCCCCAAAAAATTTTTTCAGATATAAGTGGATTTGTCTGCCTTATGTATAAGAATGGTTCACCATTAAAGAAACATTTACCATAATTTAATGCAGCTATATGTACATGTACATGTGTGTTTATATATTTATATATTAAAAACATGATTATGTCAATAGATGCAATATAGTATATAATATAAAGTAGATGCAAATAAAATGCAATACTCTTTTATGCCAAACAAAAAAAAAAGCAACGAAACGGCCTTCTCTCTGTTGAAAATTGACCATAGAGGTTGAAGTAACTTTCATGCAACAGGCAAAAGTGGATTATGACTAAATCTGCTACATTTTTAACTGTTTCTACCCAGCATTATCAAATTATATGACTTGAACCCAAACTTCATTATTTTTTAATCAAAATTTCCCTGATAAACTACCTAAGAAAATTAACCACTTTTTTTATTATTTGAGGTAAGCCTATAAGCTTCACAGTCGGCAAAAAGACTATTATTAATCAATGCCAAATCAATGGATCAAATGATATTGACATGTAGCTTTAATTTGCATTTCTCTGTATGATTATGGATAGTTTGAGTTTTTTTCTTTGACAATGTTCTTCATATTCTTTGATCATTTACTTGTTGGGAAACAAATCTTAGTCTCATACATTTGTGTCACTTCCCAATGGATTTTGGATGGCAGCATTTCAAAAGAGATGTCAGATACAATTTTTTTCCAATCCATAATATTATTGTTATTATAGTTGAATAAGACTTTCCTTACAACACCCCTGTGAGAAGGGGAGTAAAAGTATTATCCATTTTCCAGATGTGTAAACTGAAGCTCAGAAAGGGGAAGAAATTCACCCACATGGTGGGTGTTGGAGACAGAATTTGGACCAGGTCTCCTGCCTTAAAGTCCAGTTGTTTATCTGGTATCTTTCTTACAATATCCTGCTGGCATCTAACATTTTAGAAAACTAGTTTGATTGCCTAAACAACTAACACCAAAAGAGTGTCTTAAGTGCTAGGACAGGCAAATAGATGGAAAGTTAATCAAGGAAAGCTCCCTAGAGGTTTTGAATCATGCAATAAATCTTAAAAGAAGCATCATTTAGAATAGAAAAATTGAGCATGATTTTTGGTGAGAACTATAGAAGAGAAAGGACACTATTGTCACTTAAGCCACCTACCAGGAAGTCTGGAGTCTTCAATCAATTTAAAAGCATCTACTAAACACCTACTGCATGTGAGGCACTGTGCTTGGTGCTAGGGATACAAATATGTTTAACTGATACCTTGGAGTACCCCCAACTCTTATTCCTTACTAACCCCATTCCCACCCCAACCTTACTTCTCTCATCCTCAGTCTGATCACTCCTCACAAGTAGAACCTCATCAGCCCTGCCTATCTATCTGACTCCTCATCCCTCCCACATCCCACAAATCTCACCTCTTTCTCCCATTCTCTATGCCTTTGGAGCCCTCGGCCTAGGCCGCCTGACACTACTGGTATCACTGAACTGGCTTTCCCCTAAGTCTCTTGCAGTAGATGAGGATAAAGGAACCCTCATTCCTGCTATTAATGTTGTAAAGGGGCCGGAGTACAAATACTGCATTTCTGATATCCAGACTGAGATTCTAATACACACATTTTCTCATGGACACATTGTTATGTGTGATGATTCAAGTTTTGGCATATGCCTAGTACTGTAGTTTGGATACCTTTTGGGCTAAATATGTTTCTTTGTAAACTGCTAACCTGGGAATCCAACCCCCTGTATAATAAGGTGGAGATGCCTTCAGAATTCCAAGAAACACACACAAATGATTTTTTAAAAAACACAATCCATTCATCAATTGAAAGTTGCCTATATTTGATTTTTCTTAAATCTATGGATGCCTGTATTTTCTTTGGCAATCTGCATCCTTTTTGAGATGCCTTTGTAATGGGTGTGTGTGCTCTTAGAGAAATAAAGAATATTCAACAAATATTTTTTTAATGAGAAGACTTGGAACATTCTGTATCATTGTAATTTATTTCTTACAAAACTTAACAATAGATGATGAATATAATGTATTAGTGAACTGCTTCATTCAAAGCTGAAATAAATAAAGTCATATAGTGGTTTAAAATCTGAAAATACAAAGTCATCCCTTTGTGTATCTGTGATAATTAGCTCATATAGAAACTTTTTTTTCTTTTTTTGTAAAAAATCCAGACACCACTACAGTGAATTGCTAAAATCCTTGCCCAGGAAGAAAGAGGCCCCAAGTTCCAGGGCAGGCTCTGAAATACCTACTGAGGATATTACCACTCCAGAATATACAGGTTTGTGATTATTGTAAATCGCACTTTTTTTTCTTAAATGAAGAAAATACTATAAAACGAAGATTAGCAACATAAAATGTTCTAGAGGCTAGATGATGCAGAGGATTTGACTAGTGGAGACCTGGGTTTAAATCCTAGTCCTAACACCAGCCAGTCACATGACCTTTGATAAATCATTTTACCATTCTTCGTCACCTCAGTTTCCACATATGTCAAAGGTGTAAAATATTTCCTACCCACCCACAAGGTTATCGTGTTGATCACATGATTAGATCTGAAAGGTCATCAGATTCAAACCCACTCCTTCACCCCACCTTTTACAGATAAGGTAATTGAGGCTTAGAAAAGCAGTATACCAGGCCCATGATCACAGAGCTAGTAAGTGTCAGAGCCTGAATTTTCCTGACTGCAAGTCCGGTGACCTTGTAACTTCTCACACTGATGGAATAGGGTGGCCCTTAGTCACCATGGTTTGGAGTTGTCAGCTCAAAGAAAGCAGTAGCATTTGTAGCTGCAAAATGGACTAGAGTCCCTTCTATATAGACACCTAGTTGTTAGTCTGGGATGGTGATTGTGGTGGCAATGGTTATTGTTGCTTTAATAATCCCTAGACTGAAAATCCTTTATTGGAAATAAAATATTACTGTGATTTTAAGCAGTGAAAATATGCATTAAAGGGACTGACCCTTTAAAATAAAGTTGGTTCACCAGATGCTGAAATATTTTGAAATTTTAAACACAAATTTAAATGATGATGGTATGAACTGTGTGGACTTTTCTTGTTCCTGTTAATTCCCAGGGTTTTTACAGTGTTTACAAAGCATGACCCAAATCTCACTTGGAGCAGTCAGGAAAACATTCTGATCAGACAGTCCTCCCAAAAGGAAGGAGATTGATTCCCCCTCTGATCCTTATCTAGTGAGTCTGGGTAAGACGTTTCAATCTCCCTGAACCTCAGTCTATTCATCTATGACATAGGAGGACTAGACTAGGTGACCTCTGGGGTCCTTTTAATTCTAGACCTATAATCCTATGTATAAAGTCCATTTTAAATATTAAAAAAATAAAAATTAAATAAATTTCGTACTGGCTGTAGTGTATCTTTCCAGGTTTATTAACATTACTCCCCTTTACATAGCCTTTGATAAAGCCAAAGTGGTCTTCCTGATGTTTCTCGTGCTTAGAGTAACACCCCCACTTCAACCCCCAATTAGAATCCCTAGAAATCAGCTGAAAAACTATCTTTTCCATGAGTACCTTCTTGATTCCACCAGCTGCTCATCCCTCTTTCAAAAAATTATCTTGTATTTATTTTGTGTATATATGTATGTCTTCATGGTGTCACCAGTGGAATGTGATCTTGAAGATGAGAACTGTTGCCATTTGGAGGAAGTTTCTCATGTATGTCCCAAGCCCAAACAGCAGCCCCAGAGATTCCCTAGATATAACTCAGTGTCCATGAACCTAAATGACAGTAGACTAGCAATGTTCTCATTTGGTGCTTTTATCTCTAAGTGGCTTTTCTGACTATCTCTTTGCTCCCTTTCGGGAGATTGGGTTTTCTTAAAAAGGAAAGAAGGAATCTGGCCCACTCTGCTTTTCAGTTGTAATCTACAAAAAAAAAAAAAGGTATTGATTGGATCTTTGTTGAAATATTTATTTTTTGATTCTCTAAATCACTATTGATCAGAGAGATGCAAATCAAAACAAATCTGAGGTACCACATCACACCTATCAGATTGGCTAATGTGACAAAACAGGAAGATGGTAAATGCTGGAGAAGATGTGGGAGAGCTGGAACACTAATTCATTATTGGTGGAGCTGTGAGCTGATCCAGTCATTCTGGAGAACAATTTGGAACTATGCCCCAAGGGCTACAAAAATGTACATACTCTTTGACCCAGATAGACTGCTTCTAGGGTTGTATCCCAAAGAGATCATAAAAATGGGACGAGGTCCACGTGTACAAAAATATTGATAGCGGCTCTTTTTCTGGTAGCCAAGAACTGGAAATTGAGGGAATGCCCATCAATTGGGGAATGGTTGAACAAGTTGGGGAATATAAATGTAATGGAATATTATAGACTTCCATGAACTGATGCTGAGTGAAATGAGCAGAAGCAGGAGAACTTTGTACAGAGCAACAACCACAGTGTGCAAGGAATTTTTCTGGTAGACTTAGTCCTTCGCAGCAATGCAAGGACCTAAAACATTTCCAAAGGACTCTTGAGGCAAAATGCCATCCACATACAGAGAAACAGCCATGGAATCAGAATGCAGAATGAAGCAGACCATTTTCTCTAGTGTTTTGTTTTGGTTTGTTTTTTCTCATGGTTTCTCCCATTCATTTTAATTCTTCTATGCAACATGACTAATGTGAAAATGTGGTTAATAAGAATGTATGTGGAGAACCCATATAATATTACAAGCTGTCTCAGGGAGATAGGGGAGAGAGAGGGGGAGAAAATTTAAAACGTATGGAAGTTATTGTTGAAAATTAAAAACAGATTAATTTTGGAAAAAGGAAAAAACTGAAAACAAATTAATTAAATTTTTAAAATGTTTATTTTTGAATTCTAAATGCTAAGAGAACTGTTGAAATTTTTTTTAAAATTCTAAACAATAGGGTCACTTCTAGCTCTAAACTTAACATCTTCTGATATTCAGAGTACAAGGTAATGAAAAATGACTGGTTTTTGGTCATAGAAATTAAGAGTCTTGAGCATTTTTTTCCAACATTGTTTTTAAAAAATAATAGTAATTAATAATATAGAGTACTTTAAAATTTGCAAAGCATTTTATACATATTATCATTTGCTCTTCACAGCAACACTTTTAGAAAATCTCTAAAAACTTCAAAGGCCTCTAAATAACCAAGAATTATGAAGGCCCTTTTCTTACTGTTTTAATTTCATATAGCTAAAAGAAATTTTAATCAAGTGAAAAATAGGGGTTTTAACATAACATAACTTGGCCTCTGTGAAGTAAACTGCATCTATACATACGTACATATATATACATATATATATATATATATATATATATAATAGGTATTCATTTTTATACCCTTCTAAATGCATGAGGTATTCTGTTGTTCATTCCGTTCAATAAATATTTTTTAATCCCTTACCATATGCAAAGTACTATTCAAGGTTCTAAGCTGGATGCAAAAAAGACTTGTCAGTTTCCCTGACCTAAAAGAGCTTGCAGTGGAATAGGAAGGAGAAGACATCTCTACAAATAAGTCTAACATGGGGTAGAATGTGAAAGTGTAATTAAAGATACAAAGTGCTATGGTAATTCAGAGAACGGAAAGATTATTGTGAGGAATGATGTAATAGGGAGAGCAATATTTTTCTTTTTATCTACCATTGAGTCTGCTGTCATGAAATTTCAGCATTTGGAATGGACTTTAAAGACCATAGAATTTAAGGCCAAAGGGACCTTAGTGATCTCCTTGTCCAGCCTTTTTAGTTTACAAAGAATGGACTTTGGAGCTAACACACTTCTTCCAGAGTCAGTGGACTTGTTCTGTCACCTCTCTCATAGTTAGAAAGTTTCTCCTTATATTAAGCTGAAATCTACCACTTTTTAGTTTCTGCCTATTGATCCTCATTCTGCCCTGTGGGACCAAGCAGAACAAGTCTAATACCTCTTCCCTGTGAATGTAGCATATTACTTTCTGCAGTTTCATTTTCCTGCTGCCAGCAGAAGTGTTTCTCCCATCATTTCTGTGATTTGCTGCTCTCCTTAGACTCACTTACATATTCTTGTTCATCTCTGAACTCTGCTCTATTTTAGCTTGCTAAGTTTCTAGATTGATGGTATCTTAAGTCCCTTCACTGTCCCCCTTGATTCTTATATATGATTCTCTAAAGCAAATGTTCACTTGTTTGATTGCTTTGCTGAATTTAGCTTCTTGTATTAGATGGTATTTCCTTTCCTTTTTATAGGAGGAAAGACTTGATCTCATTTCATTTTAAACTGAATATGTTGTATTCCAAGGCTAGGAGTCACCTTACATGAATGACTTCTTTGTCACTTTTCAAATAATCCCATCTCTCTCTCTCTCTCTCTCTCTCTCTCTCTCTCCCTCCCTCCCTCCCTCCCTCCTTCTCTCTCTCTCTCTCTCTCTCTCTCTCTCTCTCTCTCTCTTTCCCCTGTCTCCTTCCGTGTTTCCCTACCCCCAATACCCCTGCTCTTATCTGACTTCGTCTAATGGAAACCTCTCCTAATTAAGCCTTATACCTTCAAGGATCCAACCACATCCTATAGGTTGCTGGGTGGTTAATGCTCTTTTGCCTAACCCCTTCTCCTTCTCTGCATGACACCACACAGGTTTATAATTCACTTCTGTGACCATTAGTGATTTGGGGCCACCAGAAAAAACATGTGGGAAAAAAATGCTACAAGATCCTTTGGCACAGACTGAAGTTTTTTCTGCTCATTTGAACTGTAGCCCAGGCAGAAGCCCACGACTTTAGGACCATTATCCGTTGAGCATGCAGCCTTTCATTGTTATTTAGTGAGCTGCCAAAGAACACTGAGGACATTATATTTGTTACACTTTATTGCCTTTAGGACAAGTTATATTGGTTGTCTTTTTATAACACCAGCAATTTGTTCTCTGTGAGCTTGAAAAGCAGAAGCTACTTAGTCTGGAGAATTTCATAGGAAACATTTGAATTCCTTTGTTAGGATGGATGTTGGTTTTGCCCAGAGTTGAAATCTGAAGCGGGCTGGACCGCTAGAGGCTATCTTTTGTAATGTACTGTTTGCCATTGTGGAACAAGAAGGACTGTCACTGCTAAGGGAAGCATTGATGTGATACTGGGCATACTTTTATCCTATAGGCAATATGTTTGGGATACATTCTCCTTTATTTTCATCATTAACTTAATCGAATAATACCCAAGCCTAAGGTGCTGAAAACTCAGTCCACAAAAAATTAGCTTCAGATTGGAAGTATCCTCTCTTTGGTGGGTAGAAAAGAATTATACAAGAAGAGATAAAGTGATTTCCCAGCATCAAATGTATCAGAAGAACTAAACATGAATTGTCCAAATATTCTTAATCCATCTAGAAATTACCTGAATATTTGAAAGAAAAGGCAAGAGAGTAGACCAAAATCTTACACCATATATCAAGATAAAGTCAAAAACAAGTACATAATTTAGACATAAAGTGTGATACTATAAGCAAATTACAAGAGCAAGGAATAGTTTATCTGTCAGATTTATGGAGAATGGAAGAATTTATGACCAAACAAAGGATAGAGAACATTGTGAAATGCAAAATGGATAATTTTTATTATGTTAAATTGAAATTTTCTGCATAAACAAGTCCAATGAAACCAAGGTTAGGAGGGAAGTAGAAAGCTGGGAAACAATTTTTATAACCAGTATGTCTGATAAAAACCTCATTTCTAAAATATGTAGAAAATGGAGTCAACTTTATAAGAATACAAGTCATTCCCCAATTGATAAATGGTCAAATGATATCAACAGGCAGTTTTCAGATGAAGACATTAAAGTTATCTATAGTCATATGAAAAAATGCTCTAAATCACTATTAATTAGAGAAATGCAAATCATAACAACTCTGAGGTATCATATCACACTTATCCCATTGGTTAACATTACAAAACAGGAAAATGATAAATGTTGGAAAAGATGTAGGAAAATCAGAGCACTAATGCATTGTTGATGGAGTGGTGAACTGATCCAACCATTCTGGAGAGCATTTGGAACTATGCCCAAAGGGCAATACCACTTCTCAGTCTGTATCCCAAAGAGTTCATAAAATTGGGGAAAGGACCTGCATGTACAAGAATATTTATAACATCTCTTTTTGTGGTGCCAAATCATTGGAAATTGAGAGAATGCCCATCAGTTGGGGAATGACTGAACAAGTTATAGGTATATGAATGTAATGGAATATTATTGTTCCATAAGAAGTGAGGCAGATTTCAGAAAAACCTGGAAAAATGTACATGAACTGATGCTGAGTAAAGTAAGCAGAACCAGGAGAACATTGTACACAATAACAGTAACATTGTACAGAGACGAACTTTAATAGACTTAGCTCTTCTCAGCAATGCAAGAATCTAAGACAGTCTCAAAACACTCATGGTGGAAAATGCTATCCACTTCCATTCAAAAACTATGGGGTCTGAATGCAGATCGAAGCATCCTATTTGCTCCCTCCCTCCCTCCCTCCCTCTCTCTCTCTCTCTCTCTGTCTCTCTCTCCCTCTCTCTGTCTCTCTCTTTGTCTCTGTCTCTGTCTCTCTCTCCGTCTCTCTCTCTTGTCTCTCGGTCTCTGTCTCTCTGTCTCTCTCTGTCTCTGTCTCTCTCTTTCTTTCTTTCTTTTTGTTTCTTTTCTCTTGTGATTTTTCCCATCTAATTTTTCTTTCAACATCACTAAAGTGAAAATATGTTTAATATAAAAAAAACCTAAAGGCTAAAAGTCTGCATGTATATAGGTAAAGGAGTTATAAAACACTGTCTGATGGTCCAGCATCAGAATTAGATAGGTTTTTATCAGTGGAAAGAAGATGCATTATCAAGTGCTTCACCAATGCACACAAAAGACAACAGAGTTTTTCCATCTGACTTGTACCCTCCTTTATATGTTGTCTCCTCCTATTCAAATGTGAGTTGCTGGAGAGAAGGGACTGTCTAGCTTTTCTGTTTGTGTCACTACTGTTTAGCACAATGCTCTGCACCTAGTAAGTGTTTAAATAAATGTATTTTTGGTTAATTTGTTCATAAAGGATGTTACCATCTAGCCTTGGGGGCCCAAAGGCCTCACTGCCCCACATTTAGGTTCCCAGGCCACCATCTTCTCCACTTAGAGCCGGTGCTGGGAACTTGTCTTTGTATGATGTTTATTAAATTTTGTCACCTTTCATTCCTTGTCTTCCCTGATCCCTGAATTAAAGGTGTGCTAAGCTCCCCAATCTTCTGGGTCCCTGAGCCAATTTGATTCTTTGGATTCAGAGACCATTGTCTGGTCTCTGGTCTGAGACCTGAACCTGAGGATGTCTAATTTACCACAAATAATCTGATTTCTAATTACTTCTCCCCCTGCGTGCTATTACCTACTATTACCCTTATCTCTGGGTTACCTAGTCATGGCACCTGTTTCTCTTTTCCCTTGACCACGAATTCATTTTCTACAGCTTGTTTATAAGGAAAAAAGGGAACAGACAAATTCACAGGATCATAGATTCATGGAGCTAGGAGGCATTTTAGCAGCCATCTAATCCACCTCCCTCATTTTACCAATGAGGAAACTAAGGCTCAGAAATGTTAAGTGACTTGTCCAAGTTCACACAGCTTACTAAGTATCAGAAACGGTATTTGAACATGGGTCCTCTGTACAGAGATGGTGTTTTTTCCAAGGTACTGTGGTGTCTTCCTAACACAGTAAGTAAAGATTATTAGGAGTGTAATTAAAATAAATTTAGCCTGTCCTAGACTTAATTTTCTGGTCTAAACCTTTGCTAAGACTCTGTGGGTATAGCACATTGTTCTATCTTTCCTATCTCAGATTCTTTTCCAGGCCATCCAGAAGCCTGATATTTGGACGTCAGCTTTCTAGCACTACACGTGACAGTTAACTAACCATATATCCACCTTCACTTCCCCCTGCCAAGGAATATACAGGAAGACACTAGTAAATAGAACAATATATATCACTTCACAATCAGAATCCATGCAAATATGCAAATCACCCCCAGAGTTTACAATAGACAGCTCTCTTTTTACAAGAGTGGCAAGAAACTAAAACCTAGATCAGGTTTTGGACCAACGAGTTGCAGAATTAGAAGGTGGCTTGGACATTATGTAATCTAATTCCATCTTTTTGTAGATGAAGAGATGAAACCTCAGAGACATAATGTGACTTGCTAGTGACATGGGGCTCGAATCTCATCAACACATGTTTATTTATTTCTGAGAGGCCAGTCTGAAGTAGTGAAAAGTATCAATTATAGATTAACATCATTGTATTGTTTTCAAATTGAGTACATATAATAGGAACTAACCAAAAGTAGAGGTCATGCCTTAATAAAAAGATAAGAATCATTGGTAATTAATTCATTTATGATAGATAAATGATTCTGCTGAAGCTTTTTCATAGTCTCCCTTATTAACTAAGCTAAACTTCTCGAACCTCACAATGTTTTTGCACTCTTAAGCAGAACTTTTCACTAACACAGATGGTACAGAAGTAGCCGCCTACTTTAACTGTGTCCAAATTACCACAGATTCTAAATTAGTAGAATTACTTTGTGAGGCTTTAAAGGATACTAGGAATGCATGTCCATTTTTTAACTAGGTCTTTCCCACCACCTCCCACCCCCAACATGTGCAATAGTATCTATGAAGCTGCAACCTCCTTTCTATAGACTATGGCATTACATTGAAATGAGATGTGCAGTGTTCTGAGGATGGAATTATTTTATGAAAGAAGGAAAAGACAAATTACTTTAAAATGAGTTTTAAAAGATAATTTTATTCTGTCATGTTTATTTCTGTACTTTACAATATTACAAACAAGGAAACTGAGTTATGCTAAGGTAACAGCTTACCCCAAGGTACTTCTAGACACCATGTGATTAAAGTGCATATACTATACAAATATCAACACAACTCACTACCTAGATTCTTTGGTTCTGTTGGAATTTCTTTGTGTAGAAAAATGTTTGAAACTAATGGTCTGTAATTTAGGCTGAGAGAGATTTTTGTCATCATGACATTTCCTGTGACGTGAATTCAGCCTATACACGTATATTACCTTTGACTCTTAATATGAAGATGTTGTGCAAAGTGAAATGCCAGTGGTACTTTGGACCACAGCTATTTGTCTTACATTGAAAATGTTGACTTTGGCTTCCTCCCTCAAATTTTTCAGACCAGTTTTCCTGGACCTTTCTTTCATACTTATCTTACTTTAAAAATTATATGTATCTTTTTCTTTCCCCTCTCCTCTTCTTCACCATTTAAGCTCAACAAGATCCCTAGAAAATAGAATAGTGTCTTGTACCTAGTAGGCTTTTAATAAACATTTGTTGGATGGAACTGAATTTAGCTACAAAACTGTAATCAGAGATCCTTTCTCTTACCTTGCATATTACTTCCAAGTGTTAACTGAGGAACTAATAATTAAACATGTGTAGAGTCTAGCTCTAGGTCTGTTTATATTTTTTGTTTTTTTAAAGCATAAACACTGAAACATTTGAGTACCTTCCATCCTCCAAAGCAAAAAAAAAATGAATTAAATTTTCCAGATAAATGTGATATCATCTTTAAAACAATCCTTCTGTAAGTTCACAGTGAACCTCCTTGTTTTTTCAGCTGCTCCTGAATTAAAGCTGCTCTGTGGTGCGGATTTCCTGAAGACATTTCAAACCCCCAACCTCTGGAAAGATGAACACATAAAAGAAATAGTTGAAAAGTTTGGCTTGGTATGTGTTAGCAGGGCTGGCCATGACCCTAAACAGTACATTTATGAATCAGCCATTTTAACTCACTATCGGCACAATATACACCTAGTCAAGAATGTGGTACAGAGTGATTTGAGTGCCACGTACATAAGACAAGCCTTGTACCAAGGGAAGAGTGTGAAGTATCTGCTTCCAGAAGCAGTCATTTCCTACATTAAGGAACATAACCTCTACCAGGAAGAGAGCAAATAGACATAATTAAAGAAATGGGGTAATGCAGGAAATGCGGTAGATTGAGGACACAACACTGTGTCAGGTTCTCTGAATGTTCCATCTCTGTCCACCACCACCACCAAAAAAACAACCACACAATTAATTTTATTGGAACACATTTTCTGAAAATATAGCAAACATTTCCTGTAGGAAAAATTATTACATTATAAAGGAAAGTGTGTTACAAAAGTTACTCCATTGCAGGTTGATGGATTATCAAAAAAAAAAAAACCTTGAGGCCACAATGTTAAGAAATTTGTTAAAGCTCCTTTATTCTACATGTGAAATTTGGCTTCCATTGTTATTAGGAGCTTTCAGAGTTTGTACAAATAATCAGTGGGGTTTTTTTAAGTGTTCCCTGCTCATATCATTAGTACTATGCATACTGGATTCTTTAATAAGTCTTTAAGCACAATAGCCTCTTCTTTATTGGAGATATTTGACAGGATGTTAATTACTTTACAGTGGACTTAGTAAACTTTTGTTTTGAAAAGAATAGTTCTAATTGAGCAATATCGTAACAGGAAGTTCAGTAGTGACAAATGTGGACTCCTTGGCTGTGCACTCAGCACTTTCCCAAGCAGTATTGGATATTCCACAGAGAACCATTTCAGAGGAATGCATTTCTGCTCGGTATTCATAAAAGGGAAAATTTAGCTGTTTTCTAAGCAAGTGTTTCACATATTTTAATATAATAAATATTTTTAATACTGTTCTAGCAGAAAACATGATATTCCTGACTACAAATGTCAATGCTCTGATTTCTCAGGTTTCTTAAAAAAAAAAGTTGATTCACTTCATTTTAACAGTGTCTTTTGAGTGTTTCATGTCTGCTTGTTGGCAAACATAAAAAATAAAATGACATCAGAAAATCCTAATGAATTGTTATGTATTTTTGTATTGTTATGAATAGTGTACCTGAGGTTGCTTTTATTGGCCATTCAGAGATATCAGCTGGCGTGCCGGTAGAACTTGAATGAACCAAATCCCTCATCAGAGTGTATACCAAAAACCCAGCAAAAAAACCCTGCCCTCTTTCTGAATGTGATCAGGAATGTTTTATAGTTTGAGCCACGGCTGGTAGAATTATTCTTTCTTTCCCCAAGGGAGCCTATTAACATGTGTTCATTCTGCTCCCGGTTTGTTAAGAGACTTTCATTGGGATGGGTTTACATTTGCCTATTTGCTGAGGAATTTCTAGGTCTCTTTATGAGTGTGCATACCATGCAAAGAAAAGTTACTTAGATAAGCATAGCCCACTGATTCCATATTCTTTCACAAATTCAGAAGGCATTATTTCACCCTGGTTTTTCATTCAATCCACTAAATCTTCTCATCCTGCTAGCTTATTGTTTCCCAGACTAAGATGAAAGGAGGCTGTGGACCCTGATCACATGCCCTCTCCAGCTGTCCCACCCTGTCCCCCTCTCAGCATCATGGCACAGTAAAGGGAGCCCTAACGTTGTAAGTTGGAGGATCTGGATTTGACTCCTAGCTCTGCAACAGCCTGTCATTGTAACTCTTGACAAGCCACCTTCCCTATCTCAGTTTCTCTTTGTGTTTATAACCAAGGCCTAGAAACATTTTAGGGATTTCTCACTTTGGTTCTTTTTTGTTGTTCAATCATTTTCAGAAGTCACATTCATCTCAAGAAGTGGGGTTTCTGCCTCCATGTTGTTCAGTCAGATTGTGGTGCCATGGACCATACTGTCCATGAGGTCTTCTTGGCAAAGATCCTGAAATGGTTTGTCATTTCCTTCTCCAGCTCATTTTTACAAATGAAGAAATAGAGGCCAACAGGGTTAAGTGACTTGCCCAGTCCCACAGCCAGGAAGTATCTGAGCTCAAATTCGGATTCAGAAAGAGGAGTCTTCCTGACTCCAGGTCCAGCACTCTATCAGCTGTGCCCCCTAGTTGCCCCTGTTTGGTTCCTTGCCATTACACAAATGAACTGGGGACATCCGTTCAGCTCTTTCTTGAGGCTCTATGCTGGTTGCCTTATCTCTACCTCAGAACAACTCTGTGAGATAGCTGCCACAGGTGTTATCCCATTCACTCTCACGAGGCTTAGAATGGAAAAATGGTATTTACAGTTAATGGGCACATAAAGAACTTGCATCCAAGGCTCTAAAACATCAAAAGAAGCTCTCTTTTCCCAATAGACAATCTCTTCATCAGAGACTGGTGACTTATAGTACTGAACTCAACATGGGACTGCAAAAAAGGATTAGAGAGAGCAAAGAAGTGGGATTTCTGCCTGTGTTGTTGTTCAGTCAGGTCATGGTGCCATGGTCCATACTGTCCATGAGGTCTTCTTGGCAAAGATAGTGGTTTGCCATTTCCTTCTCCAACTCATTTTACAGGTGAAGAAACTGAGGCAAATAAGGTTAAGCGACTTCTCGAGGGTCACACAGCTAGTGTCTGAGGCCACATTTGAACTCAGGTCTCCCTGATTCATTGTGCCATCTAGTGGCCTCTTTATTGATACAACACTCTGAGGTCCTTTTGTCTGCATCACATGGTTCTAACCACATGAAATCATTAATCCTAGCTCCAATTCATTCCTTTCTATAGCATCCCCCCATCCCAAGTAAGTGCTTCTCCCTCCTTGCAGGCCTCTCCCTGCTCTCTGTTTTGAACCTTCTTACAAAAAGTCCAACAGGTTCTGTCTCAAAAAAGGTCTCTCAAGGAACTATAACAATAGTAATTGCTGGTATTTATGTAATACTTTAAAGTTTGTGAGGTATTTTGTATTGATTATCTCCTTCACCTGAGGACAACCCTGTCCAAAGCTACTATGAGCATTAGTATCCCCTTTTAGTCACCCTCCCATTCCTCTGACCGGAGGGCTGGAGGGTGGAGCACTATGGTCCTTCCAAAGCCTCCTTTAACAGAGAACAACCTTCCTAGTAACTGTTCTCCATCAGCAACTTCTTGGCTTCCACTCCCCAGAACAACGTCCCCACCACTTTTCAGCTTCCTTTGGTTTGTTGTATTCTTTCATTAGATTGTAAGCTTCTTGGAGGCAGGGACTTTCTCTCTATGACACATAGTAGTCACATAAATGCTTGTTGAATTGAATCAGATATAAGAACTTAAGTAATAACATGACCAGTCATTAGGAGGGGCAGGTCTTTTGGACTTCAAATTCAGCACCGTCTCACTGGGCAGCACCTCCTCCCTCTCATACCCGTCTTGTAGCTGTTCAAGATAACACGTGTAAAGCATCCTGCTAATCTTAATGAGCCACTCGGATGCCAGCTACTATCATCATCATTATTTTCAACCCTGTGCCGGCTTATGATGATTCATTTGCCTCTTCTTTCCTCTGTCCCTGGACAATGTGTCTCCCATATGCGTCGGCTCTGATTTCCAAGTTGAGGGAAACACCACACTCCACCCAACCCTTGTTTTCCATTCCCTGTCTTCCCTGGGAACAGCTGGGTGGCATTATTTGAATTGCTCTGGATCTGCTTCTTGAAAGATCTCCATTAGAAATGGGAGGGGCAGAATCAGCTGCTCTTGTACTAAGGAAGAGTAAGATATGGAGTCCCTGTAAAGTGACAAGGTTGGATTAAATTATTTTTGATCCCTACCAGCTCTAAATCTTAATGTCCTACAATCCATGCTACTCACTTCCCTGTCCGGTAATGCACAGACATTATTAATCCAGCTTCCTCTTAAGACATTCTTTTCTTAAACCAACAGTACACATTGGCCTAGTTCACACAACTCATGAGTGAGCATCATGGAGTAGTGGATAGAGCATGGAACTTGGAGTCAGGAAAACCTGAGTTTGAATCCTGCCTTGGATACTTAGGTAGCTATAGGACCCTGCGTGAGTCACTTAACATCTCTCAGTCTCAGCTTTCTCATTTGTAAAATGAGGATAATAGCCCCCACCTCACAAGGTTAATGGAAGGATGAAATGAGATACTTGTAAAGCACTTGGCAAACCTTGAAACATGGTAAGTTTCATTATCATCTTGTAAGCTCAAACTACAGGAAGACTTTGGGGACACTATATAAATGTTAACTTATCATAGTTGATCATTGTCCTTTCCTCTCTAGCAATATTCATAAGAAGCTTAGCTTCTTATCTGTGGATTGTGGATAGCAAAATAGAAAACAACTTCAGGGCACAGTGGTCACCATAAACATGACTGTATAAGCGTGGGTTACAATGGCATATTCCTGTGTGTATATGCATGGGTATTCACTTTCAAACAATTTAAACTAAGAAATGTATATGATGTTATAAGGGAAAATAACATTAAAGAAGATACATTTACAGCTGTTTCACCATTGTACCCCAACCACCATGGGACGTTTCCACTTTATAGCTAAAAGAGATATATGTTATTTCCCCCTATTAAAATTTGAATTCTTTCAGAGAATGGTTTGTTTTGTTCTCCTATTTGCATTCCCAATATTTAGCACAGTGCTTTGCCCATAGTAGAAGCTTAATAAATGATTTTTGGTTCATTAATTCTTAGAAGGCAAAAGAACTGTGGGCTTTATAAAAGTTAAAATTATTCTTAAGGAAGGACTGGCAATAGGGATCATGAAATGAAAGATCTTAAGGTCACCAATGTAAATAAAAGCTGATTACATTGTAGAAGTCACTGGCACTGGCATCATTCTTGGAAATATACTAAAGCAACATCAACAAATCTTCATGTCTAGACTGAGCACTTACCAATAGTTTTAGTCTCATCTTTCAGTGGTAGGTAATGCCTGGAATTGTTTCCTCTTTCATATTCACCATGGGTTGAGTATAACAGCCATGACTGCATACTTACTATACAATGCAGTAAGGCAAAGAATCTCACATAGGGCAAATTCTCTTTGGATTCTATTCAGACTTGAAAGAACTCCTTATTATATCACTTCACTTATGCCTGTAGACAGATTATTTAACAAGGTTTCCAGTTTAACTAGATATCCTTTGAAGAACACTTCAATAAATATTTCTGTGCTTACTCGGGGAGTTGAGAGTAGTTGCATAGATCCTTGCCCTCAATACAGTCTAGTTTGACACAACATATAAATAACTGACCTCTAGGAGTTTATTTTCTATTGGATGAGATGACATACAGAAATATTTACACAATAGAAAATTACAAGGTAATTCATATGATCAGCAATGAGTTAGTAAGAACAGATAGGGATACTCAAGAAAGACCTCTGATTGAGTTGTGATTTCTGTAAATACCTTGTATCTACTTTCATGGCAAGCTTTAGAGGGGTAATTATTTCCCTATGTGACCCTTGTGGTTTGTAAACATTTCACTAGTTGACAATCCCCACCAAACACCCCACTCCACAGCCTTCTTTCCCTTTGACTCATTCCTTCATTAATCTGGTTTCTAAAGCTATCAAGGGTTATGTTCTGATAGTTCCTCAAAAATTCATAAAAATGTATAATCTCCCTTATTAATTAGGTAAGTTGGAGCTCCCACCTGAGAAATCAAAGAAAGCCTTTTTCCCATAAGCCTTTTCTTCTGTTTCTCAGACCCCCTAATCTCATAGGCTTCAATAAGCATCAACATGACTAACTATATAATTTGATAACAGAGTAATAAAAAATATATAGATGTATTTAATTTACACAATAAATTAAATCACAGTATTTAATCACAATAACAAAAATGGCAGCCAGAAAGTCACTCTGACCACTCACTGCAATTGCAGACTTATGTCTTCAACTCAGTAAACACAGTCTCAACCACTCAGCTCTCTCAGGAATTCTTCAGAGGATATTTTCTCCACAACATGTGTTAAAAGTCTGTTCTTTCTGAATATGTCTCTTTAGTCTTTCTCAAATATGACAGTTAACTGAGTCTCTTAGAAAAGAATTTTTCTCAGTCCTTTCTTTCCATCCCTCACAAAGTCTATTTCTAGGCAAGACCAGTAAGAGTCAGCAGATGACAGTTAAATTGCCATTCTCCTCAAGATTATAGTCTGTTTTAGAGGTACAGTAACAGCAT
The DNA here is from genome assembly GCA_028658325.1 of Potorous gilbertii. Lineage (NCBI taxonomy): Eukaryota > Metazoa > Chordata > Mammalia > Diprotodontia > Potoroidae > Potorous > Potorous gilbertii. The sequence goes on along the minus strand of CM053771.1, from coordinate 271,404,772 downwards.
GCAACAGTATTCCTTGGGGAGGGGAATGAAGGGTATGATTGAGAATAGGACTACATTTCTATATGTTTATATATGGAATATTGCCCTCCTTGAAGGCACCAACTATTTCATATTTGTCTTTGTATCCCCAGCACTTAGTTTAGTACCTGGCACTTAGCAGGTACTTAATAAGTACTTATTGATTGACCATTACTACTCTTCAGAATTTATCTTTTACTATGGTCATTTATATGCCATGTCCCCTAACAACATGCCCCACCTTCATGAACTATACATCATTTTTGTTGCTAACCTCACCAGATACTGCTTTTTCATATGTTCCATATGGGAACTTTCTCCCTTTCCAGATGCAGAGCACCATCACCTTTCTATACCTTAGTGGAAAGTTTCATGAATTGCCATGACCATAAACAATTTATTTTCTGGTGCCTAAATTGCTGATCATGAGGTTCTCCCCCATTTAGTGGAGGCTATTTCTCAGGCATCCAACATAACTTCTATCACCGAGCACTTTCTATCATAGTAAGACCTGCCCCAGCTTACGTGTTACTAGCCTAGCCTTCAAGAACCCAGGAGCACACTTAGTTTGGTTCTCAGGGTTCTTTAACATGACTCAGGTATGAAATATTACCAAAATATTCATTTCTAACCTTTTATTTTTTCCCTTTTACTAAAATTTAAAATCCACTATGTTCCTTGAAATATTATAAAGTAGTTATACATTCTAATTTATTTTTATTAATTCATATGGAGATGGTTGTTTATGTGTACACATATATTATAGGACAAAAAATACAATTATGCTTTCCATACACTACACACTAACCCAAAAACTGGATTTTAAAATTTCTTTCCATCTGATAAAACTCTTTTCATTAGCTGGGGTACATTGTTTATTTTACAGTAACTGAAAGATAGTAATTTTGTCTCCTCGGTAAATATTACATATATATGTACACATATATGTACACATATATACACATATACGTACATATATACATATATATATATATATGTATGTATTAATGCAATTGAATTTCTGGCCTTAAATAATGGTTTGTATTTTATAATATACTTTGTCCAAATATTCTAAGCTTTATGTTCTAGCCTGGAGAAACAAATTTTTCATTTTCATTATCCTCTCTGTCACTTGGGATAGGAAGATGTGAAATCACATTTTAAACCTGCAGCGTGTTCCATACCGGCAAGGTATGTTCAGTAATTGGGTTAATATATGAATATGAATTTCCTCATTTCTCCTCTCTCACTTCCCTTTGCAATAATGTTTTGATCCTCATTTTTGGCATAGACTTGCTTGCATTTGGTTCAGCTTCCATTGTATTTTTTAACTAACATCATATCTGCCAATATATCTTGATCAAACTATATTTATGTGTACGTATATAAAGTTTTAATTTTTTAATTTATATACATTACATACACACAGATATGTATTGTATATGTGTTGCTATATCCGAAACAAAATAATCACTCGGGAGTCTATTTCAGTAAAGGAATGCTTCCTACTTATTATTTTTGTTTTACATATTGGAGAAATTATATTATCATAAAAAAACTTCAGAATAGGAAAGAAAAATCCCTAGTCTATCATGTGGAATGCAATTCTCTGCTTGTATTTATTTTTGTGTGGAACTGAAAGATGTTAAATCATCAGATCCTCTTAACCAAGGTGTTTTCATTGCTTACTCTAATTTTGACCTTCTCCAGACATATAACTAAGGCGTCACTTCATATATGATCAATTCCCATGGCCACTCCTGACTAATTTCCACTCAACTGTATGTTTTCCTTTGTTTCCATCTAAAAAACAAAGCAACAAAACAAAACCTATCCCCATCTGTCTGAGATGTTAATAATTCACTGTCATGTCATGTAAAAATGTAGTTCATTCTGAGATAAATATATATCCTTAGAATTTTAGTGTGTAAATATATAACATATAAAAACTTGAAGTTAAACAAAAGAAAGGTGATTAATGAATTACAAATGAAATTTTTTGCCCTACACTTCAATTCCTTTAAATAACAAGCACTTCTAGGGAACTTTAAATATTTTTCTTCTTATAGAATTTAAATGTATATGCAACTTTCCAGAACCATATCATTCATATATTCCAAAGAACACCTATCTTGCCTTAATGTTTGCCAAAGTAAAAGTTTAAAACAATTTTATTTTAGATATAATTTACATAAATGATTTTCTCAATAGAAAAGTAAAATTACTCATATTTAGAAACAAAGTCCTTTCACTAATAATGGTGATATTAACTAATGTTTTCATAGCATTTTAATCCTTACAAAGCATTATTTCATTTGAATTTCACAACTCTGTGAAGTAACAGCTATAAGTTCTTTAGATATTATTTCCCCATTAAATAGATACTAATCATCCCTCCATTAGAAAATAGCTATTATAATTTGTCTCTTTCGGCCATCTCTGTGTGTAAATGCTTATAAAATTGTAAATTAAAGTAAGAGTTTATTTACAATTCATATTACTTTAATGGAAAGTGTGAAAATAGAAGGGGATAGTACAGCCTTTGCAGTGAAAGAGGTTAAGAGAAAAATTATGGAGGAGATACAGGAAAAGGGAAGATCTGGACCGAAACTGTGTATGTGTGTTCGTCCTTTGTTGCTGAAGACCATGCCATCAGGGAAATAACGACATGACTCGCACTTGACTTTGTTTTGAGTGAGGGAGGACTGTGCAGGTCACCAGCCTCACTTCTGCTTCGGAGTCATCTGAATCCAGTGACCAGAGGATGACTGGAGATGACCCAGGATGAGGCAGTTAGGGCTAAGTGACTTGCCCAAGGTCACACAGCTAGTGAGTGTCAGGTGAGATTTGAACTCAGGTCCTCCAGACTCCTGCACTGGTGCTCTATCCACTGCATCACCTAGCTGCCCCTAACTGATCAAAAACAAATTGAGCAAAATCATTTGTTCACTCTCCAATAATGAATACATAGGCAGAATAAGGAATAGGGAATCCATCAAAGAGGAATATAGTGAAGTACTGCAGCCTGTATGTAAATATAGATCATCATATTAACCAATAGAATTATTTTTAGCATGAGCTCATTATAAAGAAATGCCCTTTTACAATGGTATAGAAGTGTAAAGATGTATGTAAACAAGGATCAGGTATAGCAACTTTCCAGTCACAAAAACTAGTACTGTAAATCCTTGATAAATCCACAGAAGGCTCCTGGAGTTCCTGGCTGCCATCCCAATTCCTTCAGAACTGAAGTCTTCCCCTGCTTTCAGACCTAGATGCCTTGTCACTGTCAGTCTGGTAAGTTTCCTATCACCTGATACCAAACCTATACATTTACACAAACAAAATTAATGCATGTGAGATAAGAAGAAAAATATTCCAATTGGAAAAAAAGATTTTGTACCAAATTTCTTAGACAAATCCAACATATATATATATATATATATATATCTATATATAGATATATAGATATATAGATATATATATATGAACATATAATATAAATATATAACACAATCTCTTTGCCAATAAGTAACTGGTCAACGAATATGAACAAACAGTTCTCAAAAGAATTGCAAACTAATAGCAATCATATGAAAGAATTCTCCAGATCACTAATAAGAGAAATGCAAATCAGTATAACCCTAAAGTTCTACCTTATACTCAGAAAACTGGCAGATGCAAAACATGGAAATAGTTTTGGAAAGGTTGCGAAAAAAGATACAATAATGAATTGTTGGTTCAACCATTTGGGGAAGCACTTTGGATATAGAAAAAGAGGAACTAAATTATCTTTTGACCCTAAGATTCCAGAATTTGAAAGGAAGGGAGTCAGAAGATTAAAGGGGAATTTTTTATGGGCCACTTTCCTGGGCCTCTGATTCCCTTCCTTGATTACATTGATTCTTCTGCTAAATTTGTGTCATAATTGCTAGGTATATATCCCCAAGGAAAGAGGTCAATGACAAAAAGAAAGACTTCATAGACACCAGGGTATTTGTAGCAGCATTTTTAGTGGTAGCAAAGAATTGGAAATATGAAGGAAGTGCATTGTTATAGCATAAGGCACTATATAATCGCAGACTTAAAAAACACATTATTAAATGTGCGCATTAAAAATGTGCATTCAAAGTAATTGGTAAACAGAGAATGGTTTATAGCAAAGCATTATGTGATATGGACAATTACAGAATCACATAGTACATAATAAGGGACTACTTACGTGACACTTGAGAGCTCCCTAAATAAGATTCATAATTTAGAGTTTAGCCACACTGGAAAATCCAAGTAGATGAAGAAAGCATATTGCTTTGTAGGTACATTTATGGAAAGAGGAGGATTAAAGACAGGATAAAATTATTTACTGCTTGGAGTAGATGGGATGATGAGAGCTGACAGCAGAGAAACAGAAGAGCAGCTCAGTTATGCTCTCCTGTCTCTTTTCACTTTTCATTTTCTGTTCACATCTTTAAATTTTTTTAAGCTGATTTGAGTTCCCTGTGCTTACCATGTCAGTATCTTCAAACTACTACCATTTTTTCTTCTCACCAAAACTATCTATCCATTTTATCTGTTTAAGATGTATATATTAATGAACCAGTTATATGGGTGATCTCCATAACTGTATGTTGTAGTTTTCTTCATTTATTTGGTTTTTCCAGTTAGAACTCAAAATAATCAGTCTGCCAAGGAAAACTAAGGACAACCAAAAGGGTGTATGTGTGTCAGAGTCTCTTTGTATGTCCATGTCTGTGAAGTTTTCCTACCAACCACAAAGTGTGAAAAAGTTCCTCAATCACTGCAATGGAACTATAGGGCCATTGAAACCACACTGGGAATTTCTAGTGATTGACAGAAAAGATTATATGCCTCTGGAGTCTGTAACAGTTATATGTGGTCTAGCAAGTAGGCTGGTTCAATTGGAACATAGTACTTGAAAGGGAATAATGTAAAATCAGTATTAAAAAAATAGACTGGAGGGCAGCTAGGTGGCACAGTGGATCATCAACCCTGTGAAGCATCAGCCCTGAAGTCAGGAGGACGAGTTCAAATCCGATTTCAGACACTTACTAGTTGGGTAACCCTGATTGAAGAGAGACAGAGACAGAGAGAGAAGGAAAGGAAAGGAAAGGAAAGGAAAGGAAAGGAAAGGAAAGGAAAGGAAAGGAAAGGAAAGGAAAGGAAAGGAAAGGAAAGGAAAGGAAAGGAAAGGAAAGGAAAGGAAAGGAAAGGAAAGGAAAGGAAAGGAAAGGAAAGGAAAG
>CM053771.1:271366545-271399393 GCA_028658325.1 Potorous gilbertii | reverse complement strand
GGAGTTTGTATTTTATCCTAGAGGTCATGGGAAGAAGCCATTGGAGCTTTTTGAGCAGGCAAGTTACAGGATCAGACCCATGCTTTAGGAATATCAATTTTGCAACTGTGGGGTGGGTAGGCAGATTAGATTGGGGAGGGTATAAAATGGAGACAGGTAGGCAAATTTAAAACCCTTCTAGATCTTACCTTCCCTACTAACTATTTTCTTGCATATTTTCTGCCTTTTTCATCTAAATTCCTTGAAAAAAAGTCATCTATATTCAATGCCCCCACTTCCTTTCCTCTTATTCTCTTCTAAACACTGAACAATCTGGCTTCTGACCTCATCAACTCAACTACAACTGCTCTTTCTCTCACTTGTTACCTATGATCTCCTAATTGACAAATCTGACCATCTTTTCTCAGTCTGACTTCTTGACAACTTCTCTACAACTTTTGACATCATTAAACACCTACATTTCTTGCCTGCTCAGTTCTAGGGTTCCACATCACTACTCTTTCTTATTTTTTCTTACTATGTGCCTGTCTGCTCCTTTTCGTTTTCCTTTACTGGATCATCATCAATGTCTCTGTCCTGGCCCTTCTCTCTTTCCTCTGTGCTCTCTCACTTGATGATCTCATTGACTCCCATGAGTTCAATTTCATTTTCATGCAGATGAAACTTTGATAGGTCAATCAATCATTCAACAGGAATTTATTAAGAACTAACTATGTGCATACATTGTGCTAAGCAATGGAGAAACAAAGAAATCCATATATGTGTGTGCATGTATGTGTATTTGTATATCTGTTATCTATGTATGTATATGTGTGTCTCTGTATACATATGTATGTGTGTATACATACACATACGTGTGTGTGTGTGTGTGTATGTGTGTGTAATATGGTGAAGAAACTCTCAAGGCGCTTATGACCAAATGAGGGAGAAAATACACAACTATATGCATACAAGATATATACAGGGTAAACTAGAGATAATCCCAATGGGAAGGAATTAGAAGTCAGGGAGTAGGAAAGGTAGGGGAACATATCAGGAAAGGCCTTTTGCAAAAGATAGGTTCTGAGCTGAGACTCAAGGGAAGTCAGGAAGCAGAGATGAGGAAAAGAGAGCATTCCCCAAAGAAGGACAACTAATAAAATGGAATGGAGTTGAGAGGTAGAGTATGATGTTCAAAGAATAGCCAAAAAAAAAGTCCTATGGCGTTGAATTACACAGTATGTGGTAGGGAACAAAGTGTAAGTAAACTGGAAAAGTAGGACAAGGCTAGGCTGTGAAAGGCTTTAAAGGCCAAACAGAGAATTTCACATCTGAAACTGGAAGGAGGTAATCAATTGGAGTCGATTGAATAGGACAATAACATAATCATACCTGTGCTTCAGGAAGGTCACTTTGACAACTGAAAGAGATGAGCTGGAGCAGTGAAATGCTTGAAGCAGGGAGACCAAAAGCCAGGCTATTGCAATAATCCAGTTGTAAGGTAATGTGGGCCTCCACCAGGGTGGCTAGTCTGTAAGAAGAAAGAATGAAACTTGGATGGAAAATGGTGTAAAGGTAGAAATGACAGGACTGGCACAACCTCAATCTCTCCTGAGCTCCAGTCCCACATCACAATTGCCTATTGGACATTGTAAACTGGATGTCCCATGGTCATCAACTCAAACTTCACAAATCCAAAGCAGAGCTTATTGACTTTCCCTAGAACCAACCCCTCTTCTGAGTTTCCCTGTTACTATAAAGGACACCACCATCCTTCTAGTCACCCAAGCTCAGTGTCATCTCCAGTGCCTAACTTCTATCCCCCTATAGCCAGTCAATTGCTAAATCTTGTTTATTTCCCCAACATGTCACATCTGTTCCCTTCTTTCCACTTACTAGGTGACAACCCTAGATTAGGACTTCATCACTTCTCAACTGAATTATTCCAATAGTTCCCTAATTGGTCTCGCTTCCTCAGGTATCTCCAAGGCCTAATCCTTCCTCTACACAGCTATAAAAACTGTTTTCCTAAAGTACAGGTCTGACCATGCTGTTCCAGTGACTCCCTTCACTCAATAAACTGCTGTGGATCCCTATTACCTTCTTCTGCAAGAAGACTTTTGTGATTCCCCTGCAGATAGATGGAATAGTATACAGAGTGCTGGACTTGGAGTCAGGAAACCCCAAATTCAAATTCTGCCTCAGAGCAAGTCACTTACTCTCTCTCTGCCTTGGTTTCCTCATCTGTAAAACCTTACAAGGCTGTTGTGAGGATAAAGTAAGATAACAGATAGAAAGCACTTTGCAAACTTTAGAGTAAATATGCAAGTGTTAGTACTATTAGCTATCCTACCCCAATAGTTAGTTCCCTCCCACCCCATACTACCTTGTATTATTTTAGTTTTGTTATCTCTATTATATTGTGAGCTTTTTGAGGGCAGGGGCTGTCTTTCGATTTTTTTTTTTGTATTGCCAGTTCCTGACTCACAATAAATGCATGATAAATATTTATTGACTGACTATAGTAACTTATATAGGTACACACTCTATGAATGTAAACTCCTTAGGTTCAAGGATTATTCCATTTTGTGTGTGTGTGTGTGTGTATCTATAAAGATTAGTATATCAATCAATAATCAACAAACATCTTTTGTTTATTTATACTAGGAACATGGATTGGAAGACATCATGAGTGAATAGAAAAAAAACCACATTAAGTATCAGTATAGTTATGATAGGTACTTTGCTACATGCCAGGATACAGATACAAAAGTAATTGATCAATCAATAAACATTTTTATGTGCCTGCCATGTATCAGGCACTGTGCTAAGCACTGAGGGTACAGAGACAAAAAAAAGTTCCTGCCCCCAAGGAACTTACAATCTCATGGGAGAGACAACATGCAAACAAATATATACAAGGCAAGGTATATACAGGATAAATAGGAAATAAATGATAGAGGGAAGGCACTGGAATTAAGAGAGGTTGGGAAAGTCATCCTATAAAAGAAGAGATTTTAATTGGGACTTAAAAGAAGCCAAGAAAAATAGTAGGTGAAGATGAGGAAAAAAAACACTCCAAACCTATAGGGGCAGCCAGAGAAAATGCCTGGAGACAAAAGCTGGAGAGTCTTGTTCCTGAAACAGCCAAGAGACCAGTGTCACTGGATCAGAGTATATCACAAAAAAGTAAGATATGAGAAGACCAGAAAAGAGGGGGGTGGGTTATGAAGGACTTTGAATGCCAGAGAGGATTTTGTATTTGATCATGAAAGTATAAAGCACAACTGGAGTTGAGTGAGTAGAGTAAATTATATGGTTGAACCTGTGCTTTAGGAAAATCACTTTAATGACTGACTAGAGGATGGATTGAAGTGGGGAGAAAAGTGATGTGGGCAGACTCAGGTGGGTTATCGAAATAGTGCAGACATGAATTGATGAAAGTCTGCACTAAAAAAAAAAAAAAAAGAAAGTCTGCACTAGAGTGGTGGCAAGGGCAAAGATGAGAAGGGGGCATATTTGAGAGATGTCACAAAGGTGAAATGGATAGATTGGATGTGGAAGGGAAAAGATAGTGAAAAGTCAGGAATGACACCTAGGCTGCAAGTTTGAGAGGCTTGGAGAATGGCATTACCTTCTGTAGTAATAAGGAAGCTAGGAGAAAGGTGGGGTGAGGGAGAAAGAACTCTGTTTCAGATGTCCTGAGTTTAAGATGTCTACTAGACATCTAGTTTGAGGTATCTGAAAGGCAGTTGGACATGCAAAACTGAAAGTTAGCAGAGAGCTTAGAGAAGATTAGGTCTTGGGGGGTGGAAGAAACCAGTCAGCTTCCCTATTCCACCCAGCAATTCTAAGTTATCTTCACTCAAAAGCCTCCTATGTTTCTGTATGCATACTATTTTCTAAATCCTCCTGTCCTGAGTCAATCTTTCTGGCCCTGAAGTCAACTAGAGCTTTTCTCATTATAACACAGTATGAGTCTTTCTATCACACATGGATAGAGTGACTCCCCAAAGTTCCACAGGTGGAGCCAGGCAAAAAATAGATACATACTATGTATAACCCACTAGGAAGGGAAAATCCAAGCATGGTTTAAGGACTAGGCCCTCATTCACTGATGCCCCATTACACATATAAAATGCTTTGTAAATTTAAAATTGTATTTAATTGTCAGTTAAAATAGGACAATCATTCATGTGAGAAATATCTGGAAGTTTTGGTAGATTGTGAGCACAACCTAAGTCAACAGGGTAAGATGGAAGCCCCAAATGCTAAAATGATTATACTGCCTTAAGAGAGAAAAGTATCTTTCTCTGATAAAAGTCTCATTTGCAAGATATATGAGGAATTGATTCTGATTTCTAAGAATTCCCCAATTGACAAATGGTCAAAGGATTTGAGTTATCAATTATCAAGAAAAGAAATCAAGCCATCTATGGTCATATGAAAAAATGTTCCAAATGACTAATAATTAGAAAAAATGCAAATTAAGGCAACTCTGAGCTTCTACCTCACATTGGCAAAATTGAAGGAATAAAGGGGAAATGATAAATATTGGAGATGCCATGGGGAGAGGCACATTTAAGTGCTAAAGGTAAAACTGTAAATTCTTCCAGACATTATTAAAAAACACAATTTGGAACTGTGAACAAAAAAAAATTATTAAATTGGGCGTACACTTTGATTCATCAAATACCACTGCAAAAACCCCGCAAGGAGATCAAAGAAAGAGGAAAAGGCAGTATATGTACAAAAATATTTATAGCACTCTTTTTCCCCCTGGCAGAGAACTAGAAATTAAACAGGTACTTATCAATTGAGAAATAACTAAATAAATCATTGCATATAAATGCAATGGAATTCTATTATGTCATAAGAAATGATGAAAGGGATAATTTTGGAGAGACTTAGAAAGACATGTATGATCCAGTGCAGAGTGAGTTAGATAGAACCAGGAAAAACAATTTATGCAATAACAACAACATGGTAAAAATAAACAATTTTGAAAGACTTAAGAACTATGATCTTTGTGGTGTCAACTGGAAATTGTGGGGATGCCAAGTCATTTGGGGAATGGCTGAACAAGTTGTAGTATATGACTGGGATGGAACACCATTGTGCTATGAGAAATTATGAACATGTTGATTTTAGAAAACCTTGAATAGACTTGCACAAAATAATATAAGTGAGATGAGCAGAATCAAGATAATGTTGTATACATAACAGCAACATTGTTTTTAGAACAGCTTTGGGCAACTAAATCTTTTTGGTCAATTATAAATACCCAAAATAACTACAAAGGACCTATAAAGGAAGTTGCTATCTGTATCCAGAGAAAGACCTGATAAATAGAAGTATATATAGAATTATTTGGAGGAGAAAAAGGGGAAAAGTTTACATGATAACTTTATTGTATATTTAAAAGGTATAGCAAATTGTATATAATAGAGTTGCTGTTTCATGGGCAATCATCTTTTCTAAATTCTACTATGTTATGGAAATGGTTATTTCTTAAATTAAAAATAAAATAAAAGAAATGTAGGAGGAAAAACAGGGTTGGATGCCTAGAAGTCATCTAGTTCAGAGGTAACAAATTCTTATGCAGCAAAACTTTCTAGTGGGGCCAAATCAGATTAAAATGTAATTGGGAAATGTTTAACAAGATAAATAAAATTTAAAAAATGCAATGATCAATGATCAATGCAATGATCAACCATGATTTCAGAGGAACAGAGATAACGTATTTTACCCACCTCACTGACAGACAGGTGGTGAACTAAATATGCAGATTGGGATATTTACTTTTGGAAGTAGCCAATATGGGACTTTGTTTTGCTTGCATGCATATTTGTTATATATTTGTATGCATGCATATTTATTACAAGAATTTAGGGGGGGTTGGGAGGTGTGAGGGAGAGAAAACAAATGCTTGTTAATTGAAAAAATAAAAATAATGAAAAACAAGAAGAAAAAAAGGCACAACCCCAGAATGAGAGAGGTGATTTTCCTGCTATTCTCTGCCTAGGGGTATTGTATTCAACTCTGAGTAGGAAGACAATTGACAACCTAGATACATTTCAGAGAGAGGCAACCAGAAATCATGCCACACTAGGATAGATAGAAGAAACTTGGCCAATTTAGTCTGAAGAAGAGAAGATTTATGGAGCACGTGATAGCTGTCTTTGAGCATTTGAAGAGTTGTAACATGGAAGAGGTATTAGGCTTTGCCCCAGAGGATACAAGTAAGTACATTGGGTAGATGGTGCAGAGAGGTGTGTGTCAGCATGATTTAAAGAAAAACAAATACATGTAGAGCTATTCAAAATGGGCTACCTGGGGCGGTAAAGAGTTTGCTTAGACTAGCTATCTTTAAGTGGAGACTGGATGACCACATATCAGCCATGTGTTATAAATTCACATGGTTTCACCTCAGGTCCCTGACTTAGAGACTATTCCCTCCCAGGAGACTCAATGTCTAGAAAACAACTTGTATAAGACGGATTTGTTTTTTGTTTATTTTTAGTGAGATTCCGCAGGTTTTCTTTCTCTTCAAATCAAATTCAAATATTTATTAAGTCCCTAAAATGTGCAAGACACTGTGCTAATCATCATGGTACAAAGACAAAAAAAAATTATAATTCCCTGTCCCCTTGAAGCTTGTGTTGCACTGGGGTCTCCCCTCACTCCTGGTAGGTGTGCTGGTAAATATTTAATAACCAGATATTCAGGAGGAAAAAATCTTATGACACTTTTAAATTTAATGTGCATTATTAACATTTCCTCCATCACTTTCTAAAGTCTAGACAAACAACAAAGGAATAAATCAATCTCTGATTTCTAGCACTTGCGGATTTCCAGAGAGTAAATGCTTACCTTGAAAATTTAAGACAAGAGCTGATTCCAGCACCGTCCTAGCACCAAGATTTCCTCAAGAAAACATGTGTTTTTTTTCTTTTTGTCTTGCCCCTTGCCTCAACTACCTCACTTTCCTTCAGGTGCTTAATCAAAGTGACACTCTTTCCCCTCTTGTCGAGTACCAGGAAGCTAATCTGTAGCCTCAAAGTACCCATCCCTTCAAGGAAAGGAACCTGAAGGGTTTGATCCAGTCTGGGGCTAAAAAACAGAACTCATTGACTCTTCTGTATTGTTATCAGCTGCTCTGGAGGATTTGTCTCTTATCAAGGCTTATTTGCTCTGAACTGGCCTCATTCTTACTTTGTTTATCCTTCTTAGTATGGAGCATGGAATCTGCTTCAAATGAACACTCTTTTGTCTCCCTGTGGATTCTCTATTTCATCCAGAGAATTTTTGACCTTACTAATCAATCCTGTCCCATTCCTCAGACCCTCAGAGGAAAGATAGGCACCCCTTCATACTGCATTTTCATAATTACAACTGCCAAACTCTTTCAGAGGAAGCAGGTAACCAGAGGTTCCTGTAAGCTAGACACAGCTACCAATGGTTCTGTAGTGAGCTGACGAATTTATACAGTGAGTTCTCCTCCAGGTTAGAGCTAGAGGAAAGTCATTTCTTTTTCGTAAACAAGAGCCAAAGCAGGCTGGATCATACTGGATGAGTCTTTCTCTCTGTTTTCCTTCAGCTTCTGAGGAAGGTCACGCTGGAGGAAATCCAAAGGGCAAGGGAGCTACAGAGAGAAGAAGATGGCATTCCTTCTCTACCACTTTTGACTTCTTGCATATCAGGGGAACAGCTCGAGGGAATTTATTTGCCCAATGTCATACACCTAGTTGGTGGCAGAGCCTAAAACTTGATCCAGGTCCACTGATAGTGTCCTTTTTAAAAAGGTGTTATGTTTGGTGTTTTGTTTTGTTTTTAACATTTCTGTCTTTCCATAATACAACTCCCTAAGAACTCATTTCTTGTAATAAAGTACAGTTAAGCAAGGAAATTGACATACTGATGACATGGACTGCATTCTGCTCCTGTATCATGAGGAGGGAGGCTTGTTTCATCTTTAGTCCTCTAGGGGAAAAATAAATCATCACATTGGTCTGGTCTGGTGTTGTTGGTTCTTATTACATTACAATGTTCTTATACATTTTTGTGATCATATCACTCAGCAGACATTTACTAAGTATCTACTATGTGCCAGGCATTGTGCTAAGCACTAGGGATGAGAGAGCGAGAGACAGAGACAGACAGAGACAGAGAGAGAGACAGAGGCAAAAATGCATTCCCTGCCCTCTTGAGCTCATATTCCAATGGGGGAGATCATATGCATACTATGTATACATAAGATCTATGCAGAGTAACCAGAGGTAATCTCAGGAGAGAAGCACCAGCTGTAGAAGGCTGAGGGGGAAGAAGGAAACAAGGGGAAGGGAGGGCGGGTATAACACTGGGCAAAAGCTCTTGCAGAAGGTCAGATTTAAGCTGCAACTTGAAGGAAGTCAGGTAAGCCAAGATGTAGAGGTGAGGAAAGAAAGCATTTCAGGCATGAGGGAGTCAATACCTTCTCAGTCTTCTTACATTTTATACTCTCCCATGTACTCTTTCATTGAGTCACACTTGTCTGTTTGTGGATCCTCAAACAGGACACTCAATTTCCTGACTCTTAACATTTTAATTGACAGTCTTTCATTCCTAGAATGTTCTCCCTCCTTATCTGTACCAAACTTCCCTGGCTTCCTTCAAATCTCAGTTACAATATTGCTTTCTATAGAAATTCTTTCAAAGTCCTCTTAGTTCTGGCCCATTTCCTCTCTTAATTATGTTCCATTTACTCTGTATGTAATTAATTTATATATATAGTTATTTACATATTGTCTCCCCCCATGTGAGTTCCTTGAAAGCAGGGACTGTCTTTTGTCTTTCTTTGCAGCCTGAGTTTAGCATAGTACCTATTACATAGTAGACAATTAATTTTTGCCGATTTAATGACTGAATAACATTCTATTCAATGAACAGCAAAAAGGCTAGTGTTGCTAGATTGTGAAACACATAGAAGGGAGTAAAGTATGAAAATAGGAAGTTACCAGATTGTAGATGACTTTGAAAACCAAACAGAGGATTTTATATTTGGTCCTGGAGGCAATAGAATGCTGCTAAAATTTATCTCCTAAAAGAGTGATATAATCATGTATATGCTTTAGGAAGATCATTTTAGCATAGAGGATAGAGGATGAACTGGAGTGGGAAGGGACTTGAGGTGGGGAGACTAACCAGCAGGCTATGACAATAGTCTAGGTATAGTGATGAGGTCTAGTCCAAGTTAGTCTAGATGACAGTATAAGAGCAGAGAAGAGGGCATATTCAAGAGATGCTGTGAAGGTAGAACTGATAGAACATGACAACAGATTTTGGAAGGGGGGGGTTCAAGTGAGTGAGAAGTTAAGGATAACACCAAAGTTATTAGCCTTAGTAAGTAAGAGGAAGGTATTACCTTTTACAGTGATAAAGCAGAGGGGAGGGCTAACGAGTTTCAGACATAGTGAATTAAAGATATCTACAGGATATCCATTTTGAGGTGGCCAGTAGACTGTTGAGGTCAGAAGAGAGGTTAGGGCTGGAAAAATAGATCTGAGAATCATCTGTATAATTGAACCCAAGTAAGCTGATGAGATCTCCAAATGAGATATTACAAAAAAAAGAAAAAGATCCCAGAAAGACCCTTGAGTCAAAGGATATGAACAAGTTAGTGGAGTTTTTTTTCCAGATAGTTTCAAATTGTTTTCCAGGATGTTTAGACCAATTCACAGTTCTATGAACAGTGGATATATCTCTCCATAACCCCACTAAAATTCACTCTTTCCATTATCATCTTTGCCAATTTGATTGATATGAGGCAAAACAGCATTGCTTTATTTTTTATTTCCATTATTATTGATCTGGAGCATGATTTAATTTTTTAATTATTTGCATTTCTTCTTCTAAAAATTGTTCAGATTTTTGGCCATACAAACATATACATAGACATAAATATATATGTACATACACACACACACACACACACACACACACACATATATATATATATATATATATATGTGCCAATCCTATACCTCTAAGGTATTAGTTTTTTAATTTTGTTAATGCAATTTTTAAAAATTTTATAGACCCAAAGTTGTTTTTATCTTTATTTTTATTTTTTCATGATCACCTCTATTCCTTATTTGCATATAACTCCCTGAGTTAAGCATTTGAAAATCCACAAGAGAAGTAGTGGCCAATGATAGAAGAATCCCCCATAGATGGAGTTAGAGAGACCATCCTTTAAGGACAATGGCTTCTTCTAGAATCATGACCCCTCTTGAGAAAAAGAAATCTGATCAGGTTCCCTGGAAAGGTACCAGTCTACTCAGCCCAGGCAAGAGCTATCCCTTAAGGGAAACTTCATGAGGACTCTATAAAGGGAAAATAGGAGTTCTGGGGCCAGGAATCAAGAGGTACAGATGAGGCATAAAGACAAGGCCAATATGTTTATATGTCTTGCTTGACAGTCCTTTGTTACAAAGGAGGATTCTGTTGGGAAGGATAGGAGCATTGGGAAGTGGCAATGATAAAAAGAAATAACAATATCAATAAAACTTTTTTTAAGTTCAGAGAAGGGAGAATTCAGTGTGACCTAGAATAAGATACTCCCCAATTGCCTCCTGACTTCATGTGAGACCTGAGCTGCTGGACTTGAAAGGACAATTAAGATCTGATCTTTGTATTAAGCTACAATCTGTGTCTCCTGCCCATTGATCTCAGGTCTGCTCATCAAAGCCAAGTCTAGTCCCACTTGCATTGTGTGTGTGTGTGTGTGTGTGTGTGTGTGTGTGTATACATACACATGCATATATACATATACATATATACACATATATAAATACTCATATGCCATATATATGTATATGTGATGCATATGCCTACATGCCTGTATGAACACACATATAACAAAATATATAAACTAAAGTTATATAAAACTAAATACATAGATAAATAGAGTGTTGTCCATGTATGGTATATATGTTCACATGGGTTGTGTAAATACAACTTGCAGGGAGGCATAGGTAAGTATACCTGAAATCTTGATCAACAACCTTCAAGGAAGACTGAATCCTTCCTGGAGGAAAAATGAAGGGGCTATGAGGATGGTCTCCATTCTTCTATAAAGGAGGATGTACTGGAATCAAATTATATTTATCTCCATCTCCCTAAATCCTGCTGATCTAGGAACACAATTTTTTTTTAAGTTCATAAAGAAATAAAGTTGCCATCTTCCTTGGTTGCTGTCTTCTAAAGGGAGAAGGTAAACTAAGCTTACACTTGTAGACTTGTATTCTTTTCACTAAATACTGGTTACATGAAAGGACATCACAAACAGTGAATAACAAATAATGAGTAAACCCTTTTATGCAAGCAGATAGCAAAGAGAAATGGTTTAAGTCCTACAGATTAGAATATACCAGAAAATATACAAGCTCTTTAGCTGGGAACAAGCTGTAATCTTACTCAACCAAGATAGAGGCTCCATCTCACCCAAAGGGAAATTTCCCCAAGTCTAGGGGTGGGGGAGTGGGGAGAGGGGAGGCAAGTTGGAAATTAGGAACAGGCTGAGGAACTAACTACTCTTTTATGTCAGCATGAGTCTTTGTCTGTCTCCTCCCTGCAGTCAGCCCCCTGAAGAGTGTAAAACCACTTTTACAAGTGTCTCTGTCTCAAAGAGGGTATGAAGAATGTGTCTCCAGAGTTCTCAAAACTCTGTCCCTTATTACAGGTATGCAGATTCTTTCTACCAATCAGACAAATATTATGCAAAATGCTCCAGGCTATAAACCTAAATTATAAGTATTTGTAGATAATGGTGATTTCTCTACTTACTCTTTCCCAGTCTTTTCTTCCCCAAACTATATATTCCCATCCCCTCAGCTTATTATTACATGGCACAGTTTTGAATGATAGATTCATAGTCAAAGCAAATCAAGGAGCATTTATTGTTTACTATATGCCAGCCACTCTGGTAAGTACTAGAGAAATAAATAGGAGCAAAAAAAAAAAAAAAAGGATAGTTCCTGTCCTTAAAGAATTTATATTATAATGAATAAAGACATCACATAAAATGGAGGGTGGAAGGGGAAAGAAAAAGACATAGTAACAAAGACTAGAAAGTAAAGACTGGGTGGTCTGAGCTTGTATAGCCAAGGCAATATTCACAGCACTGATGGTGACTATGAATATGCTGGCAGCGCTCTGAATTGCAAAGTATAACAGACTCTTCATATAGAAGGCAGAAGAAAAACATTTATTCAGATACCAGAGAACCAAATCCAAAAAGCCAAATCCATCATAGTAACAAAGACATCTATAAACAATAACAATGCAGAGGGCAATACCATCCCCAAACCTTTCCCCTGCTAGGCTTCTCACAAACCAGCTCCCTTAAACAAATCACAAACAAGCTCTCTCACTCATGCTAGCCAACTGCATTTCCTAGCTCTGACTGCTCTCTAACTAATTTCCCCTCAGCTCTGCTCTAGCTCTTCCTATTCCTACTCCACCCCTTCCTGTTCCATGTGACTTAGACTCATGTAACTCAGGCTTCCATGTGACTTAACCAGGTCGCATGGGCCTATTAATGGATGGGCAAGATCTTCCCTTAAAAATACATTAACCCATTATGCAAAAATACATTAACAATACAGAGCCTCTCCTCAAAAAAGGGGATTCTAGAAAGAATTCACCAATGGAAAAGAGGGGTCACTGGGGCAGAGAGAGAAGGCCACTGAAGCTTGGCAGCAAAGTAGAAATTTAAAGCCAGAAGAAATTAGAAATCATGTAATCTAATCTCATAATTTTATAGATAATGCAGGTTCAGAGAGGTTAAAATGAGTTACCTAACATCACAAAGCTAGTTAGATAAGGATAAAGAGTTAGGTTGGGGGGGCAAATAATAGAAGATATTGAATACCAGGCTGATGAGTTTGGAATTTATTATGCAGGTAATTGAGAACTCTTAGAGTAGTTTTGAGCAGGGTACTTCCTTTGAAGATTTGAAGACACTGGCAGTCCTAGTTGTGGGATGTTTTTTCTATGTATTTCTGATATCTTCATTTACAAGTTCTTGGTCTAATATTCTTATATTTATTATTATTAATTCATCATATATTCATTATATTATTTGTTACTATTTACATTTTTTATATTTGTATATATATATATATATATATATACATATATATATATATATATATATATATATATATATACATCTATTCTTATATAGAGTAATAGATTCTTGCAGACCACCTTCATGAATTGTAGCTATCCTCTATTATTGTTAATGAAATGAGATACAAAATCTTGCTTTGAAGTCCAAAGTCAAACAGCATCCTCTCAAGGCCAAGGTCTCTGTTTTATTTTCATCTAGAATTGATCTTTCGGCAAAGTTACCAGTTCACATTGCTGTTTGTACACTCTCCAATTTGAATCAACTTTAAAAGAGGAAGATTTCATGGAAACCTATTGAATGCTTTGTAAAAATCAATTTGTGTTACACCAGCTGCATTCCTTTCATCTCTTCATTGTGTCATTCTGCCTTGAACATGCAAAATCATCAGTCTGGCAAGATTTCTTCTTTTTAAACCTGTCCTGAGCTTGCTAAGTTCCATTAATTTTTAACTGTTTATAGATTTTTTTTTACTTCTTAGAATATTTAGTCGTTGCTTTCATGAAGAATTCAAATTGAATTCAAATATGAAAGGCAGTGCTGTCTGGTGGTTTTCGAGTCAGGCAAAATTTGAGCTCCCATCATCCCTCTGATATTTACAAGCTGGGTGACCACAAGCAAGGCTCTTACCTTCTCTGAACTTTCTTTCTTCATCTATGTAAAGAAAACATCCCTGTAGGGATCCCTGTAGGACCTACCTCACAGGGTTGTTTTGAGCATCAGAGGAGATAATGAATGTTAACCTCTTTTGCACATTTTAAAGTGTGGTGTAAATATCAGCTGTTACTGAGGATCAAGATGCATATTTACTTGCCATGTTTCCCATTCCTTAAATATCTCCTATATCCAGGAGAATCTTTCAGGCCCTAAATAACTCTCTATAATCACTGGCATATTTCTTTCATTCCAAGCCATACAGATTCATCTATTTACCCTTTAATGCAGAAATATCCTTAGTCTCTCTATAATTGAGATTTATCTATTTTTAAAAGATTCAATTCAGTAATCAACAAGCATTTATTCCACATTTACTATGTAGCAGGTACTGTGCTAATTGCTCAGGATACAAAGAAAGTCATGTGTATGTATGTATGTATGTATATATACACATAGACTGATTTCAAGAAGCTCCCAGGCCAATGGGGGAGACAATATGAAAACCACAATGTTCTATGAACCTTTGTTGTGGTTCAGTTGTTTCAGTCATGTCCAACTCAGTGACTCCATTTGGGGTGGGGTTTTTTTTTTGGCAAAGATACTAGAGTGGTTTGCCATTCCCTTCTCCAGTTCATTGTACAGATGAGGTAACTGAGGCAAACAGGGTTTAGTGAGTTCCCAGGGTCACACAGCTAATAAGTGTCTGAGGCCAGATTTGAACTCAGAAAGATGAGTCTTCCTAACTTCAGACCCAGAACTCTATCCACTGAACCATCTAGCTACCCACAATCCACCTAGTTACACACAGTCAACCTATATATAAATAATATATGAACCAACAAAAAAATAAACAATCCATCATGATAAATTGGAGACAATCAACTTAGGAAAAGCATTGAGGACTGGGAAAGGCTTCTTGCAGAAGATGGCATTTTAGCTGAAACTGGAAGAAAGCCTAAGATTAGGAAGGAGAGAATGCCAGGTGTGGGAGTTAGCCAGGAAAAACTCAGGGAATTGGAAGAAGTGTTGTGTATAAGGAACAGCAGGGGAAGTCAAAGACTATTGGGAGGAAAAGTAAAGAGAAAGAAGGAAGAAGCCTGGAAAGGTAAGAGATGGCCAGAACCTGTGCCACACACTGTAGATATAAAAGCAAAGACAAAAGCAAAAGGTCCCTTCCCTCCGTGAGCTTCCATCCTAACTCCAAAGATAACAAGCACATGAATCCATCTATACAAGTCAGATATAAGGCATACTAGCAGTTGGAAAGACCAGGTAAGATCTGGACCAGAAAATGGTGCTTGAACTGAGAGGAAGGAAGCCAGGAATTCCAAAAAGGTGTGGAGATGAGAGATAAAATGCTGGCCAGTCACAGAGGATATGGAAGAGCCTAATATGTAATAAATTAAAAAAAAAAACCAGGTTGGGACTGAGTTGTTAAGGGTTTTAAATACCAGAAGGATTTATATTGAACTCTGGAGGGTATGATGAGTCCCTGGAATTTACTGAGTGGGGGTGGGAGGCTGTCATGGTCAAAACTGCGATTTACAAAAAGTTGTTGGGAAACTATCTAGAAAATGAATTGTAGTAGAGAAAGACTTGAAGAGGGAAACCCATGTTCTAGGCTATTACCAAAGTTCAGGTAAGAGGTGCTGAGGGCCTGAATTGGGGTAGTACAGATGTGAGAGCAGAGAAAGAGACATAAGCAAGATGTTATGAAAGTAGAACAAGATGTGGCAACTGTTTAACTATTTGGGGAGGGAGACTGGAATCAAAGCATTTATTAAATCCATGTTATGTGGCAGATACTATGGTAAGCATTGGGAATGCAAAAATAAAGATGAAAATTGCCCTGGTCCTTAAGGGTGGAATTTGGTGGGAAGAAACTGCACAGAAAAATTGCAAATGCACATGTGTATATACATACATAATGTATGAATGTGTATATACACAATATAATTACATACAAAAACACAAATTCATGCAGAGATGGGCTTGATTACTAGTAAGTGAGCAGATCAGACAAGACGTCCCATACTGGAGAGAAGTATTCCATGTTGCAAAGGTGGAAAGGGAGAACACTTCAAGCTTAGGTGGGGTGAGTTAAAGGAGGAGATAAAATCAGGCAGAGACAAAAAAGTCAGTCAATTAACAGGCACTTAGTAAGATCTTATTATGTTCAAGGCACTGCACTAAATTCTGGGGATACAAAAAGAAAGGGAAAATAGAAAATGGAATGATATATCCTGGGAACTGCCAAATTAATCAGTTTAAAAGGAATGTAGGGTGTGGAGGGGAGAGTTGGGAGAGGAAAGTTAAATGGGTTTGAAAATGTATCCTAGAGGCAGTCTGTGAAGAAATTTAAATGTCAAATGAAGGAGTTTGAATATTATCTGAGAGATAATAGGGGGCTACTGAAGCATTTTGAATTGGAGAATGACATGGCTAGATCTGTGATTTAAGAATATCTATTTGGCAGCAATGGAGAAGTTGGACTGGAGAAGAGATAGACTTGAGGTAAGTGACACAACTAGTAGACTTACTGCAATACAAGCTGGAAATGATGAGGGCCCAGGTGTGAGTGTTAGTTGTGTGGTTAGGAGAAGGGAATTTAAAGTAGAGATAATAGGGGAGGTAGAATCAATGGGACTTGGAAATTGATTAACTGTTGAGATAAGAGCTTGTGGAGATTTGGAAAACTAGAGTGAGTGGAAGAATGTTGGTGTTCTTTACATAGATAAGGAAGTTCAGAAGAACCCCTCTTTTTTTAGTGTTTTAGGGGAAGATGAGAACTACGTTTGACATGTTGATGAGAAAGAATATTAGCTCTTTGATGGACCTTTCAAATATACGCACTATTGATTCATATTATGATGCAACTATCACCAATATATAGCAACCTAACGTTAGCTAGATACTTCTCTAAGGATCCATAAGCTCAGTGAAGTCCTCCCTGATGTTTTCATGCTTTGCTCTGCTTTTTCTTCCTGTCTTCTAGTTGGCAGCTTCTCCAGTAGCAACCTTCTATTGTCCCAACATCTCTCCCTGTTTCTTTCCAAATGACTTTGTCTTAAAAAGTTGATTTGAAAAGGCATTGCATGATGCTGGCCCAGGTACAAAAATTGGCAGTTATCTGTGGTGATTTGTATATAATTAGATCTAGGATCTGTTGTTATTTGTCAGGGAGGTGATTCTATGACATACAAGTGAGTTGGATTTAAGTGAGGGAGGGCTAAGCAAAGTCATCAGCCTCCCTTTCTCCTCTAGAGCTATCTAGGTCCAAGGGACAGATATGGATCAGGATAACTGGAGATGGTCCTGGATGCAATGAGAGATCTTGGCCCTTTTAAGCTAAGGCCTTTAACAAGTCTCTGTTTGACTGAGACAAGGCCCGTTCAGTGATTAAGGCTAGGTAAGAAATGAGGCAGAGAATGGCTTCTTTTACTTATTAAAAAAATACATCATTCTAGGAAGAGAAGATGCTCAAGGTTTTTGGCAAAAAACAGAAACACTTGCTATTTACATTCACTCTGGAGTGAAGATGTGAGAGTTATAGAAACTCGGATTATAGCTGAGTTCCCCTCTACAAAACTTCTGTAACTAGATCTAGAAAAATGCATCAGACCAAATCCTAATGGGAAAATCAGAAAAAAAAAAGTCACAATGAGTTATTTGTCTAATCCAGATTGGCAAAGCAAAACAAATAGAGTGGTCTGGAGACACTGGGGAAGGTTGGGCCAGGAGCCTGTCACACATGGACACTCCAATGTCTAGGGAGAAGCTGTACACCAAGACAAACAAAAGTCCCAGATGCACATCTGGGAGCACCAGACCCATACCAGAGCATTACCAGATTGGTACTGGGGCACAATGAGAGGAACTTGAAGTGCTCTGATTAAGGGGACAACAATTAGGTTTTGCCTTGGATCAGACGATGCTAGGAGCACAGCTTGGGCAAAACACAACTAAAATTCTTGGAAGAAATGAATCAAGAGTTAACAAAAGTTTTGAAATGAGAGTGATGGAAGGGGAAAATGGAAAAGAAATGAGAGCTATGGAAGAAAGAACTGGAAAGCGAAGAGAACTAACAGCTTGACACAAGAGGTACAAACTCCCTAAAAATTAGAATGGACCAAATGGAATCCAATGACTCCATGAGATAACAAGAAATATTAAAACAAAGCCAAAAGACTGAAAATATGAAAGGAAATGTAACCTATTTCATAACAGAAACAACTGACCTGGAAGACAGATTAAGAAGAAAAATATTAACAAGTAATAGAATATGTGAATGCCGTGACCAAAAAAGCTCCAACACATCTTATTTCAAAAAATCTTAAAAGAAAATTGCCCAGATATCTTACAACCAGAGGGAAAAATGGAAATAGAAAGAATCCAGCAGTCACCTCCTGAAAGAAATCCCAAAATGAAAACTTCTAGAAGCATCATAGCTAAAATTCAGAGTCTCCACATCAAAGAAAAAAATACTGAAAGCAGACAGAAAGAACTCAAGCATCAAGGACTCACAGGCAGGATCAGATAACACTTAACAGCCATCACTACAAAGGAGCAGAGAACTTGGAATTTGATTTTTCAGAAGGCAAAGGATACAGGCTTATAACCAAAAATAACTTACCTAACAAAACTGAATATAACATTACAGAAAGGAAAATAGACCTTTAATGAAACAGAGAACTTCTAGGCCTTCATGATGAAATGATCAGAGCTGCATAGAAACTTTGAAGTTCAAACGAGGAGTGAAGCAAAACATAAAAAAGTAAACACGATTGAACAATGAAAAAGAACTAAACAAGAATAAACTACTAACATTCTAATATGGGGAGATGACACATTTCCCCACAGAACCCTATCATCATCAAGGGTCATAGTGTGAATCTAATTAGACTATACCTGGGAGAGGTTTTATTGTATCTTGATGATCTTAAGAAAAAAATAGAAGACAGGGAAAGAAGAATGCACAGGGTGGGTGGGGATGGATTTCTTACAATCAAGGTACACAAGTAGATATCTATACAAACAAGGAAGAGGGATAAGGAAAGTAGCTGCCATTTCAACTTTATTCTCATCTGAACTGTGATAAAAGAAATTAAGATTTCATATAAATATATAAATGTATATATATATACATATATACTTCTCTCTTCATATTTACTTATATATAATATATTTAATCTGAATTTAGCAAAGGAAGTAAGAATATATATATATATATATATATATATATATATATATATATATATATATATATTCCTTTGAAGTGTTCTGTTCAAAGCTAGGATTCCCAATTTTTGAGGTTTGTAAAGAAGCTTATTTGTGTGAACTTAACAGGAAGATCTGGGCCCCCTCTCAGAGAGAGTATTCTGAGTATTCTTACTTCCTTTGATCACATCAAATGATATGTGTATGTGTGTGCACATATCTATGTATGTGTATATCTGTTTATGTGTATATATACACACACACATATATGAAATCTGAATTCATCAAAGGAATCTTGCTTCCTTTGATCAATTCTGATGATATATATATGTGTATATATATATATATATATATATATATATGAATATGTGGAGAGAGGAGGGTAAACAAATATATTTCATTCAATAGGGAAAAAGGAAAAGAGGAGAATGGGGAAAGGGTAATTAGAAGGAAGGAGGGGTAGATTAAGGGAATGATTGATCCTAAGCAAAATCATTTCTAAGAATGAACAAGGTTTGTTAGATATGGCCAATGTGGAAATCTTTTAGGGGTAGCTGGATGGCATAATGGATAGAATGCCAGAACTGGAGTCAGGAAGATCTGAGTTCATATTCAGTCTCAGACACTTAGTAGCTGTGTGGCCCTGGGAAAGTCAACTAACTCTGTTTGCCTCAGTTCCTCATCTGTTGAAAAAAAAAATAATAAGCTAGAGAAGAAAATGACAAACCATTCTATTGTCTTTGCCAAAGAAAACTCCAAAAGTGAACACAAAGAGTCAGACTCTACTGAAAATGACTAAACAACAAAAAACAACAATGTGGAAATCTGGTTTGATTGACTGTGTGTGTAACAAGTTTTGTTTTTCTTTTGTTCTCAGTTTCTAGAGTTGGGATGGAAAGGAGAAAAGGCAGATTTTTGCTCATTGGAAAAATTAAAAGATAATTTTTTAAAAACCCTGGGGGCATGCTCTTTCCTATTCAACCTTGAAGTCTGGAGAAAGTGGATGCAGATTCAATGTGGTTTCTACATAGCATTTATCCTATCAAGTCCATATCCCTAAGCAGCATTGCTAAAGAATAAAATCTTACCTCAGGTACCTCTGGGCTGAATCCCAAGGGTTACTCCTAGGTGGTATTGATGTTGGACTGGCCTCAAAACCTAGCACTGACTTGACTCCAGGACTCCCAGATGACTCACTCTCCTGACTTTTCAAAATCCACAAATTTAAAGCCTCCAAATTAATCTTCTTCATTAAAATAAAAGAACCAACGTTGAGGCAAACAAGTCAGCCTCTTCCTTTACAGCCAGTCTCTCCTTCCCATTTGGCAGGAAGAAGTCAGCTGATGAGCAGTCAGAGGAAGACAAAGAGCTTGAGACTGACTAAAGCCATTTGAATGACTCCATCTGTGCCCTGCCTATCCTCCGCATTTCTGGCTCCTTAGCCACAGCCAGTCAAGAAAGTCTTCTTCACCAAGTGATTAACAGACCAGAGTCAGTTACACAAAACATCTCCTAATGTTCAATATTTCTCCAAAACTCTTCCATTCCACATTCCACAACTCACCCAGAGGCCAGTTCCTCAGTCTCCTGCAGTGAGGAGCTGTATAAGTGATCTCCCTTGTTAGACCTAATATATGTCTTCCCCCTGACACATACCCACATAGAAAGTTCCTTTACAATAGAGACTGTCTTTTCTTCATCTTCACATCCCCAGTGTTCAGTACTCTAATAAACATTTGGGATATTGAAAAATGTGTGTTGACAAGTTAGATTTATCCTATTGCCTTTCAATCATACCAACATTTGGTATGTATTTTTAAATAAGCACAGGATTTTAGACATAGTAGGGACCAAAATGAATGTGTTGATTTATTTTAAAGATCAATTATTAAGCACAGTTGGAATGCTCAGGCACTTTAAAGTCATCATTGATTTTGTTCCCTTTTTCATTTATTAATAGGAGTCTGTCTGTATATTCCTTAGTGTCGTATATCTGGTAATGCCCTTCTTATTCCCTTAAAACCTTAAAGCTGGTACACTAGTAATCATTCTAGTCCTTCTCTTTACCTTTCCTCTGGGAACCTCAGCTTCTCCACTCTTCCATGGGATTTGTCATTTCCAGGTGTTTACCCTGGCATAGTTTTTCCTTTGGACTTTAATTTAATAAATTTAATTTAATAATTTAATTTAATAAAATGTTTGAATTGACTTGAATTTTTAAATACTCTTATTAAATCACACAGACTCCATTTTCTTTCCCTGATGCTTCATTCTCAGAGGTCCGCTGGTCTATTTTGTCTGAATTATGATGATGTCTTTTAGGATTCTCTTGTCTTTTTCCACTCACAGAGATATTAATCCTTTACCCTCTCATAGATCACAAGCATGGCTGATTCACTTCATAGGGGAAATCATTTACCCACCACACTAGCTTGAGGTTTTCATTTTCCAAAGTAAAAGAGCATAACAATACATTCCCTCTCTATCTCTTTCATTTCCAATTAGTAACAGCTTGTTATGATCATGGAAATCAGCATTTCAGAATTTGAAAGGGGATCAAGTCCTAACACCCTTAGTTTGCAGATGGAGAAACTGAGTCCCAGAACAGTTAAGTGGTTTGCCCAGGAATATAAGGGTAATGTTAGAGCCAAAACCAGAATCCAGACGTTTTGACTTGAAATCCAGTGCTCTTTTGATGCTACTCATAAGACCTTCCATTTAATACTATTCTGTGCAATTCCTCAGCCTCTGTATTTAAAAGTGAAAGAGTAGGCAGGGTAGACAACAATATGATGCTCTAATCTTAGAACATATTGAGTCACTAAGGTGAAGGAATTTTAAGAAAGTAAAGTGCTTTCATTTTCATAGACAAGGATTTATCAAAAAGCATCCAGTCTATTGGTTGTGAGCTTCTCTATGTTTATCCAGGTCACTCCTTAGAAAGAAATAATGGTTTGTTTCATGGACCATATGCCAAGCCCCTCCATCATGGTAGAACTGGCCGGAGCTTATCCTTTGCTGGAATAGTCTTGTAGAATAAAATGTTATCTCTATGTCATGATGAGGCTTTGGGGTAGGACTTTGTAGAGGCTCCCAGTACACTGGATAGACCTTCTCTAGCAGATTTACAGAAGAACATGGACCACAGTCAGTTGTGTGGGTTGGGCAGGCATGGATTAGTAGTGATCTGCTCTGTGGGAGAGAGTTTCCTCAACAACAAACTTATAGATCCTCTGGAACCAAAGAGTTTGTTAAGTATGACACCAGGACAAAGGAGGAAGGTGAGAGAATATCATGATAAAAGGTACGTCAGGGAATGAGTGTGATCTTGCCTTTTGACCTGGGATTTTAGCATTCAAAATTAGTATTGATGCTTGTATTTGTATGAAAGACTTCCAAATTGCCTTGTCTTTGAGTAATAGAATCATAATATTAGCTCACATTGATGAGTGTTTTAAAAATTTAAAGTGTTTTCCTCATAACAACCCTATCAGGTTGATAGTACAAGGAATACGTATGACCTCTTGGTTGCAAATAACCAAACTAAGTCTCAGAGTGCTGGAGTTTCTCTTAGGTCTTCTCCCCCTGGAGTATCCATCCCTTCTGCAGCCCCCTTTTACCCCTGGAGGATTAGCCTGGGGCAGCCATGCTCAATTCTCCCTCTTCTGCTTTTGGGCTCTCAGGACTTTGCCACCATGCCACAGTTGCACACTCACCCTGCAATTTCCTTCAGCATCTAGGACCTTCTTGTCCTGGAACAATATTCTACCTCTCCAGCCCCCTTCAATGAATAAGTTCTTCCTGGGATCTCCATTCCTCTCTTAGCTGTGCATTTGACTGTCAGTTCTTTACCGCTACGGCACCATGCCACTATGCAAGTATCATCCCCTTCTCTCCTTTTCAGCTCCCTCTCCCTCCATCATAATGTAAGTTCCTCAAGGGCAGGCGTTACTTTTCTTTATGCACAGTGCCACAGTGTATTAAGTACTTAATAGATACTTATTGCTTTATCTAGAGGAACTTGCCCATAATTATGTTGTAAGTGGGAGAACTGAAACTTCTGGCAGGAGTACAGTTTTGAAAATTCACATCATGTGACACTTATAGAGGTTCATAGAGCTAGAAGGGACTTTAGATAGTATCTAACTCATCCCCTCTTCACAATGCAGGAATGCCATATAGAGCACCCTTGAAAGGTGGTTGTATTATCCATAAAGAACATATATGTATGTACGTATATTGAGAAAAATTATTATTTTGTTATATTAATAACTAATTTTATATACATTACCCAAAGATCCTCTTTTTTTATTATTAATAGGTTTTTTTTCTCTTTATTTACTCATTTAAAATCCAGTCCTGATGAAGGACAGGACTGACAAAGAGCCATATCCTTGACCTTGGGGGAGGGGGAAGTTGATGTATGGGGACCTCACTAACTGGGGTTAATAATCAGAATTATTTCTGATTAAAAGATGAAGAGATTCTAATTTAAGTGAATTCAGGCCCATCACCTTCAACTTAAGTGGGCTGGGTGAAGAAGAGTCTCTTTTGTCTAAGAGGCAGACTTGATCTAAGTCACTACCCAGCTCCTCATTAGGAAAGGCCTTCCTCTCATCATAATTTCTTGTTAATTGTTAACTAGTCAGAGTCGATCTCTGCCTATGGGGACTCCCCCTTTTTCAAAAGTACTTAAGCATTGGATGGTGTTCTAGGCTCTCTTTTGTTTATAAGAGAACCACCCACCTCAATTTATTGATTATTTGCTTGCCTAATTAATAAATTTATTATTAATTATCTAGAAACTATATCTCTCAGACTTTTCATTAAAGTCTCAATATGTATATGGCACTATCCACATTGCTTCATTGTTGGACAGCTCTATTATAAAATTTTTCTTATGTCATATGGAAGGCTGCCGGTTTATAACTTCTATCCATGTCTTAGTCCTGATTTTTTTTTTTGTAAATCACAGAATAAGTTTCTACATGAGGGCAATTATCATATCTCCTTGAAGATTTCTTTTATTCTAGCTAATCATTTCCAATTCCTATAAACGATCCTCACATGACATCACTTCCAGACTGCTTATTGCTTTGGTTTTGCGCCTTTCTACATCCTCTGCATTCAGTAGGATATCAGCTATTTTCAGGCAGAGACAGTTTCATATTTGACTTGGTGTTTTCAACACCGAGCACACAGTGCCTAACATATGATAATGATTTAATGTGTGCATGTGTCTTTAAGAATGAATGCTCTTGTTTTCCTATTCTTAAAATCTTGTCAACAGAACTAAATACTTCAGATGTAATCTAATTTATAATGTCAACTTCAATAAATTCATGAATATTGGACAGACCCATATTTGAGTCCTATGGTAAGTCATGATCTTCCTCAATCTAAGTGGTTAACAGACAGTGGTCTTGATCAAAAAGATCAAGAATTCATAGATTAAGATTCAAAAGATCAAAAATTCATGCACAAATATAATCTATGTCAGATTGCTTACCATCTCAAGGAGGGGGGAAGGGAAAGAAAAAGGGAAGGATAGAATTTTGAACTCAAAACTTTGTTTTAAATGTTGAAAAATTGTATTCACATGTAATTGAGGGAAAAATACAATATGATATATTCCAAGAAATCATGAAGTATAGGGGAAAGCTAGTAGGCTCCTTAGATCATCTGATCACCCAAGCAACATGAGTCCTAACAATTCCAGGAAGAGGAGGGAGTCTCCTGATTCTATTGTCCTACTACAATAATTAATACCCTTATAGTCACACAAGTTCATGTCTCTCAGACTTTTGTTAAAGGCTCAATATGTATATGGCACTATCTACAATGATAGCTTCATTGTTGGACAGCCATTAAGCCAACAATAATAAAGGACTCAGTTACTACCAATAGAGGAATTTTCAGTCTAGTCAGAGCGACAGAAAGTAAACACATGAAAAGACTTGAACACTGTGGGAAACCAAAAGAAGGAATTCTGTTTTCAGAGTTAAAACTCCTCCTAGATTTAAGTGATAGCAGTGAATCAAAGCTGTGACCTAGCATGGTCAGGTAAAAAGTCAGAAACTTGTACGCAGGCTTGACAAGCTACTTGAGGGAAAGCCTATCAGAGAGGAGAACATGAAGCGACAGATGGTATGGCAGGAAGTTCGAACTTGGAACAGTAGAAAAGGCTTGCATTGGTCTGAACAAATTGTAGTCTTCCTGTGGCCTTCCTTGGGAACTACCCATTCATTCAGAGGGAGTGAACGTAAAAATTAATGAAAACTTTCCTGATTTCACAATAAGTATTGTTCTTTGTTTAAGGTGAGCACTTATCTCATAGTAGGGAATATGCCCTCTTCTTGCAAGGATTATAATTAAAGATTCTTTTTTCACTCCGGACTTCAGTTTCATCATTGGGCTGAGTGTGAGCCTTGCTCTGGATGGGCAGGTGATTTGGGGAGGGACTCTATAACAAAAACAATTAGAAATTAAGAAAGCTATGTAATCTTGGGAAAATCACATTAATATTCTGTGCCTCAGGTCTCTCATCTGTAAAGCTAAGAGACCGAATCAAATGATCTCTGATGTCTCTTTCTCTAAGTACAAAACAGACAGACAGATAAAACTCCAAAATAATGAGGGGGCCCTGAAGGAAGGAGACAAAAGATTGTAGGTAACACATAAACTTCATTTAGGAGGGATGTTTGAACTGGCAAGTTGTAGGGAAGAAGAAAAATTGAGAGAAGCAGAATGACCATGTTAGGAAATATAAGCAAAGAGAAAAAAAAGAAATCCAAAAGTAGGGAAAGTACTTCTATTCCCATGCTTTAGCGGAAGCCAATTCCTTTTTGCTCATTTAATTAGAGCAAGAGACTACCTGGTCTCATCTTTATACAGGATGTCCCAAATGTCTAATAAAGCTTAAAATTGTACTAAAACTTTGAGATATCCTGTTTAAAATCTTTAAAGTACTTGAAATCAATTATGAGACACCTCCCTCAAAAGAAAAAAAGATCCATAAAGAAAAGATAATTAGGATTATTCAGTTTAGAGAAGAAAAGGTTAATGTGTGGTTTAATGATATTCTTAAAGTCAAGAGAACAAGCATTTTCAAAGGCTTACTATGTGCCAAGCACTGTGCTATGCATTGAGAATATAAATATAAGCAGAAAGGAAGTCCCTACCTTAAGGAGTTTGCCTTCTAATGGGAGAAGACAACACACAAAAGGAAGTAGTTGGTAATAGAGGCAAGAAACAAGGAGACATGGTAGAAAAAGTCCACAAAGAGAGACAGGAGTACATCCTAAAGAGAAAAAAAAAGGATTCTTTCAATCAAGAAATATTGACTGAGCACCTAGTGCTATTTAGTGTTAAGTTCTATTGGGGATTCCAAAGAAATATAAAATACAGTTCTTTTCACAGGGGATTTAAGATATAATTAGAGACACAACAAATACATGAATGAAATAGACAAGACAAGAATGGTGTTATTCAATGGGAAGGGCATTGTGCTGGCCTCTGAGTCAGGAGACTTGGATTCTAGTTCCAGTTTCTTCCTTAGCTAGTGTTGTACCCTTGGGCAAGTCATTTCTCCTCTAAGAAGCTCAGCTTCCTAGTATGAAATGGCTTTTCATATATAACTTTTAAATGATCTGATTCTATTAAAATATGTCATCAAGAAACATTTGCCTGCCACATGACTAGTACAAGGAGTACTGCATGTTCAGTACAAGATGGGGAGGTATCCTGGAGGAAGCGGACCTTAAGCTTGGAAGACTGAAGAATATATAGGTTTTTGATAGACTGAGGAAAATCTTTCATTGTGGGGAAATGGCTATGTGGAGAAGTAGGTATATATGTGTGGCATACAAGAAGTAGGAAACCATACAAAGTATTATGTAACAATTGTTTTATGAATGGAACAAACAAATAAGTGCTCGAGGGGTTCAGAGTACCATTTGTAATCCCCAGATCTAGTCCAATGTGTTTGCTGTTGATGGTCAGAATTCAGGTTTAGGAGAAAGTACTGGATCCTGGCTCACTACTTAAAAAGACAATGAGTGCACACAAAAGCACG
Source organism: Potorous gilbertii (assembly GCA_028658325.1). Classification (NCBI taxonomy): domain Eukaryota; kingdom Metazoa; phylum Chordata; class Mammalia; order Diprotodontia; family Potoroidae; genus Potorous; species Potorous gilbertii. The sequence goes on along the minus strand of CM053771.1, from coordinate 271,372,295 downwards.
CAAATCATGTCAGGTAAAGAACATTCTATTTTGTAGATAGATGTCCTGAGGCATTGTGTCTCAAACCATCAAATGGCTGGTTTTTCAATGGGACTAGTTGACAGCACCTAAAATCTCTTTGGGGCTTAGCAGTCTTTCAGGAAGGTGAAGACAAGTCTCTGATGCTCAATGAAAGATGTATTTGGGATTGATTTCTGAGAGGAACAGGATCCAAAACAAAAAGAGCAAAGCACACTAACCTGAATCCCATCCACATAACTTTGACTATAGGAAAATTAATGAGGGAATCATAGAATACCTGGTTCAAAATGTCCCGAAATATAAACATCAAAGAGGGAACAGAATTACATTTATGTCACAAGTTCAAGCAGTGGGAGGGAGGCTGTGTTTGTCTCTACAGGAGAAATGGATACTGATTCATCAGCTTTCTCATTCTGGACAACTGAACCATCAGGGCAAATTGACACATGATTGGGATTGTGACAGTCGGATTTGTCCCCTGGATACAAATGTGACCCAAGAAAACAGTCTTATGTCTTTAAACTGATGAGAAGAAGCAATCAGTTGATATGACATGACTTCATTTGATTTGGGGAAGAAATGTGTGCGATTAAAAGAGAGGCTGCTAGAAAGGTTAAAGAAAAGAGTAATAAGAAAAATAGAGCAGACACTAAAGAAATACTAGGGCTGAGCTCCTTTCTGCCTCTCTAAAAAAGATCCATCTTTCATGGCACACGGGGACAGACTCATAGATTTAGAGCTGGAAAGGATGCCAGAGGTCATTTAGTGCAACCCCCTTATTTTATCCAAGAAGAAACTGAAGCCAAGATCATATCACTGATTATTGGCAGTGTCAAGACAGGAACCCAGGTCCTCAAACCCCATATTCAGAGCTTTTTCCATTAAGTCACATGGATGCCACAAACGTGGCAAGTTCATACTGATCTCCTCAGTTTGCACTTTTTGTCCATACCAAACTTTCTACCCAGTACAATGTAGGTCCCTTGAGGTACTTGTATCCCCAATACTTAACACAGTGTCTATCACATAATTGGGGTTTAATAGCTGCTTCTTTACTGATCTGTTGATTTCAACACTTTTCCCAATATATGCCCCTAGAGTGGAGACTTGAACAGAGAATAGATATTTAAGAAATCCTTATGAATCATATTTCTAACTTCTTAAATCGTGTAAACTGAGTATTTCTTTAATGTGATTTTTCCATTAAAGAAAGTCAAGAACAAATGTTTGCTCTCCTTTGGCTGTTGAAGGAAAGGGCTACATTCAGATGGATTAACTGGTGCTTTCATGGTGCTTGACTGAGAAGAAAATTATTACACATTTCTCTTTATTTAATACTCTATCCATGCATTATACCCACGTTGTGCCTACACATGAATTAAATAAGAACATGGTTGTGCAAGACAACCAGATGAATGATAAGTGGTTGCAACCTCTGAGTGAACTGAAAGAAATAGGTAATTGATCTTGTCAGAAATCCTCAGTATGTTCACTGAAGTAGTACAGATACAATTTAGAGGTTTGTGCACATGGTGCCTCATTTGAATGTTTGAATATTAATGAGCTGACAGAAGAAGGAAGGCTTGTTCAAATTTCTCTTCCAACTTGTCTGACCTTTCTATGTGAGCTTTTACTTCAGAACATGATTGAACAAACAACACCAGCTTTGTTGCAACAGCTGTCCATTTTCTCGTAAAATTAAGTTTGCTGAAGATGCCATGAATTACTCAGGGATTAAAGCCATGTTATTTCTCAGAGCATAATTTCAGGCATGTATCTGAACACACAAAAAGAGAAATGTCACTATTTTTGTAAGGTTACAAATTAAAATGACCCCTTGGGTTACGGACTTACCCGTGCCAGAGTCAATACAATCAAACAAAAGTGGTTTATATGAGCATAAGCAAATGGAAGAAAAGTAAGTGGAAGAGGACTGGACTTTTCTTGTGACTTGATCTTTCTGGCATCTAAACAGTTTCTCATGCCTGTTCATTTCACTAACTCAAAGAAGTCTTAGGGAGTAGGGCTAGAGCCAGAATCTAAACCTAGTTTCTACATCTATAAAATGAATGTAGTAACATCTGCATTACCCACATAAAGTAGTTGTGAGGAAGATACTATTATAGACTAGATAACATTGTGTATACATACATACGTGATATGTATATATACATACATGCATGATATCTGATATACTTCTATGTGTATATAAGTGGTATGATTGTAAACTTAGGCATGTGTGAGTAAATTCCCACATTGACAATAGATACATTTGTAGCATTGGTTTGAAGTATCAGCTCATCTGTGTTACCATATTGGTTAACATCCAGTCAAGGGGCTCAGATTAACTACATCAGTACAACATATGAGGTACCCACCAGGTGAAGCTTTACTTGAACTACCAGGTCAGACCTCTTTCAATTAATCCTCACACTTAACACCAAGATGTATCTTGCCTGCCTAGATCCCTGCAAATGTACACTGTGACCTCTCGTTCTCTCTTGTCCCAAAAGTGGCATTTTGACCCATTGCTGTCTTGAATCTCAATTTAAAGGATGAAGTGAAATATTAAATCACAAATTACAATTATATGTTGGCCCTATTCCCCAACCCTTTGGGATAATTCACTCTCAGAGATCTTTTCTCCTAACACACATTCAGTATATGATTCCACAGTTTATCGCACATAAAATAAAAGAAAAAGGAAAGTAGACAAAACCCTTTTCTACTCTGTTAAAGATAGCTATCACTATCTCTTTCTGTTGATTCTGGTCTTCTCACAGACCTTCAGTGCAGATAAGAAAATCTTCCTGAGCACAAATAACTGCTGCTTGTTAAAAAAAAAAAAAAAAAAGAGTGGGGGAAGGGTCTGTTCATTCACTAGTTTCAGACTCATGAATTAATGGAAATTAGGCAAGATAATGTGTTCACCTCACTCACCAGTCCCCTCAAGGACAAGATTCATAGTAATTCACTGTGTGAATTATTTTAGCTTTTCTCATCTCTCAAGTAGAAATATGAATGATAGGAAAAGTAAAACATAAACATAAACAGCATTTGTTTATGTTCCCTACTCCAAGGAGAGATTAGCATGACCTGAAGGCAATCCAATTCCCAGTGTCCCTTCTTTCAGAGAAGTTAAGGGCCATCTCCTTTCCAGTAAGAGTGTCTCTAAAGTTCTACTAAGTTTTCTCTGAATTATTAGAGATCCTTATGAAGATTCAAAGAGGTAGCAAAATAAAGTAGAATTTCCATAGCTAGATATTGGTGATAAGGGCCTATAGTTTTAATATTTTTTCCCTCCTTGATTTTGTTAGAGTAGACTATGTTTGTCTAAAAGAAGGTACTTCTCTCTTTTGTAAGCAATTTGTGTGGCATATGAGTTACTTTTAAAAAATATTTTATAAAATAAATTTGTAAATCTACATGAACCATGGTTGTTGTTTTCATTTTCATGTAGGTGTTTATGTCCCATTCAGTATATCTTTCTGTCATCAGATTGCTTAAGGTTCTTTATTTCTTGTTTTGTTAATTTATGTATTCAATTTTTTATTGTAAATATTCACTCATTTTATGTGAGTTATCTGTTTTGTTAACCTGTAATTGGACATAGTTTCTGAGATTTTCCCTTATTTCCTCTCTATTGTTATGAATTTCTTCTTGTTTTAACTGGTAATTTGTTTTTCTTTCTTTTTTCAGTCAAATTTTAAAATCTCTTTTATCATCTATTTCAAAATGATTCTTTGTTTTGCTTAATTTTTCTTTTTTTTCATTGCTTAGTCTTTTTTTCTTCAGTTTTGCATATCTGATTTTCAAATTTTCTACTTTTGTGCCTTTTAAGGTGCTTATTAAGTTTTTTTTAGTGGCACATTTAATTCATTTGATTTTTTTCTTCTGATATTGTATATGTATGTATGTTATTATATTTTTTCCTCTAAACTTTGCTTTAACTGTATCCCATAAGTTTCATCATTTAGTCTTATTGTTACCATTTACTTCAACAAATTACATAGTACTTCCATAATTTTTTCCTTCACTCATTATTTAGAACAGGTGTGCACAACCAACCATTCCCTCACCCCAGGCTGCTTGGGGCATGCCAAAAGATTTTGGTTGGGCAGTGAAAAATGTAGAGGAAAACATCCTCTACATTTGTCCCAGGTTGTCTGAAATTCTAACATCATTTAGTCTCTACGCCTGTCTTCTTTGTTCATATTTTCTTTATGGTTGTAATTTTTATTGCATTATACCCTGTAAAAAGTACATTTAATATTTCTGCCTCAATGCACCAATGTTAAAGGGGCTATACAAGATAGAAAAATAGGTATGCTCCTTAAAATCCTTTTTGGTAATTTCCAGAGGACAATGACAGGTTGATCTAATATTTTATTCTGCTCTGTAGTTTCTTTCTTGTTTATCTATACACATATTTGTCTAAGTCTGAAAGAAGAACATTGAAGTCTCTAATGATTATCTGCTGATTACATAGGTCTTTTTGAACTTCGAAGAATATTTATATACTTAGTTGCTATGGTCATTGGTGTTTATATTTAATAACTGCTTTTTTTTTCATTACCTATAGTGCTGTTAGAGGCAGGCCTAATTCCAATACTCTTTTAGCTCACATTCAATGTTCAGATGAGATGAGGCACTCTTGAACTATTAACAAAAGGAGTTTTACTTTTCCCTAACATAGGAAGGGTATGAAATAAGGATACAGGGACACTTAGCCTCTCTGGACTCAGCCTCCCTCCTCACCTTATGAGAAGGGGTCAGGAGGGGAGGGCATGATTTCCATGGCCTTCAGAAGTTCACTAAGTGAGAGCTGCTTCCATGTGAGTGATTTTTTTTGCCCTTTAGTGACCTGGAAGTTGCCAAGGAAGGTAAGAGCAAATCAAATCCCAGGAATAGTTCTGTTACCTTTTAAGGAAAACTAATCCTTGTCACAGGAAGGAAGAAGAAGAGCTAGGTTCAAACCATTAGTGGTGATGGTGGGAGAGGTCCATGCCTCCCCCATGTTGCGGGAAAATACTGATAATCAGTAATATTATAAGATCTCTTCAGCATAAATGTAGTTTCCATGTTTGTCTCTCTTGGACTTATATTTTTACTGTTATGTTTGAAATCAAGTTTACCACTCTTGCTTTCATTTTTTTTTATTTCAGTGGAAGCTTAATGAATGATATTCCAATCCTTCATTTTAACTCTGAATGAATCTTTGTTTCAAGTAGGATTTTTATATATGACAAATTTTTGACTTTTACTTTCTAATCCATTCACTACCCTCTATTGTTTGGTGGGTATTTTTATCTCATGAGCTGTCAAATGGATGTTCCCAAAGCCTGTCTGACCAAATTTTCCTGCTCAAACAATTTCATATTGAGGCGGAGCCAAGATGGCGGAGTAGAAAGACTCACCTATGCTAGGTCCGAACCCACAGCCCATAGATTTCCTGTAAAAAGAACTCCTGACAAAGTCTGGAACAGTGGAAGCCGCGCAGCAACACAGTGAAGGAGATTTCCGCTGCAGAGAGCCCTGAAAAACTGACCGCAAAGGTACCCCGGACGGGAGCGGAGACCTGCCCTGCGGAACGCTCCCCTCCCCCGCCCCGGCCACGCGGCACTGAGAGGAGCCAGCAGACCCAAGCAGGAGTCAGGGACCTGAATCTCTGGGCGGCCGCGAAGGTCCCACCACCCACAGACTCACAGGTCAGTGAGAGAGACGGGCTG
>CM053771.1:271278441-271366045 GCA_028658325.1 Potorous gilbertii | reverse complement strand
ATGTGGCAAAGCACCTGGTGCTGATTCTATTCCAGCTGAGATTTACAAGGTAAGGGGACTACTGCTCATACAAAAGCTGACAGAAATTTTCCAGATTATATGGCAAGAGGAGGTAAACACCCAGGAGTTCAAGGATGCCTCCATTGTCCATCTCTATAAAGGTAAAGGGAATAGATTATCCTCAGACAATCGCAACGGGAGGGGGGGGCTCTCTCTCTTAGTAATTGCTGGCAAAATTCTTGCTAAAGTCCTTTTTTTATAGACTGATCCTTCACCTGGAAGATGGTCATATACCTAAGAGCCAGTGTGGCTTCAGAAAGGGCTGAGGAACAGTTGATATGGTGGTTGCTGCCCAACAACTCCAGGAGAAATGCCAGGAGCAGAACAGAGGTCTGTACACAATGTTTGTAGATGTAACCAAGGCCTTTGACACTGTTAGTTTTGAGGGGTTAGGGAAAATTATGTCAAAATTTGGTTGTCCAGAGAAGTTTATCAATATTGTACATCAATTTCATGATGGCATGTTTGCCTGGGTTCTGTATAGTGGACAATCTCTCATGCCTTACCAGTCACCAATGGAGTGAAACAGGGCTATGTTCTTGCTCCCATGCTTTTTAGCATGATGTTTTCAGCCACGTTGACAAATGCTTTCAATGAGGATGAACACAGCATCAAGGTCAACTACCGTTCTGATGGTAAGTTCTTCAATTTGAAAAGGCTACAAAAGTCAAGACCAAAGTGGAGGGAGTATTGGTGCATGATTTTCTGTTTGCTGATGATTGTGCACTCAATGCAGCTTCTGAAGCTGAGATGCAACAAAGTATGGATCAATTCTCTGCTGCTTGTGCTAATTTTGGTCTAATAATTAACACCAAGAAAACACAGGTGCCCCATCAGCCACCACCACATCATCCATTGGGTACAACAAATGGAGAAGTTTTGAATACTGTGTATAAGTTCACTTACCTTGGCAATGTGCTTTCCAGAGATGTACACATTGACAATGAGGTTGATGCACGCTTTGCTAGAGCTAGCTCAGTGTTTGGAAGGCACCAAAGAAAAGTTTGGGAGAGAAGAGGCATTAGACTGACTACCAAACTGAAGGTCAACAGAGCTGTTGTGCTGACTTCATTGTTGTATGCTTGTGAAATGTGGACAGTCTACCAGCACTATGCCAGGAAACTGAATCGCTTCCATATGAACTGTCTTAGGAAGATTCTGAGGATCACCTGGCAGGATAAGGTACCAGACACTGAAGACTTTGCTCAAGCTGAACTGCCAAGTATTCAAACTATGCTTCAGAGAGTACAACTCTGTTGGGCTGCCCACACATTGTTCGAATTCAAAATGTACACTTGCCAAAAAGACTATATATCCTTCAAAGCTTTAGGTAGGGAATAAAGGAATAAATTCTTAAACAAAGGGTAGTCACACTTACAAAATATAAAATAAATAATGTTGATTTCATGAAATGGGAAAATATTTCCATAAACAAAATTAATGCAACCGAAATAAAAATGGAAGCAGTCAGCTAGGGAAAATCTTTATATTAGACAGAGAACTCACATGGGGCAGGTGATCATATGGTAGCCAGAAGAAGTGATAAAAGGATGCTGTCAAGATCTCTCTCAAGAACTTTGGATTTGACTGTGCAATGTCGGTGACATTGGCACAGGATTGCTCAGCATGGCATACCCACATCAGAAAGCGTGCTGTGCTCTTTGAGCAAAGCATAACTGAGACAGCACAAAGTAAATGCAGGATGCGCAAATTTGGAGTATCCACCTGAAATATTCACATGGACTATCTGTGCCCAACCTGTGGTAGAGCATTCCAGGCTCATATTGGTCTGATCAGTCACAGTTTGACACACTGAAATTTCACTTTATCATGGTGGTGTCATTTTGGTTCTCTTCCAAGATGAAGGACAACAACCAACAGACCAACCAGTGTTGTAGTTTACACACACACACAAACACACACACACACACATTTGTTGTTGTTCCTGGTTATGCTGATTATACTTTGCATCAGTTGCTATGTCTTCCCATGCTTCTTTATGTTGATCACAAAAGTAACTACTTGCAGCACAGTAGTATTCCAGCATATTCAGGCACCAAAATTTGTTTAGACACTCATGAATTAATAAAACATCTTGGTTTCTAGTTCTTTGCAATGATAAAAAAGTGCTACTATAAATATTTTGCCAAATATAGCAATTTTCTTTTGACTATATCCCAAGTGGTAAAATTTCTGGGTAAAAAGATCAGTTCACTGTTTCATAACAACATTTTATCGTGTTTATCATTTCTACATCATTTACTATTCCCATCTTTGGTGTTCTTTGTCAATTTACAGGGTGTGAGGATAAAAACTCAAGGTTATTTTGATTTGTATTTCGATTATTAATAATTTAGGGTAACTTTCATGTTTTTAATAGTCTGAAATTTTTCTCTTGAGAATTATTCATATCTTGTCCACTTAAATATACTAGGAGTTGGCTTTATATATTTCTATTTACTTTTCTATGTATCTAATATCAGACTCTTATTTAAGATGTCTAATATAAAGATTTTCCCTAGCTGACTAATTCCATTTTTATTTCAGTTGCATTAATTTGTTTATGGAAATATTTTCCCATTTCATGAAATCAACATTATTTATTTTATATTTTGTAAGTGTGACTACCCTTTGTTTAAGAATTTATTCCTTACCTAAAGCTTTGAAGGATATATGTTTTTCTTTTAATTTTTAAAACGAGATGATCTTTAATATGTATCTCATATAATTTTGAATTTATTGTTTACTGTAATATGTTGGTCTGTGACTAGTATCTACCAAACTACTTTGCAATTTTCACAGTGTTCTTTTTAGGAAGTTCTTTTTTAAGTAATTTGTACTTTAACATTTACTGAACACTGGCTTATTGAACTCCATTATTTCTAATTCTTTTGTATTTGTATCCCCAATATCATAGAGCCTGGCACATAATTGGCACTTAATAAATGTCTGTTGACATTTATTTTTAATCTATTATTATTTTTAATCAGTGCTAAATATTTTTGATAATCATAGTTTTATAACAGTGTTTGAGGCATGGTAATGCTATATTCCCTTCACTTCCTCTTTTTTCTCTTCATCTTCCCATTTTTTATCTTTTTTGTTCCTATTTTTAATTTTTAATCAGTGCTAAGTAATTTTGATAATCATAGTTTTATAACAGTGTTTGAGGCATGGTAATGCTATATTCCCTTCACTTCCACTTTTTTTCCCTTCATCTTCCCATTTTTTATCTTTTTTGTTCTTCCAAATGAATTTTGTTATTATTTTGTCCTGCTCTATTATGTATACTCTGGATAGTTCGATTAGTATAGCTCTAAATATGTAAATTAATGATACTAGCATTGCATTTTTAAATAATATTGGCAAGGCCAAGATAGGTGAACTATTCTATTTAAGTTGTTCTTTTTTCACTTAATGATTTTTTTATGTTTTAGATTTTAATATATATTAATTACTTTTCTAATACTATATATTTTTTCTTGCATTTCTTGTAGAAATTTAACTTGTTCATGGTTTTGTGGATCAGTTGCTATGACTTTTTTGCTCTAAACAAATTTAAAAGTTTAAAATGGATATTTATTAATTATAAAGGTCTGTAATCTTTTTCTTTGCTTTGTCCTTCCCTGGTTTGGGCATTAGGGCTCTATTTGTCTCATAAAAGCAATTTGGGAGAGTGCTTTCCCCCCCTTGCACTTTTTGAGAATAATTTGTATAGTTTATGTATTAACTGCTCTTTGAATTTAGTAGAATTCTCCAAAGCACATCTTTGCTAGTTGTTTAAAACTAGTTCAGTTTCCCTTTCTGAGACTGGAAGATGTCTATTTGGTTTTCTATCAATTTGATTATTTTACATTTTTATAGATGATCCTCTATTTTTTTGTTCCCAGTTTTGTTGGCATATACCTGCGGTATAACAGGTTCTGATAATTGTGTTTATTTCTTCTGGGCTTATTATGATTACACTCTGTTCACTTTTTCTTTTAATTTGATTTTCTGTCTTTTTAAAAAGAGCAAACTGGCTCAATGTTATCAGATTGAGTTTTTTTGTCACTTGTAAATGAAAAATGAAGCAGAGATATCCATCTTGGACATGACAATGGCTCTGATCAGAGATATTTGACACAAAGATTTCTCCCAATTAGTCATTTCCTTTCTTAACCTTGACATGTAGATTCTGTTCCTATAAAACTTTTTCCGTTTCAGGTGAGGGATGATAGGTGTTGAATATTGCATGTACTCTCAGACTTGATCAATGTGTTAGTTTGCTTTGATAATTTTAAATCTTTGTTGAAATGGGTAACTCACAGGGTAAGGAAGGGATATATCTGAAAAAAAATATAACCTAAAAACCAAAATAAATTAATAGAAATAAGGTAAAATTTATAACTCTCTCAGAGTTTTGTTTGGCTTTTCAAAGAACCAGCTTCAAGTTTTGTCAATCAGTTCTACAGAATTTTTGGTTTCCAATTTAACTACTTCCTCTCAGTTGTGAAGTGATTCAACTGTTATGTAGAACAATTTGGAATTATGCCCAAACATTTATAGCAGCTCTGTTTTGGGGGCAAAAAAATGGAAATTGAGGGGATGACCATCAATTGGGGAATAGCTGAACAATTTGTGGTATGTGATTGTGACAGGAATACTATTGTGCTATAAGAAAAAACCTGGAAAGACTTACATGAACTGATGCAAAGTGAATGAACAGAACCAGAACAATGTACACAACAACAGCCGTGTTATAAGATGATTAACTATGAATGACTTAGCTATTCTCAGCAATACAATAATCTAAAACAACTCTGAAGGACTTAGGATGAAAACTCCTATTCATCCCCAGAGAAAGAATTGATGGAGACTGAATATAGATTGAAGCATACTTTTTAAACTTTTTTTTCTTGGGTTTTTATTTTGGCCTGTGTTTTCTTTTATAACATGACTAATATGGAAATATGTTTTGTATGACTATACATGTATAACATCAAATTGCTTGCCTTCTCAATGAGGGGTCTGGGGAAAAATGAGAGAATTTGGAACTCAATTTTAAAAATGAATGTTGAAAATTGTTTTTATATGTTATTGGAGAAAAATAAAATACTAAAAAACCTACTTTCTTATTAATTTTCAATATAACTTCTACTATTCTTACTTTGGAGGTGTCTAGCTATTGACTTTCTAATCTTTTAAAGTGAATACTTGATTCATTAATCATCTTTTTTCTAATTTATTAATATAGAGATATATTTTTCATATGCAGACCAGAAATTTTCATATGCATATTGTCTCATGATTAGTATTGTCTTTTACAGTTAACTCTATAATTTGTTCTTGACCTACTTATTATTTAACATTAAATTATTAAGTCTCTGTTTAAATCTGTATCTTTTGCTTGTGAGCCTTGAAATGACTGCCATTTTAACTACATTATTACTTGTAAAGGATGTGTTACTATTTATTTCTTCCCATTCATTTGCAATTTCTATAGGCACTATGTCATCTATTTTTCTGTTACAGTGACAATATAGTGCTTAGAAATTTATATACTCTTTAGCCATCCCATTCAGAAGATGCCATAAATACTTTAGTTTTAAATTCTTCAAGTTTGTTCAATTCTACATTTCCCTTTTTATTTTCTGTTAGATTTGTCCAGGTCTGAGAGGAACATTAAACTTTCTTACCATTATGGCACAATTCTTCTTTGTAATTCAGTTGATTTTCCTTTATGAATTAGGTATGATGGCATTCAGCATATATAAGTTAAATATTGATACTGGCCCATCATCTATGGTTCTTTTAAGTATATCATGATTTCTTTTATTATTTCTATTGATATTGTGAATTTTTAGTTTTGCTTTATTTCATGCAATACTTTTACTATATACTTGCTACACAATAAATTTTGTTCTAGTCTCTCATTTTTGATTCTATGTATATGTTTGCCTTTTAGATATAATTTCTGTAAGCAACAATGTGGCTTTTTTGTTTTCTTATCCATTTTGCCTCTCTTTCATTTTAATGGATTGTTTCATCCATTCATATATAACTTCATGAGTCAGCTTTACATTTTTCTCCAGTTACGTCTCTAATATTGCTTTATGTCTCTAATATTGCTTTAAAATTTCTTCCCCCTTCATTTAAGTCAGTACTTGGTCTCTCTGCTTAGTTCTGCTTAAACTAAATTCAATACCCATAGGCTGTCTTTTCCCATTCACCCCTTCCTCCCAATTGTCAAACCCTTCCTTAGTTATGAAGTTTTATTTATATAATTATTGATTTCCTTTTTTTCTTTTATGTATTTAGTGTTATATTTTTTCCCCTTCCCTCCCTCCTCTGTTTTTCCCTTTTTCAATTAAGTGGTTAGTCTAATATCCATTCTTCCCTATTCCTCCCGACTTCTTTTGTTTTTTTAGTTTACTTCTGTGCTTCCTCCACCTCCAAGAATAATTTCATTGCTTTTTATTCTTCATTTTCTTCCTGTCTTGTCTTTTCTGAACTTTTAGTCTCTTATTTATAGTCTATACTTTTATTTATTCCTACTTCAACCTTTTTATGTAATTCATGAGAAAAAGTAATATGGAAAAGTTGCATCTCAAGATAGAAATCCTTTTTTGTACCAAAGCATGCAGTCCAATTCTACTCACTGCCTCTCTATGAGCAGTCTTTCCCATTGACTGTGCTACCTTATCTCTGAATGCAGGTTGCCATTATCTTTTTAAAGGCCAGTTTCTTCCTGCTCAGGAGCTTATATATCCCTTTCTCCTGAGGAAGAATGTTGTCCATGGAGGAGTCTCTCAGAGAACAATGGTCTCCCAGTCAGCAGCTGGGATTAGATAAGTACACCTGTCCTTTTTCTAGGGTATAGTTCTTCTCCCCTCCATTCTCCCAGTTTTAATCCCTCCCTCCTGCCTCTTCTCCCATTATCTAGCAGTCCTTCTTTTTCTGCAAGGATGTAGGAGTTTCTCATCTTAGCTGTTCACTCATGGTCTAGATCAGGGATGGGGAACCTGTGTCCCAGAGGCCACATGTGGCCTTCTAGGTCCTCAAGTGTGGTCCTTTGACTAAATCCAAACTTCACACAACAAATCTCCTTAATAAAAGGATTTGTTCTGCAAAACTTAGACTCAGTCAAAAGGTTGTACCCTAGTCGAGACAGAGAATATTATACTTGTACTTCTGTGCTTTATTTTCCTTCTCCTCATTCATGTATCTTTCTACTCTTTCTTAAATGAATTACTTATAGAATATGCCCCAAGAACTTTATCAAAGACTGTTTAAACCTGGCAATCCCCAAATTACTACTGATACTAACAAAAAATGGTAAGCAATTAGAACATTTAAAAAGTAACATGGACATTTTCCCATGTAGAACAAATCTTCACCTAGCCATAATCTAGCCTTTTCAGAGTTATGATATAGCTCTGGTTCTAGAAAGAACAAGAGGAGGGTTTCTGAGGTTGTTTGTGGCAGGAAATCAATCCTCTTCAATGGTGAAGTAGGGCCCTAAACACACAGCAATAAAGCCAAGAAAAGCCAAAGAGCTGACAATTAAACTTAGAGTGCTATACTTTGATAGTCTGCCATGTGAGTGGAAAGGAACACTCTGTAACTGGCTGATTGTGGGGAAGCTAATTAGCATGGAAGAAGGCACAGGAAACAGAACAGACAAGAAAGAAGAACAGTGGACAGAGGGAGAGATCTGAAGAGATTAGTAGCAGCAATGATTACAAGTAGGGGTCAAGCAGCAACCAGCAGCTTCTTCTTAAGCCAAAGAAAAGTTTTGATAACAGAGAGACAAGAATCCCTGCAGATTTGGGAATGGGGGTGAGGGAGGAATGAAACAAGATGCCATTTAAAACTCAGAAGCTACCAGTGGGGATTATTGTGTCCTGATAATGACATATCAGTCAAGAGCTAGCTCTCCTGGCTTTACAGGATTAAGAAATCATTTCTACTTCAGTAGCCTTAAGACAACATCACATACATAATAAGAGTCACAATACCTGAGTTCTAGTCTGGCAGTGTGTGGTATGGCAGAGGGCAGAGAGCTGGACTTAAAGTCAGAAAGACTAGAATTCAGATCTGACTTTAGATACCAACTAGCTGAGTGACTCTGGTTAAGTCACTTAATTTTTCTCTCCCTCATCTATATAATGGGAATAATAGCAGCACCTATACAACAACACTATTGGGAGGATCAAAGGAAATAAGATGGAAAGCACCTTACCAAACCCAAAGTACTAAATAAATGCTCAGTTTTTTAATGGGGTTCAGATAAAATGGTCCTGAAATAAGTTGCTATTGTGCAATTATTTCATAATTCCTACACACTATTGCATAAATGGATAAAGGTTGTTCTTTGCAATTCAATAAAAGTATTAGGATGTAAGCTTATTGAAAGCACCCTAAAGACAACTGCAGTAACAGATGGAATGGTAATAATGTGTATATTGAACTCTGTTCCCATATGACTTTTACATTCTCTGTCAAACGCCTATTTTGAAAACATTTTCCCATACAGATTGCAAATTATGAATATTTAGTATCACAACATCTACTGAAAACACCGTTCTTAAGTTTTTATGACGTCAATATAATATTAGGCAATTGTGGGCACCAAGTCTGTGATAATAATCCAGGTCTATTACAGTTTATTGACTGACATCTGCATTTGTTGTAATGAGAAATGGTGTCAAATTCTAGCTACTACGTGATGTCTTGATAGGCATTTTACAGATGCTAAATTTTTACAGCTTGCACAAGCTACAGTGACTACTCCATCTAAGTTCATTAAGGATGATCCTTTTGTGATTTCTTGTGGCAGTGACCTGGTCTTGAATTATCATTACAAGGTTTCCCACTTCCACAAAGAAATCTTTGTGATTTAGTCATTTGTTTGCTACTTTTCTTTAACGTTATCAACTGAGGTCTTGAGGATGTTTTGTAAAGAGGGCTTTTTTTATTCTGTTCTTGAATATTAGTTATTTCATATGTTCCATCAAAAATAAGTCATTTTGAGTTACATATGACAAATTTAATGGTACTGAAGTATTATCAGCCATTATTACTGTTGGTAAAGTGCTAACTGCATGTTCCAAAAGTATTTCTGTAAGGTTTTTTTTTAGCTGTTTGTCACATGTTCTCAATATAAGAATCCTTCTCAATCTTTTTGGTAAGAAAGTGCTAACATTTCTTCAGCTGCCTTATGGCTATGGGCTTGTGTTTCAAATATTGTACAGGTTTTGGTTGGGATACTTTCCCAATTTGTTACAGTCCTTTTAATAGCTGTTTAGTTTACATTAATACTACCAGTAGTTGTTGATTGCTTTTTCATGTATAGCAATAATTTCAACATTGCAATAAGTTATTTTATACAAAGCTTGTTATCTTTATTCTTGATGTACCTTGTCTAGAGTCAACCAAGTTATCTGTAACTATATAAGTATCATCTATTGTTTCAAGGTGAATTCCATATCCAAGATCAAAGTTTTTATTCTCTATCTATTCTTACTAGTTGTTTAAAAAATTACACTTGCTGAGAGCAAGTAACATTTTGAATAGATGAAGATTCCATGAAATGAAGTAGCTGCATAATTTGTCTTTCATATAAGACATATAGCTTGATGTCATCCAGGCACATCAAGTAATTCATAAGACAAATGACTTCTTTTTTAATTTGGAAACCGTACTTAGTTATACTTAGGATAAATGATAATAGACTAAGGTTAGAAAGAACCATAGGTAGTAAGATCAGTCTTCTTGGAAAATTTTACTTTCATATGGATTGCTCTTGACAGTATGGTGTTGATGGAGAGTTTTAAATAAAGAATAGCTATGTAGAATCTTACACACACACGTGCACACATACTCATCATGAATAAACAAACAAACATGAAATGTTTGTCAAAGGCCTTGTGATAATCAACAAAAGTAAGATAAGGGTTAATGGATATTTCAGGAATCTTATTTAGTAATTACTAAATCAATAAGAGGGCAGTTAGATGGTACCTAACTATAGTATGTTTGGGTTCCCTTCAGGCAGCTAAATGGCAGCGAATAGAGCACTGGGCCAAGAAGCAGAGAGATCTGAGTTCCAATTTGTCCTCAGACACTTACTAGATGTGTGACTCTGGGTAAGTCACTTAACCTCTATTTGCCTCAGTTTCTCAACTATAAAATGGGGATACACTGGAAAAGTAAATGCAAACCACCCCAAGAAGGCTCTAATTGGGGTTATATAGATTTGGACATGATTGGCAGTAACAACAAGAAGAAATAATAAGTTGATTTTTACAACTCTGGGATTTATCATCATCATCATTAGCTAATGACATGACCTGGAAAACCTCTACGCACAAATGTCCTCATCTGTAAAATAAGAAGGTTGGAATAGATCATGGGATTCTAGATTCAGAGTGAAAAGGGACATCAGAGGACATCCAGTCCAACTCCCTCATTTTATACCTAATTGAGTTTGAAAACTGATACATATCGCTTTGAGCCACAATGGCCATCGGCAGTCTGCACAACTCTTACATACTTATTGGAATAATAATCAAGAAATTGATTGAGAAACTATAGTGACTTCACGCCAAAAACAGCACAAAAAAAGGCAGAAGAGGAGGGAGTGTCAGAGAGAAGCCAACAATAGCACAGGGTCTCCTCCCATGGTGACCAGAGATGACTGGGAACATGTATGAGACTCTTTGTCCTGAGTCAGCAGAAGATTCTCCTGAGAAAGTCTCAAAGTTGTGAGAACCTTAGAAGCCCTTGGGAGGAGCAGCAGGTAACTGATGTGGATCAATAAGGTGTGCTCAGACTTGGGCAGTTCAGGCCCAGGGATTTTGTTTCAGAACTCTGGACTTCAAAGATGGAGATGGTAGTGGCATTGAAGCTACTAAAACAACTTAGATGACCCAGAGGAAGACTAAACATGGCCAACCACCCTACTCAAAATCATAGCAGATGTCAGAGCCTGGCCCAAAACTCCAATTCAGGAACGAAAGCTAGAAAGATGAGTAAATCAAAGAAAACGCCACCTAGTATAAAAAAATTATTACAAATATAACTCCATAATAGTTGCTAGTAGATGCTCAAAAGAAAAAAAAATAGCTTTCCAAAAGGACCACATGAATACCTAGAAGAAATTAAGCAAGAATAAAAAAAATACAATACATGCCGTGGAGGAAAGAACTGTAAGGAAAATAAACAGCTCAGAAGAAAAAGTGGTAGTCTTGCCCAAGAAATGGAATCCCTGAAAATAAGAGTAGACTAAACTAAAATGAATGACTCCATAAGACAACAAGAAATATTAGAACAAAATCAAAAATTTTTTTAAACATAAGAAAATGTAAGACAGCTAACATTAAATGAAACTGACTTTTAATAAAGGTCAAGGAGAGATAATTTAAAATCACTGGATTCCCTGAACACCATTCCTGCCCCCTCTCAAAGTAGGAAACTATAATTGTAGAAATTACAAATGAAAACTATCCAAATCTGTCAGAACCAAAGAGCAAAGGAAAGATGAATTAAAAAAATCCATCGGTCACCTCATGAAAGTAATTCCAAAAGGGAAAGTCCCAGGAATGACACAGTCAAAATCTAATATGGTGACATCCAGAAAAACTACTGCAAGCATTCAGTTCAAGTTTCGAGGAATTACAATCAAGATCACACACACACACACACACACACACACACACACACACACACAAGTGTGCTTGCACTAAAAACTAGAGGAGAACTTGGAATACAGTATTTCAAAGGGTAAAAAACATAGGCTTACAATTAGGAACAGCTGACCCTATAAAGCTGAGTATAATCCTATAGGAAAAAGAAAGTAAAGGACATTTAATAGAAGACTTTCCAAACTTTTCAAACATTCCAGATTAAAATACGAAAGCAGAGTAAAAACTCTGAAATAAAATATAAGAATAAAGATAAAACTAGAAAGATAAATTTATTTGAGCAACTAGAAAGAACTGGATAATGATTTGGTGCTAACACTATCATGAGGGAGAAGAAATGAAAATTCCTTCAGAGCTTTAACGTCCTGAAAAGGGTATTGAATGAGTTAAACAAGAAAAAAAAAAGGTGTTTTGTGGAGTGTAAGAGAATGGCAGGATTAATTCTGTTTTGAGGGAACAGAGGGAAAGAAAAGGTAGGGCAATAGGAGAAATACACTAGAGTAGAAAGAATGAAAGAGTAGAACTTGTTATTTCTTATAATTTGCATGTGTGATAAGAATATGCAAAACACAGAAGGAGAGGTAGGTGGGCATTTACCTCATTCTTATCTGAAACACAGGTGGTTTGAATACATACCTAGAAACATCTTGGTATAGAAATGTATCAAACTCAACAGGGAAATGAGGAGTTAGAGGAAGGGGTTAATATGCCCAAATCCTGAAGAGGGCAGAGAAAGTGGGGAGGAAAAGAATTGTAATCTAGAAGGCTTTGGATAAGCTTTAAGATAACTGGGTGATGGTTCAACAACAACAAAAGCAAAAAGCAAGGAACGTTTTACACTTATAGGATACCTGTAAATTTTTTGATAAGTGCCAGAAAAATAGGCTTGGGTTATTTCCTCAAGTAAGGGAGGAATCAAAGTTCTCCTCAAGGTTCATATGGGGTCCCAAGGTCATATCTAAGTGAATACACGAGGCAAGATTTGAACAGAGATCCTCTAACTCCAAAGCCATTGCGTTGTGCTATCTGATGTGGGATAGCAATATTGCCTCCAGTGTCCTTCAGCACCCTTCAGCTCTATGTATACTATCCACATTTGCATCTCATTTACAGTTATATTCTATATATTTGGCCAGTGAAGTAGCTGTTGCTCATCATGACAATGAATCATCAAGAAATGATTAAATTAAGTTCATTATGTTCTATAATCATGCAGAGAAATATACAGGCATTTTAAGAAGGCTTTCAATTAAAAATTTTTAAAGTTCCCTTACATTTATTTATTTATAAAACTCTTTCATGAACTCCAACATTAAACAAAGTGGAAATATAAACGATAAATATAAAGAGATACATAGTTCAACTATATATGTACATACATATATATGAGTATATGTATATGACTACACAGAAATTTATATATAATCATATATAAATTAATATATTCATATGTATATATACACAGGAATCCCCCACTCCCCATATGTACAGCACAAGGGCAGTCTATGGAGTCAGAAGACTCATCTTCCTGAGATAAAATCTGGCCTCAGACACTTACTAGCTGTGTGATCCTGGGCAAGTCACTTAACCCTGTTTGCCTCAGTGTAAAATGAGCTGGAGAAGGAAACGGTCAATCACTCCACTTATCTATGCTAAGAAAATCCCAAATGGGTTCATGAAGAGCCAGATATGACCGAAACAACTGAACAACAACATAGCTCAAGAAACTGAAAATGAGTGGACACTGTATGTTTTGTGTGTGTGTGTTTATGAATTATATATGTATGTATACACACGGTATATTTATGTATAAATATACATATATAGTTATATACAATATACATCTATAAAATTATATATATTACACACATAAACTAAGTAGATACATACTATACAAAGTATATATTTATGTGTATGCATATGAATATATTTATCTCTGTATCTATAGCTATATAGGTAGATATACAGATATACTGCCCTAACTGAACCTATTTTAGATGTGCAGGCTCAATTTGTATTGTTTGAAGAAAAAAACACATGAGAAGAAAACCACAATAATTGATTTTTTAAATCTGAATTTAATAACTTTTAGATGTTACAGTTTTCTGTGAAAGAAAAGCTGAATATAAAATATTAAAAGATGAGACATCCAAGAGTAAATCTGCTTTTCTATGATTCACTGACACAACAACTCACACTATTCCCTTCTCTGAAAAACAGATTCATTATGTTGAATTATCGAACTCTTTATTGAATGGCTATTGGTCATATGGTTGAGAAATTTTACCTGTTTTCTGATGCTTGATAAAAATGAAGAATAATCCTTTTCAAAGAGTTACATCCCTCTGTGAGCTTTTCCCCCCATATAACAACTGTGCCTCAAAATTGAGTTACTATATTTCTAATTTGTGGATACAAATACTCCAATATTTTCAAGTTAGCAAAATCTCAAATGAGTTGGGCTATTTCCAGGCTTTAGAGTTTATGAAATTTCAAGTGAATTCATACATGTGTGTGTGCTTGTGTGTGTACTCTCACGTATGTGTGTGTGAGTGTATGTGGTGGAGAGTAATAGGTTTGTCAACAAGCTCAAAATCTCAGGCTTGGATTCAGATTCCTTAAGAACATACTTAACATTCTATTTATCAGAAGGTGAGTCCTCTGGCAATTGCAACCATGCACAACCTAGTCAAAGACCCACACATAAGTTTAAAAAGACCCACAGAAGACAAAATTGCCATACAAAATACATATGCTCAAATTCATTCATCTTACTGTAGTCCTTTAGGTTCTTACTCAGAACCTGACTCTTGATTTTGAGCTGTTTTTCAGTCATGTCTCACTCTTTGTACCTCTTTTGGAGTTTTCTTGGCAAAGATACTGCAGTGGTTTGCATTTCCTTCTCCAGCTGATTTTATAGATGAGGAAACTGAGACAAACAGGGTTAAGTGACTTGCCCAGGGTCACATAGTTAGTAAGTATCTGAGACCAGATTTGAACTCAGGAAGATGAATCTTCCTGACTCCAGGACTAGTACTCTATCCACTGAACCACTCAACTGCCATCATTCAGCTAACAGTTTGCAAATATTTTCCCTGACTGGTCAAATTTCTCATTATTATTTGGTCAACCTTTTATGGTTTGACTGGTCTATATATAATCCATGGTCTTGCTTTATATATATTTACCTACATAATTTTGATTATTTGTTTTCCATTATTTGTTTCACAACAAATCAGAGAAATAAATCAGAAATGGAACATAGCTAGTAGAGGTATCATCTTGAAGTAGGACAATATGAAAATAGAAGATTTAATAGGTGACAGATAGCCTAATAGCTAAATTTCCATTAATTCAACAATTACTTATATGTGGATGACTTTTAAAACAAAATGATCATTCCTTGATCATGACCTCTAGTCTCCCACTTCCAGTTGCTGGCTGGACATTTCCATGTGGATATTCTCCCAGTATTCTAAGTAGACTCATTTACTCCACTGGCATAGTAACTACTCCATCCAATGGTATTCTTCAATGCCCAGTGGTGGTTTGTGCTTCCTGTCCATACTATTTCCTTAAATCTTTCAGAGAGGATTCTCTCTATATGCTGAAATTGGAAAGAGGTTATACTGACTCTCCCCTTACAATGCTGAGCCTGATACTGTTGTTAAAAAGAAAAGTGATAAGCTAAGGCTCTCTACTACAACTACATTATGCTGAAGGCTATCAGTATTTGAAAACAGTAACCTTTAGGTTTGATACCCTACCTGGTATACCAGTAGGAAGAGGCCATGTTATTTACCAGTACAGACTGAGAGAGGGGAGAAGGGGGATATAAACTTTTCTGGATATGAATGACAATAAATGAAATGGGTCTTCCAAACCCAGTATGGCACTGCATTATTATCTACATAACTGAGCATCACAATCAACAAAAAGATATTCATGAAATCCTGAATTTGGATGCGAGGTGGAAAAATCCTTGAAAAGTTCTTCTACAAACAATAAACATTAGTCTCTAAAGTTAAAGCAGATTTATTGCAATAATCTGCTAGTTATAGTCAGAAAACTTCAATGATAAGGCACTCTTCTAAATACCTTTATCTAAGAAAGAATCAGTCTCATATGAGCTCCCAGCACCTCTTCCCATGCTCATTTGTCTCTCTTGTGCAGTAATATTCTATTTAAGGAATTTATACACAGTTATCTTAAGACTTTTGCTGACCTCAGTTGCAACATGATGTCACCTGGACAGAGATTTGGGAGACACCCTTGTTTATTGGGCTTGACCTGGATAAAGGTTCAGCACAAGAGACAGAAAATAAATGGTCAGATAGATTGAAGGGAAAGCAGAGAAAAGTGTCATGAAAACTTAGAGAAGAGAATACTAAGGAAAAGAAGGTGATCAACAGTGTCGAAGGCTGTAGAGAGGTCAGGAAAGACGAGGATTAAGAAAAGGTCATTGGATTTGGCAATTAAGAGACTGCTGGTAACTTTGGAAAGAGAAATTTTAGTTGAATGATGAGATTAGAAACTAGACTGTCTAGTTAAAAAGAAAGTGAGAGGAAAAGAAATCAAGTCATCACTTATAGATAGCTTGCTCATGTAGGTTTTTCTGAAACCATCCTGCTCAGCATTTCTTATAGATTAAGAGCATTCCATTACAATTCCCCAATTGATGGGCATCCCTTCAATTTCCAATTCTTTGCCACCACAAAAAGAATGGCTATAAATATTTTTGCGTATATAGGACATTTTCTTTCTTTTTTAAAATATAACTTATTTTCAATTTTCAACATTCATTTCCACACAATTTTAATTCCAAATTTTCTTCCCATCTCTTCCCTCCCTCCATCCCAGGACAGTGTGTATTCTAACACCCCTTTCCCTAATCTGCCCTCCCTTCTATCACAACACCCCTTCTCCCATCCCCTTCCTCTCTATTTTCCTTTAGGGTAAGATAGATTTCTAGACCCCATTGCCTGTACACTTTATTTCCCAGATACATGCAAAAACAATTTTTTAACATTCATTTTTAAAACTTTTGAGTTCCACATTATCTCCTTTCCTCCCTCCCCACCCAACCTTATTGAGAAAGCTATCATATTCCAAGTCCTCTGATACCTTAGTGTAGGAGTTGCTAAATCCTGTGTTATCCTGATTGCATATTTTCCACAATACTTGATTTATTTCTTTCTGGCTGCTTGTAATTTGTCCTTGACTTGGGAACTCTGGAATTTGACTACAATACTCCTAGGAGATTTCCTTTTGGGATCTCTTTCAGGAAATCAGTGGATTCCTTCCATTTCTATTTTACCCTCTTGTTCTACAATATCAGGGCAATTTTCCTTAACAATTTCTCGAAAGATGATGTCTAAGCTCTTTTCTTCAGTGAACTATGAGGGAAGGTTTACAGCTGACAGGATGAAGAAAGAGGAAGCCAAGGAAGGTATGAGGAATGATGAAAATGTTTTGAAAAGCTGCTTTGAGACTCTATCTAGATGAGCAACAATATGGCAGACTAAACATTTTTCCCAATTTCAATGACCTCTCAGACTTCTCCAAAACAGAAATTTTGTGCCAAAGGTAAAGCAACTTCAGCTGTCTCTATGGCTTAAGATGCCTAGAATCCAAAAGAAGATTAAAAAAAAACCAGGAACTGAACCTGAGCTCACTCAGCACTCCTCCCCCACCTCCCATGCTACCAGCAGCAAAGCTGCACTAGCAGATCCAAGGACATGACACAGGTTTTCATCAAAACCTGCTTCTTCTTTTCTTTTCCAGTGCCAAGGAAACTCTGGCTCTAGGCTGCCAAAATTTCCCTAGGCCTTGACAGCCAGTTTGGGGATGGCTCTTCAAGAACAAAATTGCCTGCTAGGGGCTGCAAACCAGAAGCGCCAGCGCTGAAAAGCTCTGAACTGCCCTGGTTCCAGGCCACAGAACTAAGGAACAGAGCGAATAAGATAGGTCACCAGAACAGGACACTATACATTTGAGGGTGTTGCAAGATTGTGCAGCAATCCACCAAGCCTGAGGGAAAGAGAACAGTACTCAGTTGTGGTCAGTTCTGAACACCCAAAAGTCAACTGGTGGAGAGACCTAGCTGGTGAATTACGAAACTAGGAAACTACAATCAGAGAAGTAATCAGTCACTGAGTGACAAGGAAAAATAAGAGGAAAAATGAAAGTAGCAAAGATTTCAGGAAGATGAAAACTCAAAGACTTTGAATATAAACATATAAATCAATAGGAAAACAACAGAAGTGACAGTAAAAGGAAATACGGCCTCCAGATCTAGTAAATGAGTTCCAGTATCTATAAATAAATACTGCAAAATAAAGGAGAATGATACAACACTTGAGATATAAGACCCTAAGGAATTTGAGAATATGGAATTACACACACACACAAACACAGACACACTATTCCTAAGTGGTTTAAAAGAGAAATGAGAATTATGAGAGCAGAATTAATAACCTACACAGTAAAAGTAATGAGCAGAAGGGGAAAACTGTTGTGGTGAGTGGTTAAAAGGGAGGAGTTAAGAATGTCACCAAGGCTGTAAACTTTGGTGATTGGGAGGTTGGTGTTTTCCTTGATGGTAACAGCAAAGTTTAGGAAAGCATGTTTAGGGGGAAAGATGATGAATTCTATTTTGGATATGTTGAGTTTGAGTTGCAAAGAAGTCATCCAGTTTGAGAAGTTCAAAAGGAATTTGGAGAAATGGGACTGAATTCAGTTCAGGAAAAAAAGATTGGGGCTTGGTGCAAAAATTTGGGAATCATCTTCATAAAGATGATATATGTTAAAAACAAGAGGCCTCAGGATAGAGCCTTTGGGGAAAACCCGGGGCAGGGATTGAAGAGGGGTCATAGTTGACATGGATGAACATTCAGCCAAAGAGACCATAAAAGAACTGACAGACTATAGAAGGAGAAGCAGAAGAAAGCATCACAAAAACCTTGCATAGAGAGACTATCCAGGAAAACAAGGTGACTGACAGCATCAAAGGCTACAGAGAGGTCAAGAAAGATGAGGGACTGAGAAAGAGCCATCATATTTTGAAATTAAGAGAACTCTGACTGGTAACTGGTAATTTCAATAGAAATCCCTTTCTATTGAATTTAGCAGAGGGCAATCTCTTCCAAAACTCTTACCCAAAAGTTAATAAGAGTTCCTTAAAGTAACTCTAACTTTCTTTCAGTATAAGTATTTTTAAAGGCTAGTTGTCACTATTACCAAGTGCCTCAAGGAAGCAGACAGATGGATAAAGTAATTGCTATTGTAACTCCTAAGGAGGAAAAATAATAACCGTAGCTCTAATAAGAAGTAATGGAGAACTAGAATATATATATAATTAATAAGAAAGGGGCTAAGATAGAAGCTCTTGAATGATCTTTAATCATTTTTCCTGGTTATAACATAAGCATACTAGGAGAAAGTCAACCAAAGTCAAGAGTCTATATTTTACTAAGAAATGGAGATGTAACTGCTAGCATTTCTCTTGGTAAGGAACGTAATCCCCACCTCTAATTGTAAGTTGTGAATTGATGATCATGTTTCTTGAAGAGCTGATTATATTCATGAGCAAGCTCACAAATTTCACCATAAGCAGTCAAGTTCTTACAATCACACTCGATAAAAAATATTTATTAATCGTCTTCTATTTATAGAGCACTGTGCTAGTCACTGAGGGAGATACAAGGTTCAAAAAAAGATACGGTCCTTTCCCTCATGAACCTTACCATTTAGCGGAGAATACCCAAACACAGATAAATAAAATGTAAAATAGTACATAAACACATTAATGAGTTTAAAGACAAATTTATGTGAGTCTAAGGATAGGACATCTTACCAACAGAGGGATTAGCATAAACACTAAAGAATAGCATTTTAACTGTGTTTTAAAGGATGAGTAAAGAATTCAACAAAGAGAAGGTCAGAGAACACTGAAGGCAGAAATGAGTGTAAATAGCATAATGTAGGAGAGAGAATATGCAACTTTGGTTATTTGTGAAGTAAAGTAACATGAAATAATGGTAGATATCCAGGATGACATCAGACTGTAGAGAACCTTGAATACCAAGGAAAGAAGTCTGAAATTTACTTAGCAAGCAACTCGGAGTCAATAAAGATTTATGAGAGCAGAAGGGGGACATAGTCAATTCTACGTATAAAGAAGACCATTCTGGTAGTGTTGATTCATATGAATAGAAATGAGACTGCCAGATATGGAATATACCTAAAATGGTCTGATAAGAATATATATTATCTCAAACTAATTTTGTTTCTGTTTTCTCTGTCAAGGGGAATGATCTTTGGACTGGAAAGAATAAAAATGACTAACAGGAAGTTAATAATCCCCAAGGTGGGTAATGAAATACGAGACCACCTAAATGTCCTTGAGGCAGGTATTCATTCAGCTCTGGTGGACGCCAACTTTCATTCAACCCATGATGGTAAACAAGTGGTCCACTGTAAAATGTTGCTTGTGAAAATCTCCTGTTCCCTACTTATATTCTCATTCTCCTCAGTATTTGAAGAGGCAAAAGGAGGATACAAAAGGTATGGAAAAAATATTGGACCTTATTAATACTGAAAAAAGATGACTATTAACATTATT
Organism: Potorous gilbertii; assembly: GCA_028658325.1. Classification (NCBI taxonomy): domain Eukaryota; kingdom Metazoa; phylum Chordata; class Mammalia; order Diprotodontia; family Potoroidae; genus Potorous; species Potorous gilbertii. The sequence continues at coordinate 271,345,675 of CM053771.1, read as the reverse complement.
ATTACCAACAACTACTAATCTATACACCCATTTTCCCATATATACATTATGTACAATGAAGTTTACTAGGAAAAATGTTAAATTTTACATGGGTTCAAAAAATCAATAGCACAAGTTTACAACAGAAGAGGAATACCTACACAATAGTTTATCTGAAAAAGATCGGGAGTTTTAGTGTAATACAAACTCAGTATGTGTCAATTGTGTGATTAGGTAGACAAAAAAATAAACATAAAACAAAACTCAATTTGATCCTAGGCTGCATTAAGAAAAGCACAGTGTCTAGGACTAGGGAGATAACACAGTTGTACATTATCCTAATGAGATAATAGCTGAAATATAGTGTTCAGTTACGGGTACCACCTTTTAGGAAAGACATTAAAAAGTTGGAGAAGCAAATGAACAAGATAGCGAAGATGCACAAGAAGACAGACTGAAGGAACTTGCCATGCTTACCCTGAAAAAAAGAAGATCAAAAGGCCATCTTCAAACATCAGAATTGCTACCATATAGAAGAGAGGCTAGACCTATTCTGCTTGGTTCCAATGGGCAATGGGTGGAAGTGGAGAAGAAAATTTAGGCTTGATGTAAAGAATGACTTCCTAACAATTAAAACTATCCCAAAGCAGAATAGACTATTTAGGAGGTAAGGTTCCCCCTATGTAGAAATTTTGGAGCAATATCCAATCAGACAGCTACTTGGGTATATTTTAGAGATTTTTATTCATTAATGAGTTGGGCTAGATAGGCTACGGAGCTCCTTCCAACTTTGAGATGATGTGATTTTGTTATAAAGGTTAGATTGAAATGAATGAATGAAAAGCATTTATTAAATGTTTACTGTGTGCCAAGCACTGAAGATACAAATACAAAAGCAAAATATCTCCTGCCCTCCAGGAGATTATATTTTAATAGGGGAAGATGATGAGAATAAAGGTGCAGAAGACCTTTTAGGAGAGAGGTGTAACTCTACTCCTGAAGAAAGAAAAAATGAGAGGCAATGTGGCATAGAAGATTGAGTTCTGAGCTTGGAGCTAGGAAGACCTGTGTTTAAATCCTACTTATGACACTTACTAGCTGTGTGACCCTAGATAAGTCATTTAGTCTCCCTGAGTCTCATTTTCCTCATCTGTAAAAATAAAGCTCACATTAGATGTCTTCTACTTTCTTTCCAGCTCTAAATCTCTGAAGTTATAGTCACATCCAACTGGGAGGCTCAGGGAAAGCTTCATGCAGGTGATATCTGAGTTATATCTTGAAGGCTAGGTAGGATTTCAGCAAGCAAAAATGGGGAAAGATGTTATTCTAGGCACACGGTTGTTCTTCATCCTTTGTTTCAAAGAGGACAATGACATCGCAGAGGTACGTCTTGACTTGCATGTGAATTGAATTTAAGTAAGGCAGACCCACACAAAGTCCTCAGCCCTACTCTGTCTTCCAGAGTCTTCAAGTCCAGTGGAAAGATAAAAGTCAAGATGACTGGCAATGGCCCAGAATGCAGTGGATGACCTAGGCATACAGAAAAGTGTGGGCAAGGATATGGAGAAAGTAAAGCACAGAGTAAGTACAAGAGATGCCTATTAGCAAACTTTAGCTAGAACAGTGGGGTGATGTCAGATTGTAGAGTACATTGGTATAGTAACTGAAAATTTAAATTAACAAAATTAATCTGGTATATTTAATAATAAATATAATTGTCACTGTGCTGCATGAAAACAGGAAAAAAATGGCAAGCAGCTTCTCTTAAATGACAACTACTAATCTTTTTATGCATACAGAATTTTTATGTTTTTCCCCTTTAGCTCCCAGAACCTATACTTGGTGCATTTTCAAGTTTTCATCAATAACTCACAAAGCTAAAAGTTTATCTTGGCCACTCATGTATATATCAATATTCTCACTTTCAAAGAAAAGATCATAGTAGTGATTTCTGCAACGTTGTTATTTTTCTCTCTTCACAATGCCCAGGACTAAGGTGCCATGCCTTCTTCTTTAATTCGCTTCCTCATTACTCTGATCTGTCCACTCATTCATCTAAAGGGGATCCACAGGTAGTCTGATCAGCTACTTTCTGCTATTGTTTCAAGAGAACCAAAGAGGATTTCAAGCTATGAATGATCTGGCTGGAGTGAACAACATATGCCTGTGTGGATGTGGATGAGGGAAAGGCATTCTGAAGTCACACGTGGCTCATCTTTGCCAGGGGAAAAAAGGTGAGAGTCTGAAGAGGATCACAGGTTCCTTGATTTAGAGATCCAAGAGTCCTTACGTACCATTTAGTTAGACTTCACTTCACATATGAGGAAAGTAAGTTTCCAAAGTTTCCAAGGTTTGTAGTTGTTCAGTTGCGTCCCACTCTTTGTAACATTACTTGGGGTTATCTTTTAAAGATACTAGAGGAGATTTGCAATTTCCTTCTCCAGCTCATTTTACGGATGAAGAAACTGAGGAAAACAGAGTCACACAGCTAGTAAGTGTCTGAGGCTAGATTTACACTCAGGAAGAGGAGTCATCCTCACTCCAGGTCACTCCAGGCTTGATGCTCTGCCTACTACACCATCTATCTGCCCCCTTTTCCAGGGTTACACAGGTTGCTAAGTACCAGATCCAGGACTCAAACTCACTTCCTCTGGCTCTAAATTCATAGTTCATTCCACTATACCATGTTGCCTCTTTAAAACCCATATTGTCCTTTATGACCTTGCCTTCTACCTTTCATTGGCTAGGGCCAGTTTACCTTCAGAGCCTTAGGAGAGTAGTTGTCATATAATTTAAGAGAACTCAGGGAATTTTCTTTATTCCCTCAGATATTTCCTCCATATGCTTACTGATGCTTCAAATCACTTTAATATAATTTGTTCTATAATTAAAGAGTAAAGTTTAAAATGCAAATGTCTCCTACACAGAATAAATTGGTTGAAACCAGTACTACATGAAAAGTGGCTTCTGTTGGGTTCTTTCCTGTTTTAAAAAAGTAGAAGGGAGGGAAAAGAGGAGGCAATGGAGAGGAGAGTCACTACGTTGTCTTAGAATGGTCCCACGTACTTTTATCTGAGAAAAAAAACAATGAAAACAGAATTTTCTATTTTTAATTTAATTTAATTTTACTGTATACTATAGCTTTTGGGGAATCCTAGTGCCATATAGGAAATAATCTTAGAATCAGTGACTTCACTCTCCTTTTTCTGGTCTACTTAAGAGATGAATCTTTTGTACTTTACATGACAAATATGTTGGCAAGTGAAAAATAAGAATTTGACCAACACCACACTTGCATTATATTTCCTCTCCAACAAATCAGGATTTCTTGACTTTGATGACTGTATGTGATTTCAAAAGTCTCCCTCTCAGACTTCTTGGAATACAGAACTCCTTTCATGGCTCAGCTCAAATGCCAGCTCCTAATTCTCTCAGTTATAGTATCATTTCTCACTCCAGAAATTACTTCTTATTTATTTTGCATGTTTTGAGCATTTATTTCTCTCTGTATATATTACCATTCTCTCCCTCCCCACACCCTTTTCCCTATTACAGTAGAATGTAAATTCCTTAAGTCAGGCACTGTTTCTTTTTTTGGTTGTTGTATTCCCAGAGGCTAGTACACAGTAAACACTTAATAAATGCTTGTGGAATAATTAATGCACAAAGCAGATTGTCTGGTTCAAATGTTTCCAAGAAATAAAGTATGTTTGGAGGGATATGGATATCTGTTTATCATAATATGGAGAGAAATGCATGCATATTGCAGAATACCAAATATCATAAAGGAGAAATTAAAGGAAATATCTTTTTATCCCTGAAAAGCAAACTACTCAGCAAAGAAGAAAAAGAGAGGGGAAGGGAGAGAAAGGGAGAGGGAGAGAGAGAGACAGAGACAGAGAGGAACAGAAGGAAAGAAAGAAGGAAAGAAAAACTCACAGGCCATGTAGGATGCCAGAAATAACAGCATTTTCCTTCTTTCTACTTGGTTACTTGTATCAGACGTCACATCAAAAGTAGTGAATCTGAAATTCAGAACACATGACAAGGTTAAGGAACACAAAGATATAAGAGACTAAGGCAAAGCAATAGCGTCTGAACAGATAAGCAGGAAAATTAATATGACGCACTAGTCAACAGGAGACTATCTATGAGGTGACCTAGAAAGGGAGGCAAGCTCAGTCAGGATCTTCCTAAAACACTTTCTAGTAGGAGAAGAACCAATCATCAACAAAATCAGCTCCTGCTTCCAACTTCTCTAATTTTGTTAATAAGAATGATTTAATAATTTAAGCAACATGGAATTAAATCTCAGTCACTTTTAACTCATTTCTTTTTCTTATGCTGCTAGTGAATCATTTAGGTAATAAACATTTATTAAGTACCTACTATGTGCCAGGCACTTTGTTCAGTACTAGGGATAAAAAGAGAAGCAAAAGAAAGTCCCTGGCCTAAAATGCAGTGGGGGAGAAATATGCAAACAACCATGTACAAACAAGCTACAGGATAAACTGGAGATGATCATCAGAGGAAAAGTGCTAGAAACAAAAGGGATTGGCCGAGGCTTCCTGTTGAAGGTGGAATTTTACCTGGGACTTGAAGGAAGTCAGGGAAGCCAGGAGGCAGAATTGAGGAAGGAGAGAATTCTAGGGGGGAAGACAGCCAGGGACAATACCTGGAGTTGAGACACTGAGTATCTTGCTTCTGGATTACAAAATATTTGAAGGTGGGTATAAGGTGTAAGAAGATTGGAAAGCAGGAGAGGAAGGCAGGTCATGAAGGGTTGTGAATGCCAAACAGGATTTTATGTTTGATTCTGAAGATGATTTGGACATTGGAGTTTACTGAGATGGGAGTGCAAAATGTGCTTTAGTAAGAATACACTGAATCAATGAATATTTACAAAACTACAAATTGTCCAGATTAACAGAAGAAATAGCAAACTTAAATAACTCCATCTTAGAAAAAAGAAACTGAACAAGTTATCAATGAACTTCCTATGAAAAAATCCCCAGGGCCAGATGCCTCCACAAGTGATTTCTATCAAATGTTTAAAGGTCAATCAATTCCATTACTATAAAAATATTTTTAAAATAGGTGAAGAAAGAGTTCTACCAAATTCCTTTTATGACATAAATATGATACTGATATCTAAACCAGGTATAGCAAAAACAGAGAAAGAAAACTGTAGCCCAATTTCCCTCATAAGTATTGATGCAAAAATTTTAAATAAAATACTAGCAAGGAGATTACAGCAATATATCACAGAGATCATAGACTATGATCAGGTGGCATTTATACCAGGAATAAAGGACTAACTCAACATTAGGAAATCTATCAACATAATTGACCACATTAATAACAAAACCAACAAAAATCATATAATTTTCTCAATAGATGCAGAAAAAGCTTTTGACAAAATACAATGCTCACTCCTATTAAAAACACTTTTAGAAAGCATAAAAAATGGAACTTTCCTTAAAATTATAAGTAGCATATATATTTAAAACCATTCAACAAGCACTATCTTCAACAGAGATAAGCTGGAAGCTTTCCTATTAACATCAGGGGTGAAGCAAGGATCCCCATTACCACCACTCTTACTCAATATTGTACTAAAATGTTAGTTATAGAAATAAGATAAGGAAAAGAAATTGAAGGATTAGAATGTGTAATGAGGAAACAACCTATCACTCCTTGCAGATGATATGATGGTATATTTAGAGAATTTACTAAAAAACTAGTTGAAATAATGAACAATTTTAACCAAGTTGCAGGATATAAAATAAACCCACATAAATCATCAGCATTTCTGTATGTTACCAAGAAGATACAATAGCAAGAGGTACAAAGAGAAATTCCATTTAAAATAACTGTAGACAGTATAAAATACTTGGAAGTTTACCTATCAAGAGAAACCCAGGAACTATATGAACAAAATTACTAAACACTTTTCATACAAATAAAGTCATATCTAAACAATTAGAAAAATATCAATTGCTTATGGAAAGGACAAGTCAAGGTAATAAAAATGACAATTCTACAAAATTAATTTACTTATTTAATGCTATGCCAATCAAACTACCAAAAATTTGCTCTGTACAACTAGAAAAAATAACAACATTTGGAAGAACAAAAGGTAAAGAAAATCAAGGGAATTAACAAAAAAAAAATGTGAAGGAAGACGGCCTAACTCTACCAGATCTCAAACTGTATTACAAAACTGTAATCATTAAAATTATCTAGTATTTGTTAAGAAATAAAGTGGTGGATAAGTGGAATAGGTTAGGTACACAAGACATGGTAGTAAATGATCATGGCATCTAGTATTTGATAAACCCACAGACTTCAGCTTTTGGGACAGGAATGCACTATTTGACAAAAACTCATGAGAACCAAAGTAGAAAACAATATGACAGAAACCAGGTATAAACCTATATCTTATACCATATACCAAAATAAAGAAGTCAGAATGGGTACATAATTTAGAATTGAGACACTAACACATAACTTGTGGAGTTGGAAAGTAATCCAATCATTCTGGAGAGTAATTTGAAACTATGATAAAGGGCAATCAAACTGTGTATACCCTTTGATCCAGCAATACAATTACCAGGTTTGTATCCTAAAGAAATTTTTTTAAAGGGGGGAGAAGAACTTATTTGTACAAAAATATTTACAGCAGTTCTTTTTGTAGTGGCAAAGAATTGGGAATTGAGGGGATGCCCATCAACTGGAAAAATGGCTGAACAAGTTGTAGTATGTGAATGTAATGGAAATCATAAGAAATGATGATCCGACTGATTTCAGAAAAACCTGGACTTACATGAACTGATGCAAAGTAAAGTAAAAAACCAGGAGAACATTGTACACAATTAACAGCAATATTATATGATGATCAACTGTGAATGACTTAGCTCTTCTCAGCAATACAATGATCTAAGACAATTCCAAAGGACTCATGATGGAAAATGCCATCCACATTCAGAGAAAGAACTGATGGAGTCTGAATGCGGATCAACGCATACTATTTCTAACTTTTTTTCGGTGTGTTTTTTTCCTTTGACTATTTCTTCTTTCCTAACATGACTAATATTCAAATATATTTTACATGATTGCACGTACATAACCTATATCAAATTGCTTAACATCTTAGGGAGAGGGGGTATGAGGAAAGGAAGGAGAAAATTTGGAACTCAAAATTTTAAAAAATGAATGTTAAAAATTGTCTTTACATGTAACTGGGAAAAAAATTAGATACTATTTTTTTAAAAAAGGAAATAAATTGACAGCTGAGAGGAAGATGGATCAGAGTGAGGTGAAACTTGTAGCACGGAGACCTACCAGCAGGTTATTATTGCAATAGTCCAGGCATGAGATTATAAGGGTCTTTAGCAGGGTGATTGGAAGTGTCAGAGGAGAGAAGGAGCATATAGGAGAGATGTTGCACGGTAAAATTGACAGTCCTTGGCGATAGATCAGATAGGTAATGGAGAGGGAAGAGTTAAGGATGACACCTAAATTCTAGAGCCTAGGGAACTGGGAGGATAGTGGTAACCCTCAACAATAATAAAGAAATTTGGAAGAGGGGGGCGTTTTGGGGGGAAAGATAATAAGGGGGGCGTTTTTTGGGGAAAGATATAAGATAATAAGTTTATTTTAGGACATGTTGAGTTCAATATATATAAAGGAGATCCAGTTTGAGATGTCCAATAGGTTGGTGGAGATGTAAGAGTGGAGGTCAGCAAAGGAATTAGGGCTGGATAAGTAGATATGAGAATTATCAACATAGAGATAATAACTAAATCTATAGGAGAAACCGAAAGCTAATGTGGTCTCGAGGCTGCAGGTTCCTAACTCGTCATCTAGTCCAATGTCCTCATATAACAGATGAGGTAGTTGAGGCCCAGTAAAGTTAGGTTACTTGCTGAAGGTCTCTCAGATAGGGATGAAAGAGAACATTTGAACCCAGATTCTATCTCCAGATCCAGCATTTTTTCCACTTTAGCATGTTGACATCCTGATGATCTCCATGAATTATTGTGACCTCCTCAAAATTATCCCAATAGCCAATCTTGAAAGGAAGAGATTCTTTGAACTTAGAATATTATATGTAGGATTTCAAACCCACAGACCCTCCTTATCTTCAGAGAAAGGAAGAGGCGTTTAATATTCCTTCCATTGTATAAGGTGATAGCAAGAACTTTAGACTAGAAAGGTGGGAGGAGACTTCATGGAAGAGGTGGCAGGGGACAGAGTTTTGTCAGCACACAGGTGTTGTTTGTTACCCATGATGCCATTCTTTTCTTCTCCTGGCTATCCCAGTACTGGGTTCATTCCTTCTGGCTTGGAGGGAATATCAATGATAACTGTTTCTCTTTGGAACAACAACCCTGAGGCCCCTGCCCTCCCAACTTGATTTATTTTTCTAATTATAGGGGCCATTCCTTAACTATTTCTTAAAGAGGCCTATTCACTGAATGGGAATTACCTCACTCTAAGTGAGTACCTTAGCCTAAAGTGTCAGGGGTCTCCCACTGCATTGTGAGCCATCTCCAGTTCATCCTGATGATGGCTCAGAAGGAGAAAATGAGGTTGGTGACCTTGCACAGCCCTCTCTCACTCAAATCAAAGGCAACTGCAAATCATGTCATCATTCCCCTGATGTCATGATCCTCTTCGAAAACGAAGGACAAACCCAACAATAACAACTGTCATGGATGAAGATCCAAGAAAGGAGAATTAAGACAGAGTAGTCAAATAGGTAGCACTTAATCTACCAAATCCTATCCACTTTTGCTTCCCAATGTCTCTCATATTCATCTATATCTTTCAAAGTCCAATGCCATTGGGTCCTCGCTACTTCATAGCTGAACTAGGACCACATTCCTCCAAAAATATTTTGGAAAATCTCTTCCTACATCATCCTGCCCCTTGTAATCTTTTCTACACATTGCTATCAGATTAAGCTTTGTAAAATACCACTTTCATTATATTAATCCCCTGCTCAGAAAACTTGTTCATTATTTAGTATTATTCAGTAATTTAGTAGTATTCAGTTATTATTTGTTATTTATTATTTAGTAAGGTAGAGTATAAAAACTTTGTCGGGCATTTCCCCACAACTTTCTACTTATCTCCCAATACTACTCTAACAAACTCTTCAATTTATCTAAACAGGTCTATTTATTGTTCCACTAAACTAAATTTACTTTTCTATCCCCTTTGCTTATGTTATTTCTCACAAATGGGGAATTCTTCCTTCTCTGCCTACTGAAATCTTATCCATTTCTCTTGGCACAGCTCAAATCCTCCCTCCTCTATGTAAACCCCAATCAGAAACGAGCTGTCCTTTACACAGAATCAGAATCACTGAAGCTAGAGCTGGAAGATACCTTGAGGGTATTTTCATTCATTCATTCATTCATTCTTCCCTATGCTTAGCATGGTGGCTAGCAAAGCTTAATAAGGGCTTGCTGACTGATTTAGAAAATCTAATAGATGAATAAAAATGCTACTTATCCCAACAAATGGTCATCTAACTTCTGCCTAAGGACCTTCAGTGAAGAGGAACCTCCTACCACTACAGGTAGAATTTTCTACTACTGCATAGCTCTAATGATTGGTGATTTCACCTTACATTAGGCCTAACTCTACTTTTTGAGTCTTTTAATCCTTTCTTTTAGTTCTGCTCCCTGGGGCCAAGCAGAACAAGACTGATCCTTTCAGTTCCTGAACAGAGTTTTTATGTCCTTTCCTCACTAATTATTCTCTTTCAATGGTAAACATCTTTGTATGGCATAGGTTCTGGTGTTAGCCTCTTTTGGACACAACTTATAAATGTCTTTCATGATACATGATCCAACTAGAATAGGGCACAACTCGATTATTATTTCTCTCATGCTGAACATCATGTTTCTTTTAATGTGGCCTACGCCTGTACTGGTTTTGAGGTTTTATAGTCATACTGTTGAAATATATAAACATTGCAGTCCACTAAATTTTCCAGATCTTATTCTCATAACCTGTTTTCTAGCCTCGTTTCCCCAACACTGTTTTTGTGATGTTTATTTAAAAATACTATATCTATCCCCATTGAATTTCATATTAGATTCATCTCATCATTCTAGCCTCTGTCATCAATGTCAGTTATACCTCCCAGCTTTGTGTCATTTACAAATTTGATAGCATGTCATCTACATCTTCACCTACATCCTCAATAAAAATGTCAAATAGCATGTATTCTAGTGGGGCACTCCACTAGAGTCCAAGTTGACACTGATTTCATCAATGAATAACTACACTTTGGATTCTGTCATTCAATCACTTCCTACTTCATATCTTTCCATCTTTTCCACAACGACAACATGAAAGACCTTGTCAAATATTCTGTTTAAATCCCATGTCTTAACTCATATCCAAATGAAGCATTAGAAACTTTGTCAAATACTATGCTGTCAAATACTAGCATGGAAGTCCTTTGATCTGATAATTCTGTCAAAAATGGAAAAAGATGAATTAACCTATTGTGGATGAAGCCATGCTTCTTGTTGTTAAGTCATTTCTCAGTTGTGTCCAACTCATTGCAGCCTCATTTGAGGTTTTCTTGGCAAAGATACTGAAGTGGTTTGCTATTTACTTCTCTGACTCATTTTACTGATGAGGAAACTGCAGCAACCATGATTAAGTGACTTGCCCAGGGTCACACAGCTAAAAACTGTCTAAGGCTGGAATTAAACTCAGGAAGAGGAATCTCCCTTACTCCAGGTCCTGCACTCTAACCATTGTGCCCACCTAGCTCTTAGTAATAACCACCTACTAGCTGGACTAGTTTTAAGAGTCTAATCTCTCTCTTTTTTTAATTCTGAAAATACTGACAATACCTGTGCACTGCCAGTCTTGTAATATCTCTCTCATTCTTCATGATTCTTCAAAGATCAAAGACGGTAAGGATCCTGGAATGTAGTTTGTCTGACCCTGCTGACTTGAATCCAACTCCCTGGCAAACACACACACGTATGTATGTATGTATACATACATACAGACACATATATGTGTGTATATATACAATATGTTTTATATATATATATATATATATATATATATATATATATATTTGGCTATTCTAGTTTTCCTGGTCTGAAGTTCACTCTCTTTGGAGAAAAAAAAATGAAAGCTAAGTAGTTATGATTTCAAGTATTAACATCATCCTATCTACCTCAAGCAGTGGCCTATCTCTATTTTGACCTCCTTCTTCCTAACATAGCTAATAAAGAAAAAGCTCACTTAATTACCCTTAACATTCATTCCTGGATTCAGCTCATTAGCAATTTTAGTGTTCCTGACAATTGTTATGGGACATACCCCTCTTTTGTATTCATATGCCATTACCTATCTTTATGTCCATTTCAGCACACATTCTTTTGAATCTAACTTGGTCAATAAGTCTCTCTTTAGAGACTTGCCGATAGCTTGCCAACCTTTTTTGTTTTTTCTTTGAATTTAATTGTGTTTATGTCTTTGAAATTTCATTCATGAGAGCTTCCCATCCCCTCTTAAGGATGACATTCCTTGTAAAATTTAGGATGCTGGATGTTACCTATTTTTTCCTCTGAGTCCTTTGAAATATGTTCCCTTAGTACACTAAAAAAAATTAATTTCCTTGTCTACTATAAATTCCCTAATGTTACCATTGTTCCTACTTTGTCATTTAATTTCTCTTAGCCTCAGTTTCCTCATTTGTAGAAGGGAGGTAAGACTAGTACCTACTACACAGGAATAAATGAGACAAGTTGTGGAAAAGTGCTTTTCAAATCTTAAAGCAACATATAAAGGCTAGCTTTTAATTTTAATTACTTTAAAAATGAATTCCTCTTTATTGATTAGAATTAGTTCTCAGGAGGTTTAAGAGTAGTTTCCCTAGTTGCTTATTTTGGAGGTTGCTAGAATCTAATTTATAGCCCCTGGGTGGCAAGCAAAGTCTATGTCAAGCAATACCAAAGTGAGAAGGGTGATAAATTCTCCTAAATATACTGTAAGATGTTGCACTCTTCTTTCTGATGGACAGAGCACCATAAATACACCTATGTGTTCTTAGCTCTACTTTTACTGAATGATACCTCTCAGGATAAACATTCCTTAGCCAGTAGGTCTTAGAAAGGGTTATTTGGATGTCTTAGGCCTTCCAACGAATGCTCAGTTGGGTTTCCTAGGGGTCATGCTTTCAAGGCCCATTCAAGCACCTGCTGACACAAAGCACAAAGCCATCAATAAATGGGGGCGGGACAACCTAATTTTCCATCTCTATCCTTCATCCTTCCTTCTTGGGTGCTCTGATTGCCACTTCATCTCCATTTTGGGATCTTCAGAATTTTAATTGGTGTGAAGGTGTGATAGTATCTTCACTTCGTGCTTTTTGACAAATACATATACATCCACTATTATCTATCTATTATACCAACTAGTTTCCCATTTTATATATATACACACTATATATATATATATCGTATGTAATTATAAGTAATATGTACATTATACACTATATAATTACATATAATACAAATTATAGAATACATTTATATTATATATAACATATTTATGTTATATAAAATATTATATAAATTAGTATTATATATGATTATATATAAAATATATTATATATATATATAAAATGGGAACTAGATAGATGGTATAGTGGATAGAGCACTGGACTTGGAATCAGGAAAACGAGCTTAAATCCCATTTCAGACACTTTAGCTGTATGCAGGACTCTGGGCAACTCACTTAACCACTCAGCCTCAGTTTTTTCATCTGTAAAATGGGGATAATAACAGCACTCACCTCATAAATGCTTAAATTTGAAAATTTTAAATTACGCTAACACAGCGTAAATGTGAAGAGAATAAATGCAAATATACACAAAATTATTGAATAAAGGTTATTTGGGAGGAAATGCATTTTAGTCCTATAGGACTGTTAACTACAAAGGTATGGAGATGGGAGATGGAGTATGTGTGAGAAACAGAGAAGGCCAGTTTGGCTGGATCTTAAAGTGCATGGGAGGAATAATGTTTAATGAGGCAAGAAACCTAGGCTGGGACTAGGTTGTGTCAGGTTTTGAAAGATCAGCTGAGAATACATTTCATCTTAGGCACCAAATAAGTAGGGGAATTCTATGGTCAGATCAGCTTATGGAAAATTATTTTGGTGATGTGGAAGACTGATGGCAGTGGTCAAAGACTCAAGTCAGGGAGACAAAACTGGAGGCTGTGGCAATAATTTGGTGAGAAGTGATGAAGGCATGAAGTAAGGTAGCAGATATGTGGAAAGGCTTTAGATGTGAAAGACATTGTGAAGGAAGAAACAGCAAGATTTTGGCAACTGACAGGATATGTGGGGTGAGGGAAGGTAGAGACTGTGGGATAACACTGAATCTGGGAGGCTGGTAGCGTAGAGGTACCTTGGACAGAACAAGGGAAGTCTGAAGGAAGGTTTGGGAAGAAAGGTAATGAGTTCAGTTGTGAACATGATAAGTTTAAGATGTCACTGGTAGGGGTATCCAATTTGAAATATCCATTAGCAATTGGTAACACAGGACTAAAGTTGTCTGGGGCTAGATACACACATACATTATATTACATATAATCCATAATAGATCCATTTTAGATAACATAATCATATATATATATATTATGTGTTTGTATAAATAAATGAATGTATATGTATGTGTATATATGTGTGTGTATCAAGCCCCAGTCAGCTTCAGTTCTATTTTACCAATGAGCACTAAGCAATTAGTAATGCTGGACTGTATAGGGTACCTAGGTGATACATTGGTTAGAGCACTGGGTCTGGAATCAGGAAAAGCTAAGTTTAAATCCAGTCAAAGACATTCACTAGCTGTGTGATCCTGGACAAGTCACTTAACTCCTATTTGTCTTACTTCTTCATCTGTAAAATGGGGACACACTAGAGTAGGAAATGAAAAACCACTTCAGTATTTTCATCAAGACAATTTTATGGACAAAGTCCAAAATATAGTGTGTGTGTGTGTGTGTGTGTATATACATATATATATATATATATATATATATATATATATATATATATATATATATATATATATAATATCCATTATATATAATATAATCCATTATACATACTATATAATATAATCCTAATATAAATGTGTACATATATCTGTGTGTGTATGTGTATATACAGTCCTAATCAGCTTTAGTCCTACGATGCTAATTGTTTATTGGATATTTATATAAGTTTAGGTAAATATCCAAAAAGCAATTAGTGATAGATATATGTGTGGATATATATCCACACATACATATATATGCATGCATATGTGTATTGTGTATTATACAAGATATGGCATTCTATAAATATCAAGAATATAGCCAAGCAAATGAAAGCTTTACAAATATATTTTACCTAATTTTATACATATATATATATACTTTTATAAGGGAAGAGAGGGACTAGGGAGAAGATAATCTAGAAAATGGTGGTATTGGGGTTCCTTTGTGGCTTCATTAGACAGAGCATATCTTTCTTAAATGGAAAAGCAGAGTGGAGTGGAGTGTCTATGTATTCAAGTGTTTACAGCAAGTCTAAGGAGTTTCTTGAATATGGAACGCTCCCCTATACTTATGGCAAATCTTTCATGACTTGGAGCTACTCTATCATTCTCCTTATAGGCCTTAATCAGCCAATTTAATGGACTTATTGTCCTGTAAGGAATTAAAATATCATTAAAATAAGTCAGGAATTTCATATTGGCAATGCATTTGACAGACAGGTTTAGCAAATGTTTAGGTGGTCAACGTCCCCAATCACTACTATATATTTTCTAGGTTGGGTAGTGGTCAGCAGGTACTCATTCACTGTAGGATACACAGCCTAGGAAGATAAGCCCTTTCTACTATTTTTTTGGGGGTCAAATTTTTATTGGGTAAGTGCAGAAGGTTGGCAGGGTCCAGTTTGGTCCTTCTTGGCAGCGGCCTTTCTCATGGCAGCTAAGACATTGCTGAGCTCCTCTCTCTTCCTCTTGGCCCATATGTGAGTTCCCACCCTTTTCTTGAGGAACTTAAGGGCTTGCTTATCCTTGGAGACATTTAACAATTCCATGGCCCGTCTTTCATAAGGGGCAAATTCACATACCTCCCGGATCATATCTCTCACAAACTTGGTGTGTTTAGTTAAGCACCCAGGGTGGTGGCACTGTTGCAGCTTCGAAAAGTTTTTGGTGACTGTGGCCCTTGTTGAGGCCCACAGCCACGGGGTATCAGATGGCCATGGCTGCGGCACATAGCCCCAGTGGCAGCCACAGCAGAAGGGCAACCTTTCTCCTATGCATGACAGGTGACTAACATGCACCTTGTACATATGAAGTTATTCTTTGTCACTGACAAAAACATAAAACACGACGTGTGCTCTGCAAGTCACTGGTAAGTTCTCCTTGCTTTATATTCACTGGAAGTGATCTTGTTAGTGTTTACAATGATGGCAGTGTCTGTGGTTAACTCTTGTGACAAAAGCTTTGTCTTTGCTACACTGGATTCTGTTGCTGGAGTCACTTACGTAAAAAGCTGAATTGGCATATAACAGTTTTCTTGCCTCTACTCCCAAGATCAGGCTACAACACCCTGTTTGTCTTTGACAGGCAAACCTGCTTCTTTGCTGACCAACTCCTTAAGCTAGCACAGACAAACAAAAACTGCCCATGGGTGTTATTTGTGAAAGGGTCACAGTCCAATCTATTTACTCCCTAGTTGGATTATTCTCACTCACTTCAAGCAAGTGCCTCTGTGTGCCATTTTGCTGAGAAGATTGAAGCCATTAATTATTAGTTCTCTTAACTTCCTGGCATCTTTTACTATCTTCCCTCTTCTCTCTTCTAGAGAAGAAACTATTCCTCCTCACCATGGATAATCCCTCTACCTATAGCCTTGACTCTGTTTCCCCTGATTTGTTCAGTCTTTGTTCGAACAGTTACTCCCTCTTGTGTCTTAAGTCCTCTTCTCCATGGCATTCTAATCTCCCTGTCCCTTCACTCTGGTCTCCTGAAGTTTTTTTTTTTAAGTCTTCTTTTCAACCTTCTACCTAATCCAGATAAATTACTATCTATTTCCTCCCCATCAGTACCAAACTTTTTAGGGCAACTGGGTGATGCAATAGAGAGAGCATTGGGCTTGGAATCAGGAAGACTCATCCTTCGTAATTTAAATTCAACTTCACCTACTAGCTGTGTGACCTTGGGCAAGTCACTTAACCCAAGTTAAGTTTGCCTCAATTCCTCATCTGTAAAATGAGCTGGAGAAGGAAATGGTTAATCACATCAATATACTTATCAAGAAAACCCGAAAATGGGGTTAGTTAGAGTTGGGCATGTCTGAACAACATGGCTAAACTTCTGGGAAAGATTGCCTCTACTTAGCTAACTACTCTCTCTTTACCACTTTGCAACCAGGCTTTTGGACCTGCCAGTGATCTTGGGTGTGTGTTCCTCCTTTGCCCTTTGCTGCCGAAGAAGACCATGCCATCAGAGAAATGATGACATGATTTGCACTTGACTTTGTTTTGAGTTAGGGAGGGCTGTGCATGTCACCAGCCTCACTTCTTCTCCAGAGCCATCTGAATCCAGTGACCAGATATTCCTCAGGGTGACTGGAGATGACCCAGGATGAGGCAGTTGGGGTTAAGTGACTTGCCCAAAGTCACACAGCTAGTGAGTGTCAAGTGTCTGAGGTGAGATTTGAACTCAGGTTCTCCTGACTCCTGCACTGGTGCTCTATCTACTGCACCACCAGTGACCTTGGAGACTTCCTAAATGATTGACCCTATTGCTTATTTCAGTCCTTGGCCTCCATGACTTCTTCCTAACCAACTCTTTAGCCATCACATTGCTGTGAAGAGAGTGTGGGATGTGGAGTCAGAGCACCTGAGTTCAAATCATGGTCCTATCATTTACTACTATGACCATAGGCAAGTCACTTCATTTGTTTGGGTTCCTTCTCTATAAAATGAGATTTGACTAGATCACCTCTAAAGTCCTTTCAAGCTCTAAACCTGTGACCAACCACCAATAGGTGTATCATCCCCCTTGGTGTTACCCTTCGTTCCACTCCATTCAGTCCAGAGTGTTGAGATCCTAGTCAGGCAAGGAGGGTGGAGAATGGCATTAGGGGCATTCTCCTTCTCTTCAGCCTTCCCTAAAGCCCCTCCACAGGCCTGAGTCTCTTGGACATCATCCAGGCCATGTGACTGTTCACATAGTTTAGAAAATGGAAGTCATCAACTATATTCTTTCCAGTGAGATAAAGTATTCCTCCTCCTTACCATCTTTTCTACCTCTATACATTGAAAATCCTTGATTGTGGTCATCTGACCTGGGCATCCTAAATATCCCTGGGCTTTTCTTGTAGCTAAGCTTTCTTTTATGTGTTGTTTACTCCATTAGAGTGAGCTCCTTGAGATCAGGGACTGCCTCACCTTTTCAATTTGTATTCCCTAATACTAAGCAGGCAGTGAGCACTTTATAATTCATTTGTTGATTCCTACTATATGTTGTTTGCTCTCTTCGTTTCAAAGACAAAACAGTTTAATTCAACAAATGTTTACTGAACACATACTTTGTACAAGATATTAAAGATACTAAAGGAGCTTACATGCCATGAGGGGGATACGTGTCAAGGACTGAGAAAAACAAATACAAGGTAATCTGGAGAGAGAACTAACAAGTGGGGATCGGGAAAAATTACATAAAAGAATGAATATGAAGTGGAAGTAAGTAGATTCAAGGATGAGATCTAGTAGATTAGAGAGTCTGAAGAACTATGGACAGAGATTCACAATATCAGGAGGCAGAAACAACAACAACAAAAGGCATACCAAGGGAGAAAGAAGAGTAAGAAAGCTAAAAGGCTTTCTGATGAAGCTTTAGAAACAGCTGAGGAAAGAAGGAAAACAAGAGGGAAAGAAATGCCCAAATCAATGCAGAATTCCAGAGGAAAGCAAGGAAAGATAAGGAGGTTTTCTTAAATGAGCAATGCAAAGAAATAGAAGAAAGCAATAGATTGGGAAAGACAAGAGAGCTCTTCAAGAAAATTAGAGACATAAAGGGAAAGTTTCATGCAAAAATGGGCATGATAAAAGACAAAAATGGTAGAGATTTAACAGAATCAGAAGAGATTTAGAAGGGAAGACAAGAATACACAAAAGAAGTATAAAGGAAAGATCTTAATGTCATTGATAAGCGAGATGGTGTGGTAGCTTATCTAGAGCCAGACAACCTGGAGAACAAAGTGAGTGGGCCTTAGGAAGTACTGTTAACAATAAAATTATTGGAGGTGATGGAATCCCAGTTCAGCTATTTAAAATCCCTTAAGATGATGCTGTTAAAGTGCTGTATTCCATATGCCAGCAAATTTGGCTGAACAGTGGCCACTGAAATGGAACAGGTTTATATCCTAATGCTAAAGAAGGGCAATGCCAAAGAATGTTCAAATTACTGAACAACTGCTCTCATCTCACATACCAAAAAGGTTATGCTTAAGAATCTTCAAGCTAGGCTTCAGCAATATGTGAACTGAGAACTACCAGAAGAGCAGAGGTAGAAGAACTAGAGACTAAATAGCCAACATTTTCTGGATCATGGAAAAAGCAAGGGAGTTCCAGAAAAAAAATCTACTTCTGCTTCACTGACTACACTTAAGCCTTTGACTGTCTGGATCACAACAAAATGTGGCAAGTCCTCAAAGAGATGGGAGTACCACATCATTTCATTTGTCTCATTTGTCATAGGAACTTGTAGGCAGGCCAAGAAGCACAGTTAGAACAGAACATGGAACTTAAATTGGTTTAAGATTGGAAAAGGAGCATAACAAGGCTGTCTGTATACCATCACCTTATTAACTTATATGCAGAGTACATCATGTGAAATGTCAGGGTGGATGAATCAAAAGATGCTGGGAGAAATATCAACAATCAGATGTGCAGATAACATTTAAAAGGGGGTTCATTGGCTTCACCAGATTGCCAAAGGAGTCTGTCATACACACACACACACACACACACACACACACACATACACACAGAGCAAGAAACTCTGTGTGAAAGGGAAGGGGAATTTAAATGGGAAACTATTTGGATCCTCTTGTATTAGAAGGTAAATGAAGAAAGTGGCAGAAAGTGAAGAAGAATTAAGAAGCTTCTTGATGAAGATAAAAGAAGAAAGTGTAGAAGCTAGCTTGAACAGAAAAGAAAACATCACCAAAAAAACTAAGATCTTGGCAACTGGTCCCATCACTTCTTGGCAAACAGAGGGAGAAGAAATGGAAGCAGAGTCAGATTTTACATTCTTGGGCTCAAAGATCACTGCAGATGGCAACTGCAGCAATGAAATTAAGACACTTGCTCCTTGGAAGAAAAACTATGGCAAACCTGGACAGCACTAAAAAGCAGGGATATCGCCTTGCCAAGAAAAGTCCACACAATCAAAACTATGGTTTTTCCAGTAGCAGTGTATGGTTATGAGAGTTGAACTATAAGGAAAACTGAGCACTGCAGAATCTATTCTTTCAAATTGTGGTGCCAGAGAAGACTTTTCAGAGTTCCTTGGATAGCAAGGAGATCAAATCAGTCAACACTTAAAAAAGTCAATTCAGACTGTTCACTGGAATGTCAAATAATAAAGCTGAAGCTCAAATACTCTGGCCACACAATGAGAAGATGGGACTCACTGGAAAAGACCTTAATGTTGGGAAAGATTGAAGGCAAGAGGAAAAGGGGATGGCAGAGGATAAGAGGGGCAGTGTCATAGAAACAATGAACATTTACTTGGACAGACTTTGAGAGATAGTGGAGGACAGAAAGGTCTGGTGTGCAATGGTTCATGGAGTCATTAAGAACTGGGCGCAACTGAAGAACTAAACAACAATCTGAGTTTAGTATGGAGGAAGCTCAGTCTTTGTTCTTTGTTTGCCTTCAAAGACAACAGTATCCCAATAAGACTTTCCACTTAAACTCTCTTTCCCTTTAACACAGAGTTTCTTACCCTGTATTAGTGTGTGAGTATGAGAGTGCATATGCGTGTGCATGTGTGTGTGTGTGTGTGTGTATGTGTGACAGACCCCTCTGGCAATTTGGTGAAGCTAGTGGACCCCCTTTTAAAATGTTATTAAATGCATATAATAAAATATATGGGATCACAAAGGAAACCAATTATATTGAAATAAAATTGTAATTTTTCCCCATCAAAGTTCATATGCCTCCTAAAATCTGTGAATGAAACCCTTGAAGTCATTGGACCCCAAGTTTAGGGGTCTTACTAATTCTTGCTTTTCAGACTAAAATTTATGAAGTGATCCAGCCGTGCTATTCTGCTCAAATATCTTCAATGGCTCCCTAATGCTTGCTGAATAAAATTTAAGATTTCTGCCTGGCATTCAAAACCTTCCAAAATCTGGGACAATGGTACCTTCCCACTTGTTTAAATTTTTTTTTCCTTCACTTCCTCTATGCTTCACTTAAACTAGTGGCATGGTGGATTGAATGCTGGGTATAGAGTCAGGAAGACTTAGCTCAAATCCAGGCTCAGACACTTACTACCTTCATAATCCCTGGGAAATCACTTTACTGCTGTCTGCCTCACTTTCTTCATCTATAAATTGGGGAAGGTAAGTAGCACCTATCTCCTAGACTTCTGTGAGGATCAAATGAGATATTTATAAAGTGTTTTGTAAACCTGAAAAGGCTATATACATGTTAGCTGTTGATATTACTACCCTCTGCCTGCTGAACACACCCTGTGCTTTCCCATCTCTAAGTCAGGTCTATCTTAATTTCACATAACATTTTTTACTACACGTCTATAGGGAACTTACTGAATATTTTGTATTAAACTTCTTTGTATCTGTGTTCTATCCCCTTACTGCTCCAAAGGTAAATAAATACAACACACAAAAAAAGAAATATATATACATATATATATATATGTATATATATATATATACATATATATATATGTGTAAATATCAGAAAAGGCCTCATGTGAATTTGGGCAAGTCAATACTTCTCTGGGCTTCAGTTTCCTCATCTGTAAAAGTTGGGGTTGGACTGGGTGGTCTCCAAGGTCCCTTCTGGCTCAAGGCTTTGGGCTTCAGGACCAAAGGGATAAGGTTTATTGTAACTCTAAGGCATCATTACAGAGATGAGATAGCAATGAAGCTAGATGTGTAATACTGAAGGAAGGAATTCACAAGTCTACTAATGACATTTGTCCTTTTCTTTCCATTCCCAGGTGAATTTGTTGATAGATCAACAACATTGACAACTGGAAAGAAATTTCAGCAACATGAAACCACATGCCACCCTTTCTGGGAAGCCTAGTTCCTTCATAATTATTATGTACTTATGTTTTATTCTGTATTATGGTTATTTGTTTACATGATATACATATTCATTGGATTGTTAGGTTCTTAAAGATAAAGACTGTATTTTATTTACCTTGGTTTTTCCAACCACCCTGAGCTTATCATAGTACTTTTTCTTTAATTAATTCTGTTGTTGAATTCATTTGGCTCCTGTCCCTGATTGAGTACCCCAGAGACAACACAAAACACCAAAAGAATATAAAATCAATGTGTTGATTGTTTTAAGAAAAAAGAATCTTTGCATTTCTTTCAAATTATCATTAATTGCCTGCAGTGGTGCAAATGTTGGAAACTAGTATGGATTTTGATATCAAATTTCCCCCACAGAAGCTAAGAGAGATCTATTGCAAAGTATATGGCAAAGGAGTTACTTAATTCTTTGTATTTCTATCTGTCTGCTTCTCATTGTTTTTGTGGTTCCACTTTACTCAAAAGCATTTACATTAATTTTTCAAAATATCAGTTATTTACACTATAAGATACTTTAACACACCATTTTCAGCAAGCATCACTGTGCTTTTATTTCTATATCAATAGCAGACGACCAAAGTCAGTTGTGCTGAAACACGCAATAGTCTAAGCCATTTTGGATTAATTCCTAGAATGCACACTGGAATGCTGAGCAATGCAATATAATTTATTAGCTTGAAGGTTTGCTGTAAGACTTGAAAACCAAAGTATAAAACATTAGCACAAGCATGGTAAGAACAAAAGCAACTCTTAAATTTCCACTTTCACTAAAGGACATTGCAGGACACCTTGATTGTCAAGAAAACTTTCTAGGTTAAATTTGTTGTCATTGTTGAGTTGTTTCTCACTCTTCATGACTCCATTTGGGGTTTTCTTGGCAATTCAATTCAATCCAGCTGAGCATTTATTAAGTCTCTACTAAAGAAAGACATTTAAGTAAACATACTGTCTAAACATAAAGATACAGTGTTCTCAGGAGATCTTTAAGAATATAGTAATATTTCTGGGTTTAGGCAAGGTTTAATTTAAAGGCTAGAGCACAGAGTTCTTCAGTTGCTAGTCTTGAGACATTACGACCCTCAAAAAAATATTAGATATCTTAACGACACGAATGTAAAATTGCAATTCTTTACTTGCTTTGTGATTATACAATGTCACTGAGTAATAAGCATCGTTCATCCTTTACTTTGGTAATTCACTCTGTCATTAGGTTGTCTGTATAACCTTGAATATGTAACTTAACCTCTTGACCTATTTTTTCAATCTGCAGAATAAAGTACTACTTGGTTCTGTCTTCTATCTAATCTGCGGAATAAGGTAATATCTGGTTCTATCTTCCTTATGAACGAAAATAATATAATAAAAAGTTCCTTCTGAAAGGTTCAAAGAAGGAATCACATTCACCCCAGCAAAAAGTTCAACTATACTGGAAACCAGGTTTGACGACCACTGTTAGCAGCAAGCCCACAAGCTCGCTGCGTGCTTCCTTTTTCTTTTTGTTTTTGCCTCGTGTCTGAAAGGACTCTATACTCTGCATTAATTGAATTGGATATGAAGGTTATTGTAGCATTATTAGGTCCTAGCACATCACAGACAATTCACAAGCAAGCATAGCATAGTGTTATCCAGAGTAGGCTATAGTCAATAAATAATGGTCCACAAACATTTAAGAACCTACTCTGTCCCAGGCACTGTGCTAAGTGTGAGAGACAAAGAAAAGAAATAGAATGACAGTCCCTGACCTCAAGAACTATACAATTGCTGGCTAGAGAAGTCAACCCCCCCAAACACCAGGGGAGTAGGACAGGGTATCTGATTATCTAATACCCTGGAAGTACCAGATTAGAATCTGAGGTTTAGCTCAATTGTAAAGAATATGACATAATGGGTAAAAGTTTGAAGTTTTAATAACAGAATTTCCTTACAAAGATCTAAAATATCCAGTCTTGGGTTTAATGCCAAAAAAAAAAAAAAAAACCAGAGGAAAAAAAAACCCATCAGACCACAGAGAATAGGAAAAGAACAAAAATAGTAGCATAGAGTATGGGTCTAGGAAATGGAAACTAGAGATCTGAGTTTTGAGGTAAAAAGAACCCTCAATCCACATATTTTTGAGTCCTCCACAAAGTTGGGTTAGGAAATACTACCTGCCATGTGACAGAAGCTAGCAGAAGGCTGGAGTACTTGTTGATACTTACTTGTTGATATAGTATCTTAAAATGCATTAAACTAGCTTCTGCTTGGTTTCTATCCATTACAGATTTAGTAAATTCTAGTTCTGATGGCATATCCATGCATCCAAGCTACTACCACTGTCCACAGGGATTGGTATGACCAATAGGCACTAACTGAGCAAACACCTACCATCACTAATAAGGGTAAAGTTGTGTTAAAAAATCCAGAGTTTTCATAACTTCTTTATATTTAAATCCAAACTAATTCAGTCTTTTCTAAAGTAGCCAATGCAGTAGGAAATGCCATTTGATATATACCCAATTGTGAAATGTGACTCAGATCAATACCAAAGTGAAATAGAAAAAGGATAATCTTCAGTATATGTGTCAATATAATTAGTATTCTTGTTCCAAATGTGATCCACTATTTTTAGGGAACTTATGGAATTTAGGGGTCATTACAAATGTGATTTTCACACACTGCCATAGCAAACATTAAGGAGTCTCCGAGAGGAATGCTTGCAGACAATAACCTTTAATAAACCAGCAAACACAATGAAGGTTTACAGTATACTGAGTGAGTCACTTATGAATAGTCTGCTCTTCTCAAGCTGGCATCCCTTGAAACTTTCATTACTGTACTCACTCTTCTGAATACTCTATTTCAAGCTCTGTCAAACTCAAAGAAAGAAATAACTGGATCATGAAGATTCAGTCTAGTTGACTCAGTCATCTTAACAGCTGGTTAGGACTAAGGAAAAAGTCAATATGATCAATTATATGATAATAATACATTAATTCAGAAGAAAAATATCTTCTCAACACCATAATAATCACTTCAAAGGCGGTATAAATATGAAGCTCGTCTCGTGTTCCCAAAGCAAAGATTACAGATTTCTAGAGAATGTGGAAAATACCAAGAATCACAATCCAACATTTATTCCATAATGTTAGAAGACATAAGAAAAGTAGCATAGTCTATTTCTTGTTTCAAATATAAGCGAGATAAGGAGTACAACACCTTGCATATACAACTCCTGCCTGGTGTTGAATAACCACAGCTACTACTTCGTATTTAACCACAAGTGCAGAAGCATCATCTCCACAAGGCCACAGATAAAAATGCAAATATCACCTGGGAGAAAAAGGCTGGTCCTAAACAACTCCATACAATCCAATCTGATCCAACAAGCATTTGTTAAATGCCTAATAAACGTAAGGAAATGTCGAACTATTTTCTCCAACTCACAAGTAATAATTTGTTAGAAGGCCCAGAGTCTTATCTGAATGCACGATGGAAAAGTTTTCCAGGGGAGCATTATAACAACTAGTTGTGGGGCTAGGAGGCAGTATGAGGTGATGACAGAAAAGAGAACAGACCAGGATGGATTTCCCCAATGGAGACCCTGAGTACATCTGAAACAGGGAAAATTAAGGAAAGTAGACTATGAAAGAATGAGGACAAATTTCACTGACTTCGCAATTTTGTTTAGTTGCCCTTACTGGGGATGATATAGAGGGGATTCTTGTTCAGGTATAGGTTGGACTAGATGGGCTTTGAGGTAGATTCCTATCCTGTGATTCTGTAATACAGACCTGGGTCCAAATTGCAGCTCTGCTACTTAGTACTGACAAGACCTGGGAAAAGTTACCCAATTTATGCTTCAGAGTCTTCATTTGCAAAATGAGCCACTTGGCCTAAATAATTTCTTACCTCCAAGCCATAAATCTTATGAATCTATGATCTATGTGTTCAACAAATTTGTTGATTAACCTTTGATGGAATTAAGACTTTAAAAAAATCAATCATTTAAAAATAATCTGAATTTTTATCGTTTTTAAACACTGCCTAAATTCCCCCTGTATCCCTTCCCCAGTCTGCTTTTCCT
Source organism: Potorous gilbertii (assembly GCA_028658325.1). NCBI lineage: Eukaryota > Metazoa > Chordata > Mammalia > Diprotodontia > Potoroidae > Potorous > Potorous gilbertii. Next base: position 271,320,217 of record CM053771.1, on the reverse strand, counting down.
TTTAATGATTTATTTCCAAGAAATTTTCAGAAAATACATGTTTACCTAATTTTAAATTCCAGTAAATTGTAAGCTTTGACAAAAACATTGTTATACTTTCTTATGACAAATACTAGGGAATTTCCATCTCTTATGCTTTTGTGACAATAATCTAAAAATTATGTAAATTTGATTCTTTTCTACAGGGAAAGAAAACATCAGTTCTAGAAGTTGTGGGTATCAAAAAGAATAAAAATAATACAACCTATTAAGTTTATGTATTTAAAAAAAAACCAAACAAACCTCCAAACTATCAAATGGTAAGTTTATCCTACTAAATGTTCTATCTTCCCTTGGTTTCCCTGACATCATTTTGTATTGGTTTGCTTCCTACCTTTCTAACTCATATAGTGTTGGATGATTAGCCATATCCTGCCCCCCATGGAATGCCATGGACACCCTAAATGTGTCCCCCAGGGTTCTATCCTGATAACTCTTCTCTTTTTTCTCTTCATTCTATTAGTAATTACATCTGTTCCAATGGGTTTAAGGGTCATTAGTAAACAGATTATTCTAAATATATACAGCCAGTTCTATCTAATCGTAAAGGCATATCAAAACTCAAAAGGTTAAAAAAAATTGAAACTCACCCAATTCTTTTCCTAATTCTCCTATTTCTGTAAGAGTCACCATTGTTCTTATTGTCATTCAAGTTCATCGCCATAAAGTAATCTTTGCCTTTTCCTTTACCTGCATAATTCACATCCAATTAGTTGCCCAGAATTGTTCATTTTACTTCCATATCCCTTATAAGGGCCGGTTTTCTTTATTCACACAGCCAATTCAACTTTTATATGGACTATTAAAATAGCCTCTTCACGGGTAACCTGTCTCAAGACTTTCCTTCATCTAATCTATTCTACATGTAGCTACCAAAGTGATCTTCCCAAAATGATGATTGTCAATCCCTCCTCCCCCACTTATTACCCCTAGGATCAAATATACGCTCCTACATTTGGCATTTAAACTTTGTGCTTTCAGTCTCTTTAAATATTACTCCCCTCCACATACACTGGAGTCTAGCCATAGTGATTTACTTGTCAGTCCTCACACACAAACAACTCATCTCCTGACTTGGCAACTTGGTGCCTTTGTACTGGCTCTCCCCTATGCCTGTAAGACTCTCCTTTCACCCCATTCACACATCTGCATCTTGGACTCTCCATCTTCCTTCAAGACAACTCAAGCATTGTCTTTTATATGAAACTTCTCTTGTTTACTGCTAGTGCCTTCCCATCCAAAGTTACACTGTGTCTGCTCTGTGTATTGACCATATTTTTACGTGCTTCCCTGATAGAGCCTAAGTTTATTTGGGGGGCAGGGATTATTTCGTTATTTGCCATTATATCCCCAGTACCTAGCAGTTACTTGGCACATAGTAAGTACTTAATAAATGCCTGTTGAATTAGAGTAAACTGAAAGAGTCAGGATCAATGATCAATTCCTAAGCATAGGCCTGTCTATATCTCACCCTCCTGCTCAAAAATCTTCCATGGCTCTGCCTTGTCTATAGGATAAAATATAAACTCCAAAACCTGACATTTATGGCCTTTCAGAATCTGGTCACCTGTCCAAGGGACTTTATATTAATTGCAGTAATGTGGTGGACAGAGTGCTGGGTTTGGAGTCAGGAAGACACAGGGAAAATCCAGTCTCTGATGCTTTCTGTGTGATCCTGGGCAAGTCATTTAACTTCTCTTTTCTACATGCGAATCTTTAGGATATAGTACTCTTAGGGAAGAGAGTTTCAAGAGCAGTGGTTTCCCAATCTGACAAAAATCACATCAATTTACCATATTTATGTGAATTCAAAAATTCAGTTCTATTATAAGCAGCTATTAAATACCCCTACTGTGATAGGGGCTAGGGATACAAGGAGAAAAACAGCATGTATACAGATAAATCATATATACAAAATACTGGGGGAGGGCGTGAGGAAAGGGAAACAATGGCAACTGGCAAAGATCAGGAAAGGCTCTCATGTAGGAAATAGGACTTGAGGTAAGATTTGAATGGAGCCAGGGATTCCAAGAATTGGGAATGAGCAAAAACACTGAAAGGCATGAAACTTCACAAAACAAATACACTTAATAAAAGGATTTGTTCTGTAAGACTTGAACTAAGTCAAAAGGCTGCACCCAAGGACCTAGGCCACAGGTTCCCCACTCCTGAGGTCTGTGCAAAAACAGAGATAGGAGATGGGACTGTTGCGTACAAGGAAGAGCTGAGAAGCTGGTCAGGCTGCAGTGCAAAGTTACATGAAGGGTTTGAGGAATTTTACCAGCCTGGAAGGGTAGAGGTTGGAGGCACAGTATGAATGGTTTTAAACATCAAACAAAGAGTCTATATTATATCATAAGATATGATGAGCTACTGATGCTTCTTGAGAAAGGGAATAAAAGTATTACCTGTGGTTAGGATTATTAACGTGACATCTGTGTGAAGATTGGAGTGACTAGTTACAAGAAGTCCAATTAGGAGAGTATCATAATAGTCTAAGTGAAAGGTGCTGTGGACTCTGACTAGGGAGTTTTTAGTGTGAATAGAAAGAAAAGAATGGAAGTGAACCATGCTGTGGAAGCAGAATTCAAAAGTTTTGGCATCTGACTGAATATTGAGAGTAAGCGATAGTGAAGATTGAAGGATAATTCAAACATAGGTGACCAGTAGGGGTAGTAGTGCCCTCCACAAAATGGGAAAGTTCAGAACAGGGGCAGGCATTAGGGGAAAACAATGAGAATTTCCTTTCAGACAAGGTGAGTTTGAGATACCAGCAGACTTTCAGATGGAGATGTCTATTATGAAGTTAGTGATGCAGTAGTAGTGCTCAGGAAGAGAGATAAAAGTGAGATATATGTAGGGGTAAAAGTCATCAACATAGAAATCATAATTTAACCCATGACCGGAAGAAGAGATGAGAGGGGAAGGAAAGGGAGGGGGAGGGGGGGAAGAGGAGAAAGGAGAAAGAAAAGGATCCAGGACAAAATCCTAGAGTACAAAGGCTTAGGAGATGGGACCAGGATGGACAATTCAGCAAATGAGAGTGAGAAAAAGCAGTCAAAAACCAAGAAAAAAAAATCAGAAAACAAGCATCATGAATATTCAGAAGGAGAAAATATAAAGGAAGAAAGGATGAGCCAATAGTGTCCAACACTGTGGAAAGGTCAAAAAGAATCAGGACTGAGAAAGTTATTTAATGTATTTAGATTATTAGAATTGTTGGTAATCTTGGAGAGAGTAATGTCATTTAAATGGCTGAACTGAGAAATTAGCGGGAAGTGAGGAAGTAGAGGCTATTAGGATAGACAGTTTTTGCTTGAATTTCATCAATGAAAGGGAGAACACACTAAGGGAAATTATTTGTTACAGTTCATATGAGCTCAACATATATGCATATGGGCTCACCCATCTGCAAATTAGCAGATGGGATCTTTTCAACTACGGGGAAAAGAAGCTTGATTTAGAATTAAAAAAACAACCAAGTTAACTACTTTAAAAAAAAACCTTCAAAAACAATGACATATTATAATTTCTCATTTTTAAGCTCAAAATATTTATTTTTCTATATTCATCTTAATGTTTTAAAATAATACGGTGAAATCAAACCTATTTTGTTAAAGTAAAGGTAGAACAAAAGTGCTCCACATCAAGAAAATGGCAAGAAAAATGAGCTAAATCTATCACACAATATGTTGCCAATGACCCTTACCAATGAAGGCAAACAAAAATAAAAATAATCCAAATCAACAGATAAGCCCTAAATCCTATTTTCCTTTGGAATGCATGTTGATTTTGCAGCAAATACCTTACCTTTATAATTATTTTTAAGAGAACTATTAAAATTACATTGCATTCCCTTAATCTACACTAATAATTCAGAAGAGAATAAATGAGAATTAACTCTATTGAATGCTAAGCATTTCCAAGGAAAACAACCAGCTTTATACATTGTTCTGCAGATGCAATTATCATAAAAGCTTAATAGGAAGCAGGATTCCAACCAAGATTTCCCAACAATAATGCCCTCCCTCTTTAAGACCATCATAGGTATTTTAATCTTTTTCTCATTTCAAGAAATGCTAAACATATGCTCACGTTTCCATTTAAAAAGTTTTTGATTATCAGGCAGGCATTGTCGTTGCAAATTCCCCATTTTCAATTATAATTATTTTTGCTTCTCTAGATGAAGAAGGAAACTAAGCAGTTTTGCATTTTCTAAGTTGGTGTATGAAGGAGATAGGAAAGAATTAAGTATTACTCCATCTTCTGCTGTAGCAAAACAAGAGAAAATTCAAAAATGTAAATATTAACTAGTCAGTTGTGTCAGCTAGAACTGCTATATCAGGCATTTGAGAATTACTCATAATACCCATAAACAATTTACCTAAAATGAAATATAAGAACTGGAACACAACAATGATATCATCAAAAAAGCTGATTCTAATACACTAATTGAAAATTGGACTGTTTTTAGTGTGCTAGATATTACAATCCAAGCACTTTCTTACTCAAACTGCACTTTCCTACTTCTACTATGTCAAAAAGCATGGATATTCTAATCTAGGTGGATTGTCCATTTGATCTAAGTGCTGGAGCATGCTAAAATAAGAATTCTTCAAGAGTCAAAAACTTTTCTCAATGTTTTCTTCCAAAAATAGAGCTTGCAGTGTGGAGGACAGCACTGCTTTGTTGTGGAAATGCATCACAGTTGATGAATTTAATGCAATAAATCAAAGACATCTTGACTTAAATGGACCAGCATTCTTCATGGAAAGAGGCTACTTGCAGCTTAATGTCCCATTTAATTGATAGTCAACATTTATCAGCAAAGTAACATTTAATTAAGTATAAGAAAATGCCTCTGGATGTATAGTTTGCTACATTCTGTTTCAAATGTAAACCTCAACTAAGCTGAAGAGAGTTTTATTATTTAACACTACTAACCATGTAAAAAGGCTATTTGAATGTCCAAGCACCCATTTTGCTATTCAATCCATAGAACTTTAGAGTTAGAAAGGAACTTAGAACTGAAAATATTCACACTTTCATACATATTAAGTTTTAGCCTAGGAAAATAAGAATAGAGGACCAAATGTTATCTTACAGATTTGAACTTATGATTTTATTTGCCCGGTACGCCTGAAACATCCAGCATTTAGATATGTATATATTTAATAGCAAAGAGATAATAAAGTTCAATTCCTGTATAAAGCATCTTTTTAAAATTACTGATCCTTTACTCAAGTGAAAATGAACAGGAAGCTAGGTGGTATAGTGATTAGAAAACTGACCATGGAGTCTGGAAGACCTGAGATCAAATCCCTCCTCAGACATTAACCCAGGGCAAGGCATTTAAAATCTCCATCTGCCCCAGTCTTCTCATTTGTGAAATGGGAGATAAAAATAGCCCCTACTTTCCAGGGTTGTTGTAATAATACCTGTAAAGTGCTTCGTAAACCTCAACTTACTACATAAAAGACAGCTATTATTAACACATTTAATACATCATTATATAATATAATTGATATATAACATGATTGTTTTAATAGTAATAACTATTAACATATGCTTTGTTGCAGTTATTTTTCATTTTACTTGCACACTCATACAAAACAAAACAGGATTCATGAACACTGACTCCTCTGATTAGCAGGTCCCAAACTATTCTTCTAACAAGCATGACTGCCCCAAAAGCAATATTAGTTAGAACCTAGAGATAAGTGGTTGTTGGTGTTGTCATTTTTTTTTTCATTTTTTTGTTGTGTCTGACTGTTCATGACCACTTTGGAGTTTTCTTGGCAAAGACACTGGAATAATTTGATGAGGAAACTGAGGCAAACAGGGATAAGTGATTTACTCAAGGTCACACAGCTAGTAAGCGTCTGAGGCCAGGTAGGAACTCAGGAAGATGAGTCTTGCTGACCACAGACCGAGCACTCTCTCCATTGCACCATTTAACTGCCTCAGATATAGGGGTGCATTAGAAGAAGCAGGAGGCTTCTTTGGTCAAAGTCCATTCTGGCAACAGCTAGAAAGGGGTGGGGGGGAAAAATACAAGAATTCCAAAGTGTCATCACTACAGAATATGCAATGACTAATTCCTAGAAGAATTGCTACTCATTCTCTTTACCACAAAGAGGTATTAAAAATGTCAAGACAAACAGAGAGAGACACTCTGGCCCCAGAGAAGAGATGAGGAAATGTATCTCACTCCCTTTGTTGGTTTAACCCTAACCACTCATCCACTTTATATGCCACTCAGCTATTCCCTAATGTGACACAGGAGCTATCAGTACACATATTTATGCGCTGATGCAGTGAGTACATTACAAAAAGCCTCTTTATTTGAAGGATTGTAGCCTACATTATAATTTTTTAGGTTCCAATTCAATAGGGCCACAATCTCATTACAGAGGGTACTCCCTCTTACCAGTGTGGGCAGAAGGAAGTAAAGGATGGAAAGAAGTAAGGATAGAGGGAAGGAAGAAGGATTTATTAAATGCTTACTACGTGACAGACACTGTACTATGCACTACGGATACAAATACAATCAAAAAGACAGTCTCTGACTTCAAGGAGCTTACATTCTAATGGGATAAGACAACACTCAAAAGGGAGCTGAAAAGCTGAGGAAAATGAAACTGGGTGCATGCTTTGTAGTCCAGAAAGTCAAGAAGAGGGCCAGGAGGCGAATGAATGTAGGCCTGTCTGAGCCCTTCCACAAAACAGAGGCTCCAGGAAGAGCTCATCAATAGAAGAATATGGGAGCATGAGAAGGGGATAAATATTACATTGCGAGTAGGGGTGATAGGCTATTCCAGGACAAGGAGGTCACAGCAGTAGAGAGGGCATAGTTTTGAAGTCCAAAAAGCTAAAACAGCACTTTCTCATCCTCAGCAGTTCTTGATCATGTCCTTCTATAAGTATAGGTATCCAATGTTGTGATCTTCCTATAGTTATTAAAAATACCCCACAACTTTTTTTTTAGCATACTAGTACAACTCTGCTATCCTCACCATAAATTTGTCTAGCTCATCTTCTCTTGTTAAACATATATTTGATATCTTCCATGTCATCCTTGCACACATCCTTGTTGGTGACGTGTTGTAGCCCACTTATTTCCACCTCCATTACCCTCCAGGTACATACAGTTTTGATTTTGAAAGATTATGGTGTTGCATGATAGTCAATCCCACTTCACAAAACTGTGTCTAGGAAAAGCAAGAACTCGATGAAATCACTGCACAGTTTTCCATATATAATTCTGAGCCTAGCTCACTGTCTGTCTTTCAGCAATGTTTCCATGCAGGGATGGGCTAATTCAATGAGCTGCCTAACTGCATGTCATAATCTGAAAAAATCCATTCTTTATCAACTTGGCTTTTCCTGTGTAGATTCCTAGGTAGATCACTTTTGGATGGGATGCATCTTACTGAAGAGGCCTTCAAGTATTCTAGGACTTCCCATTTTTAGGGCTAGAAAGGACCTCAAAGGTTATCTAGTACAACTCCTTTACTTTACAGATTAGCGAATAGATGCTGAGAGATCAAGGGACTTGACCAGTGTCACCCAGGAAGAAGCAGAACTGCAACTTGAACCCAGGTCCTCTAAATCCAAATCCAGAGCTCCTTTCATTGCCCCATGCTGTCTCTGTGGAATTCACAAGTCTGCAAATAACTTGACTTTTGCCTGAGTCTATGATGGTTTTTTTCTTTCTTTCTTTTGGTAATAACAAAACATACTAACAATTACAATCAAAGTACAGTTACAATGAATGAAACTAGTGTGCCTAGAAGAAACTAAAAGCTTGGAGGGACCTAATTAGTTGAACTAGTGAAAGGTGAGAAAAATAGCTTTAACTCAGAAATTTTTGTCTCTACTTTGGAGAACTCAATGGACATATAAGTTGGAAACATTATTATCTGTAAGTATCTCTTTACCCGTTTGATAGGCTTAGTTTCGTAACATTTCTGCATAACAAACTGCACAACACCCATACACCCACCCACACACACACAAATTTTACTAAAAAAATTCTTGATTTTCTTTCCCTGCCCTCTTCACTGATTATCATTATTTCTGCTTTCATTCTTTCTGGTTCCCAGTTCTTCATACCTTCTGACCATCAATTTATGCTTATGTAGGGAGACTACTTTGCTGAATCTATTAAAAATATATAATTTTATAACTGAAAAGAATAATAAAATGAAGCCAAACAATGGATGATTATACTGTTCAATTCTGGTCCCAGAGAAGAGGTAAGGAAATATATCTCACTCCCTTCATTGGAGAGGTGGGAGACTATGTCTATACTTATCTATTTATATGCTGAAAACCCCCAAGAGAATGTATGTCAGGGACTTGGTGTCAGGGACTATTTTTTCATTCATTTTTGCATTCCTAGCACCTAGTGTAGTGCTTTGTACACAATAGGAATTTAAAAATGGTTTGGACTGGAACTTTTTCTCTCCTCTTCTGCGCTCACCTTCATATTGAAGTCACCACATTTCCAGGTACATGTTGACCTAATTTGAAGGATCTTGCCAAGCTTTTTAGAATATTTCTTTATTTTGTCATCCTTTCAATAGATATTGTTGCGTATGCTATAATTTTCTTCATGGTAACTGTATCTTCATATTATACTTAAGTTGATATGGCCAAGTCACCCAACAAAGGATGTTTGGTTGTTTTTTTTTTGGTCTTTAGGCAAATGACGAAACCAATTTTACCAATGCCATTTCATTCACTTCTCTAGGAACATCTTTCCATTAAGCTGTACCTTTTTAACCTTTTTGTTTCATTTTATTGGAGAAGTTCAGCATTGTTGTAATTACCTCATCTAGCAGTCCCTTAACTCATTAGTTATTGGACAAATACCTAACATTTAGGGTAACAACAATTAAATTGACATGTGTAGATGGTAAAGAAAACTATTTGATTCTTAGTACCTTATGTCTTATTTTCTCCATATTCACACAGACACTGTAAAAATGGTACATGACTGTCCAGGACTGAGGACCATTTGTGTTTTTAATCTGTATAAAAGTCCACTACAGCCAAAAGATTCAAAACCAAGTGATCAATCGTCCGGTCACATGATAGACAGTTGGTCACTAGGTCCATACTTGCAAACCAGTGAGATTAAAATTATCTGTAGAGGTGAATGGAATCATTCCAGCTTTAAAATTCTATGGTTTCATGTATAATATAGCTCTGAATTCTTTCAGGAAATTAACCCTAAAATATTATGTAATAAAGGATACAACCTGTCCCAAGGCTAGGTGTCTATAACAGGATTGTTCCCCTAGGTTCTGCCCTTTTCTTTTTTCTCCCATGGCACCTTCATGCAATTGGCAGCCAAATCTCAATATTCCCCCCCCCCCTCCCCGCCCCAGATCTCTCACAAGCTCTAAAGTGTTACTTCTAACTGCTAGCAAAATATTTTTGCTGGAATGTCTCACCAGCATTTTAAACTCAATATGTTCAAATCCAAGCTTTCTCCAAACAGGACCCCTCTACTGACTTTACTACTTTTGAAGTGCTGGCCAACTGCCACACACAGGGTGGACAAACCAGCCTAGCTGGAGCATTATGGCATCCTGAGAGAGAAAAAGAAGGTAGCATGTGCAGGGCAAATCAAACCACCACAACCTTGACCATTTCCCCTTAGACTCTAATGGAAATAACCCAGGACCCTGACCAAGAGCTAGGGAATAGTAGTGAGATCTTCACACAAAACATCAGACCTACTTTGAGTCCAACCCCTGCAGCCATCACTGGGGAGAAAGAGTCCACTTTCTTTGTCACTGCCACCAACAACTACTGACCAATTGCCACCAATAGTCAGAAAGGCATGGGAGTACTAGAAGGGGCAGCACCTTCTAGACCACTGGTCTTGTTTCCAGTCCCATCCATACAGCTACTATTCGGGAAAATGATTCTCTTGGAGTGGGGGTCAGCTATCTCCACTGATTGCCAACCAGCTGCCACACATAGGGCAGGGAAGTCAGCCTACCTGAAGCAGCAGGGCATCCAGAGGGAGAGAGGAGGAAGCCTTGCCAGGTAAGTCAGAATACCACCATTACCTCTACTACCATATCTTCCCTCAGAGCCTGATGGAGACAGCCCAGGATCCTGAACCCAAAAGCCTTGAGGACAGCAATCATTCTAGCTCACTGCCCTCCTTCAGCCATCATCCTGGAAAGATGCAGCCTGGCAACTGCTTCTGCAGATCATAGAAGCCCCAGAAAAGAATGTTGTTTTTTTTTTTTTAGCAATGCTTGCCAATGTCAAACGGTAAAGCATCAAAAACTGTTACTATGTGACAGGAAATAAGAGGCTTTGCTACTCCACCCTAAGGACCATGGGACTTTTCCATTCAAATTGTAGTTAAAACTTTCTATATGTGCTGTCTCTTCATAAGAATGTAAGCTCCTTGGGAACAAGGACTATTTTCTTATTTTTCTATTTGTATCTTGGGTGTTTAGCACAATGACGTGCATACAGTAAGCTCTTAATAAAGGCTTCATTAATTCATTCAAAGTGACACTAACATTCACCCAATTGCTCACGCTATAAATCTTGGTGTTATAATTTACTCTCCTTTCCCTCACAATTTTATATCCAATTGAAAGACCTGGGTTCAAGCCTGTCTCAGACACATCCTGGTTATCCATCCCTAATTTCAGTAGTGTCCAACTCTCTGTGATCCCATTTTGGGGTGTTCTTGGCAAAGATACTGGAGTAGTTTGCCTTTTCCAGCTGTCAACTAACCTCTCAGTGGTCCAGGAAGCTTCTAAGGTTTAAAGTCACAGAGAAAAATGCCAAAACCTCCATTGCTAAGAAGAATTTTCTTCAGTTGGATAACCCAGATTTTCATGAAATCATAGGTCCAGTACCAATCCACATGCTATTCTGAATGACAAAAAATGGGAAATGAGAAATGGCAAAGCCACCAACTCTGATCAGAACTGTTTCCTGAAAAATTTAATAAATTAAAAGCAGGTGCCAAAGCCAGAAGACCAAAAAAAGCACAAACTTCCTCCTTAATCAGCAAATGGGTAGCTAGGTGGCACAGTGGATGGAGCACTAGGCTTGGAAAAAGGAAGACATCTTCATGAGCTCACATCTAGGCTCAGACTGTTACTAACTGGGCAAGTCATTTAACCCTCTTTGCGTCAGTTTCCTCATCTGTGAAATGAACTGGAGAAGGAAATGGCAAACTGCTCCAGTGGCTTTGCCAAGATAACTCTGGATGGAGTCCTAAAGGACTGAACACGCCTGAGGACCACTGAACAATAGCCAGCAAACATTTAATCTATTTTTCTCCATGTTGTTGACTTTGTCAATTTGTCTTGTTCTGTTTTTATTAATATAAAATCTTATTATAACCATTAGATATTCCCTTACTAAAATCAGAACTTCTTTCATTTCTTTTAATGTGTTTTTTTAATCAAGTTTAAAGTCTTGTGCTAATTCCAGCTCTTTTTCTGTGGAAACTATTGGGATTATTATTTTTTCCTTCTGTTAAATTCTCCTTTAGATCTTTTAATTCAAAATATTTGTGCATCATACTAGAAGGCCTTTTTTCTCTTTCTAATGCTCTCTCATTTCCTCATCCTTTTGTTAGGCAATTCTTTTTGAAGGCTCTTGGGGGAATTCATTCCTTCCCCTTTTTGCTTATCAGGAATGTGAGGGAGGATATAACTGAAGAGCTTGCTCAGCTTCGTTGTGAGTTTTCACTATGCCACCTTCCAGAAGCTCCCAAAGAACACTCACTTAAAGATTAACTTGGAAAAAGGGAAAAACCCAGGGCACAAGAAGCAAGCATTTAGAGATTATGTTATGTAGCAGACTACAATTCAGGGTTAAGAAGTATAGAAAATGCAAAACCCAATTATGTTTACTGTAAGCTGACTATAAAAGATCACACAGGAATCCTTGATAGATGTTACAGAAGCATTTTAGTTTGACTGACACATTTGAAAAATGTTTTCTCCAGTTTAACATGCTTTCCTTTTAGGAAAATGTAGAAAATGTCAAGAACAAAGGCTAAGGTGGGAGAAATATCCCTTTTATAGTTAAGATCATTGCCTTCCCCATTCCATGAAGAGACTGGTGCTATGACTCATTCTCCATTCAAAAAGAATTGAGATATTGATTATTTTGAGGAAGCAGTACTTGAGGGCAGTGGCCAAGGAAGGAACTGAGTAGTTTTAATTGAACAGTAGGTAATTACTGTTTTCTACATCAACCTAAAATTTTATTTGAACATTTTCCTTGTTTAAGATTCTTAAGAATGTGACCTTAGATTGTGATGGAGGCAGAGAAATGTCCAAGGACATGGAGGGAGGAGAGGGAAGACACCATCGCAACTTGAACATTTCTCTCTAAGTTAGGCAGCTGGGTGGCAAAGTGCACAGAGCACTGGACTTGGGAATCACCAAGACTTACCTTCATGAGTTCAACCCCTGCTTCAGACACTTACTAGCAGTGTGACCCTGGGCAAGTCACCTAACCCTGCTCAGCTTGGTTCCTCATCTATGATAAGAACTGGAAAAGGAAATGGCAAATCACTTCAGTATCTTTGCCAAGAAAACCCCAAAATGGGATCCCAGAGAGTCAAACACTACTGAAACAACTGAATAACGCTTGCAATTAGAATAACATTAAATTAATAAAGATTGTTTCTGGCAGAGCTGTGCCTAAAATGCAGGGTATGGTATTAATTTTTTTCTTTAACAATATGATCAACAATTCTCAATCATCAACAATCCTCAGGAAGATATTTGCTTAGAAAGGAGTTCACCACTGTCCTGGGCAAAATCCTGCAGACTCCAAACGAAAGAAAGATTTCCTATAGGATGGGGAGATCCTCCAGATGTTAATCCATTAATTTAAGACTAGTATCTTCCTCAACAACACACAAAGATCAGTAACACAGAAAATATTTATCACCCTTACCAAATTTACAGAACTGACATGTGAATTTGAATAACTAGTAGCTATTTGGTCGTAACATTATCTAATATTTATTTTGCTAAAATTATTGCTCAAATGATTTCTACTAGATTTTCAGTTGTGGAATTTTGTAGATGTCCTCACCCCTTTCCATCTATTATTTAAGGTCACCTGCTATCCCAAAGCATGTCACACCTTCTAGGTCAAACAGTTCTCTTTGATCCCTCAGTTCCTACCAAGTCCAAAGAATCAAGTCCTTTTTTACACAATGAAGACAGAAACAAAAACAGGAGGAAATCAGGAGCATACTTTTAAAGATGTTTAAACACACTTGTTGACAACTGCAAGATCTATTCTAAGCAAAGCTATTCTTAACTCCATTTTCATGCTTGCCTAATTTATATTTGTTTTCATTAATCTAAAATTCAAGAATTCTGAATCACTTCTACCTAGTACATTCCATAAAAATCTTTAAAACTAAATACAACTTTCACTTATTTCAAGTTCCTATCCCTTTCAAGGTGTCTTCTAAATTTAACAAAAACCCTGATTTTCTGATATAAAGTAATAAAAATAACTGATTCAGGTATTTTGAGGTATTTCTCTCAGAGAAACAAGTGTATTTTATCAGAATATTTTCCAAACATCAGTTAATCAAAAAATGTTTCAGTGTCTGACATATGTCCAACACCAGGCTAATGATGGGAGATGTTAGAAAGAAATATATGTTTGTTGTCCTCAAGGAGCTCATGGTATAAATGAGGAGATACATACACATACAGAGATATACTATTAATTACAACTATGTACATAGGTAACAATGCAAAGCAGTATAATGACAGACAATAGATAATTAGTTTTAAGTGCTTATTATGTACCAGTCACCGTACTAAGTGCTAAAGTTATAAATACAAGCCAGCAAGAAAGTCTTAACCCTCAAGGAGCTTATTATAATGGACAAAGATGACGCATAGGGAGTAGGTAGTCATATGGTATGGAGATATTGGGAAGTGCCTTGGAGGCCTAGATTCTGGCAAGATACAGCAAAGGTTCACTTATCAAAACCATAATATAAAGCAATAAAAAAGTTAAGAATTACCGTAATATCAGAAAGGTAAAACAACCTACTAGTGGAGGAGGAATTTTTGCAAATATTTCTAAGGACAGTATTAGCTTCTCTCTCTCTCTCTCTCTCTCTCTCTCTCTCTCTCTCTCTCTCTCAGCACCTTGGTTTTGAAGGAAAGAAAAGCAAGAAAAATAGCATAAAGAAATGCCTTGGGAAATCTGAGGAGTTGGGTGGATTTCCCCAAATGTTTATAGTTGAATTCACTTGAGTTGTGCACATTCCTGCTAAATTGAGGATGGTGGTGCCTAGGAGAAGGTACAGAGAACATTAATTTGATTCAATAAATATTTACATTTTACATATATATATATATATATACATATTTAAAAGCCTCCTTGAAGCAATCAATAACTACCCAAAGAGTTTGACCTAACTATCCACACAAGACCATCCAAATGGATGAAAAACAATTTGCTTAGATTATGAGAATGTTAGATGGACGATAATTATATCCATCAGAAGCAATGTGACATAGTGGAAAGAAAGACCAAAAACCTGGGTACAGATCCTTACTTCTGACACATACTGATTTCTTGACCCTGGACAAGTCACTTAACCTCAGTGCTCCAGTCAATCTGTTAAGACAGAACAGCTGCTGATCTACCTCAGTGGATAGAGTTTTCTCCCTGGGGAACTCTGTATACCAATGAAATCAAGGGTCTGGACTGTGTATGTGTGTGTATACGTCTATATACAAACACACACACAAATACATATATATGTATGAATGACATGAAGTACAAAAGGACAAATTGGGTCTAGAATTATAATGGCAGCAGAATGGTCTGGACTGTCTTTAGGAAACTGCAAAGCTCTGATGGTGATTTCAAAATCTCTGTTAGTGATCTCAAACTTCTCTCAGAAAAAAAGGTTCATCTTTCTAATACCAATATTCAATGTTATTCCAGTTACGTAACTGTAATCTCTGAAAAACTAAAAATAAGTAACAAAGAGGGCAATGGAGAGGGACATGGTGGTTACGAGAGGGCTGCAGTATATAGTAAATAATGAGCTTTGGAGATGAATCTGAGTAAAAGGTGTTATCTGAGAAATTTCTGATCAAAAAGAAGATTGGTTGGTCACATGGCCAAAGAAAGGAATAACAGGTAGCTAGTCTAAATTTTCCATTGGATATTCTCTTAATGACAGAAGAAATCAAGAAAGACCTCCAGAAAACTAGGTGGATCCCATGCAGCAAACTTATGGGAGGATAGGGATAAGAACCACACAGGATGAGGAGGCATAAATATATTGTAATGTGTCATTGATTACATCAAGGATTCATAATCTAGTGTCTACATATAAGGTACAAGAAAAAAATGAAACAATACTTGCCTCAAGGCACTTGTACTGAGTAAAATACAACATGTACAGAGAAAGTAACTAGAAGGTAATATGAAGAGAGAGGGAGCAATAAAAAACACTGGGGGGATTAGGCAAGTTTATGAAAGATAGTTGCACCTGAGTTAAGCCTTGACTCAAAATAGAGATTATAAAAGATAGTAATGAGGAAGCAGTGCATTCCTGGCAAATGGCACACATAGCTTATGTGAATGCACAGAGGTAGGAGATTACAAAGTTGAGTTTGGAGAGGAGATGGAATGGTGAGGTGCATGAAGAAATACCCCCTTGGGGATAACAAAGAGAATGTCAATGTTCCCTCTGACTCTCTGGGCCAGATGTCAGCAAACCTCTTCCCCCTTTAATCCAAATGACACTCAGTTGGGTTAAAAAGCTTTCCTAAGGAATTAAGTGGGAAAACAAAATAAAACAAAATAATGAACTGAAGTATAGAATCACTGAATTACAAAGTCATAATGAAAATCTTCAGTTTAACCCTACTTGGGGAACAGCAAAGAGATATCTTAATGCTAAAGCAAAGTTTAGAAAATGTTTCCCCAGAAGGTTACTATCTACTGGAGGCTTTGAAGACTTCACCAGAGTACATAAAACCTCCTTGCCATAGAAAATACAATTTTCTGGGATTAAAATGTATTTTTTAAAAAATATTTTAAATATGTCTGCCCTCGCACTTTCCTGTTCATCCTCCTAGATATTGCTAATTACTTTCACTACTCCTAGATTTATCTATGCTAGGGTAATCCTCATCTTCTAATGCATCTTTGGGGTTTAGTCTAACACACAAGTATAAACCAGACTGATTCTTCCCTTCACTTAAACTTCCAACCAGCTTCTTGAACTAACCTAGTCTCAGTTCATGTGGCTTTAGATATTTGCTTGCCCCTATTTTAAAGTCCAGAAGTCCATCCTTTACACATAGATGTCTCTTCAGAATTCAAAATAGCCACCTTTCTTTTCTACTTTTAAACTCTCTTTGCTACATTTCCCACTATGATAAAGCTTCTGGCCAGAGGTGCTTCCAGTGTTCATTAATTCTCAATTCATTTGCATAACTGAAAAGACTGACACCCATGTGGTTTAATATCTATTTCAAACCTTTGCCTGACCCAGCTACTGGAATCACCAACTTCCCTAGATTCACAAACTGATGAATCATTTGATAATTGGTTCTTGACCCCCAGTGACATGGCCCTTTCAGGGAATCCCATCTTATAGTTTCAGGAAATTCCAATACTTTAAACATACAGTAATAATGCAGACAATATCTTCCTAGAATAAGAGAAAAGTTGTTTTATAACAAGGTTGTGTTTTTCTCAGAATTCCTGTAGATAAGTGAACTGGAAATGAAGGTGGAAGAGGCAGAATCCAAAGCACAGAATTTGGGGTCAAAGAACTTGGGTTCAAATTCTGACTCTTCTATGTAATACCTGGGTGACCTTAGGCAAGTCATTTTACTTTTCGGTGCTCAGTTATCTTGTGTGTGAAATGAGACAGACTAGATGAAGATTCCGCAAAGGGAGAGGAAAAATGTTTGTTGTTTGTGAGACTAGACCTTAAATCTGAAAGTTTTAGAAAAAAAAACGTATTAGGTCATTAGGAGAGCTTGCCAAAAAGGAGGTGTAGGTCCCTCTAGTACAGCTCTGGAAGGGTTACATTACAGAGAATTTAGACAAGGGTACCCTCACAACCACGTAGGAAAGCAATTTTACCCAGGGGCAACTTGACTGAAACACAGGACAGCCCAAAACACAAGCTTAGGTGGATCATCGTAAGTCCCAGGGTATGGTAACCCAACACAAGAATGCTTTTGGTGCATCTAGTATCTGATGGAATCCAAATACCCTATAAATGCAGCATTCCAAGAGAGGTACTGGGATGTAAGACACATATCACTAGCACACAGGAGGGCTGCTAGAACAAGTTCCCTCTTGATCTGGTCAGACAGGAAGAACAGGAAGACAGTTTTGGAGGGGTTGATAATCTTACTTTATTCTAGCACAGTCTTCTCAAAGGGGTTGCTGATAATGGGAGCACCAACTCTTCCAGCATTCCTTAAACACCCTTCTTGTAGAGTCCAACAGAAAGGGGGGAGGCAAACACCCTTACATCTCAATGAGGTCAATGGAGACAAGCACTGTTTATACACTCCCCTAAATCCCTAGAGCTTAAATAGTAACCAGTTGAGGCAAACACAGATTTCCCCCCAAGCTTTGATCAAAGCACGCATAGCATTCCATCTTGTGCATTCCAGCTTGCACAGCTTAAGTGCTCCCCACTCACTGACCAGTGCCCACCTGCTTTACAGGTACACAGACAAAGAAGGCACATTGCCAGCAATAACTTCACACTTTTACATTACCTCACCGTTATATCCACTGTGCAATCACAGTGAATATTTACAATTTAAGCACAAATGTTTATATTGTTTATCATCATATAATGCTGTATAAGCATGGTAGAGATGTTTACAACTCGTGAGCCTGGGAAACTGAGATTGTTATGCCACGGATCCTGGGAAACCAAACTCTAAGAAAGAATAACAAAAATCTACCTTACACACACTAAAATCCACCCTACTTACATGGGATCAAGAGACATTCTGGAGATGGACAACCTTCAGTCACATAAGGTTGGATTTAAGCAGTATAATTTCCCCCAACAGTATAATGCATCATTTTCCCCACACTTCCAATAACCAAGAGCTGTGACTTTTCCCTCAGCCACATGTACTCTCTTTGTTTGAGCCAACTCTCATTTTATAAGGACAGCATGCACCTCCACCATTCTGGGGATGTTTCTGTAACAATTGTCCCTTATGTAACTTCTTAGTAAACGCCCTCTCTAAAAGCCAGTTAAGGTTGGCTGATGGGAAGCACACTGTTAGAGCTCATGAATGGTAGTACTCAAGAATAGCCCTGAGTGAAGTAGCTGTTGTAGCCACACTGTGAGGATCCCAAACTGCAAGGGTGAATTAGGAGGAGGGAGGTCCGAGGGAATGCCACACATGAAAATGTACCACACTTCCAAGAGATTGCAAGGGGCTGGAGGGCAGGAGTTGTTTTATTTCTGTCATTGTATCCCTGGTACCTAACACAGGGCTTGGCTTAATAAATGTTTTCGGATAGATTAAAGCAGTGTGATGAAATGAAAAAAAATTTGATAAACTTGTAGCTGCTTGGCAGGAGTTCAGTGCTACTCTGCCAGCTCTGTATCTGGTTTCTGTGTGACTTTGGATGAGTCCCTTATTGGCCTCAGGGCCTGCTGCAAAATAAGGAGTTTGGACCAAATGAACTTTAAGGTCCCTTCTAGCTTTAAACACGATCCTACAATTTTTATGCTAGCACTCCTTTAGTCTTAATAAAATGCAAATCAAATGGGCTAGAACTCAAGGATTCCTGATTATATACTGATTAGCTTGGAACATCAGTAAATTTCTACTGGAAACCTAAGACCAGCAGCAAGACAGATGAAGTGCTGAACTAGATAAGACTGTGTGGGTCCGAGACCACCGATTCAAATAAAAATCAGAGACCTCTCAAGGTAGAAGGCAAAGCAGCAAGATTTTATTAAGATCTCACTAGAAAGTGCATCTCCTCTCTGACAGGTAGTCAGGAGAGGGAGGCAATTACAGAAGGCAAAAACAGAGATTATATAGCCCTAATGCAGATCCCACCCTGCCCCCCTACTCCCATTTGCTGGGAGGCAGACTCACAATCTAAACACAACAGTCTAGGTGAATAACCAACATGCATTATGTTGATGTGTCTGTTGATATGGCAACCCAAGGGGGGTTGTATTATTTTGATGTGGCAACCCAAGGGGAGCTGTGTTATGTTGATGTGGCATATGATTTCTCTGAAACCGAAACTTAGGCCTAACCATCTACTAAAAGCCACAGCAAGCCAATTAGGGTTAGCATTTTAGCAGTGGCCCTGTCAGGTAGTGGTTAAATCCCCCTTACCTAGGGAAAAAGCTGGTATCACAATATGGAACTTGTTTGAATCTAGATGTAGAAATTAAGTTTCTTTGCTTCCAAAGCTAAAGAGATACAAGGTCTAGGTCATTTTCACTTAATTTAATCAATGTCCACAAATTTGATTCTCTTAAAAAACAAGTTGTGAATAAATATAAAGGTATATTTTTCATCTAAGGCCCTTTGAACACATTGTATTTAGGTGACAAATATCCATTTGTTTTATACTTGAGTTAGGGCCTAAAAGAAAAAACACAAGACAAAGAATGGTCAATGGTGCCTCTAAAGTCAGTCACACAAAGACAAAAGGCCAGCTGGTTAAAAAAAAAAGGTCTTCTTTTGATTTCAAGTAAAAGATTCTATTATAACAAGTTTTTCAAATTCTTATCTTTTAAAAGGAATATCTCAGGGTCAATGGTGTTTTAAAAATCATTGATAATAAACTCCTGTTTAATAATTTATGAAACAAGCATACTGTATATACCCCACAGAGGTGTTATGAGGCTTGATGACTGAGAAATCAGAGATTCTTAGATTTAATTATTATGTACCCATGAAGCCTAATCATTAAGATGTTTTTCCCTCTTTGTGTGCTGGTGATTTTCTTGGTGAAGACAACTCCCAAAGAGAAATCTGCCTCTCTTCTGGCAGACCGGTAACTGTTCTACAATTTATATTCCAAAAGAGCTGCCTGAGGCACTGAGAAGCTAAATGACTTGTCCAGGATTAAACAGCTAGTAAGAGGCAGAGGTAATACATGAATCTAGGTCTTCCAGACTCTGAGGCTAGTTCTCCACTCAATAAACCTGCTGCCCCACTGTTATTAATAATGGCCACAGACATTATAGAGTATTTTAGGGTGATATTAGCTTTAATTCATCCTCACAAGTTCCCTATGAGGCATGCATTGCCACGTATTATTATACCAGTTCTGTTAAAGGAATGTAGGCTGAAAAGTTAAACCATTTAAGTAATTACACTGCTACTAAATGACAGAATTAGGATTCAGATCCTAAACAAGTATTCTTTATTCCCTTTCATCACACTCTAAGATTAAAAATTTGATGTTTCAAATCCACTTACTCTCTCTACTCTTCTGGCCAGAAACTCTACGGGTCTTCCCAAGCTAGAGTGATTCTTTGTGAAAGCATCTTTTGACTCAATTTTTACCTAGCCTTTAATTATTGAATGGGAATTTCGTCAGACAAACTGAGAACTGGGAAAGACCTGAGCTTGAAAAGGCCATGTCTCCAGTTGAATCTGAGGCCATCAGCAGCCTCATGACCTATGTCTTGCCACTAGACTCCATGACTCTGGAGGACAGAGTGAGGTTGATGACTTTGAACAATTTTGCCTCACTTAAAAATTCAGTTTACTTGCATATCAAGTCATTATCCTCCTGATGTCATTGGTCTGCTTAGAGTACAAAGGGTAACAACTGGACTCCCAAGCATAGAGCTCATAATCCCATCCCTTACCTTAACCCTCTCCCAATCTTCCAGCCTGCCCTACCCCCCCATCCCAACACACATATATACTGAAGTGCAGACTGTATTTCTTATATTTACATAAGACCAACTAATGAGCTACTGGGTTAAAGAACTCATTGAAAGGAAACAAACATTGCAGAGTTAATCTTAACACCTGCTCCTTCTGGCTTTTACATGAGCTTATGAGTAGAAACTAGCTAAAGTTGTATCAATTCTACAGCTGTTAAATTTTTTGCATCAGACTTCAATCACTTTCTTTTCTTTATATGGATCCTAAATGAATATTTCCTGTGGTGAGCTAAAAATGTTTTCTTGTCAAGGGTCCTCCTTTTCCATCAACAAGTGCAAACAGTTAACAGAATAAACTAGAGCTTCTAACTAAAGAAAGTACAGTTGGGTTAAAAAGAACCCCTCCCCTCCCAAAAAAAAAACCCAATCAAAACTGCCAACTATGAACTACGTTTACTGATGAACACATTCATTCTAAGAGAACCTCTTCATAAATGAATACCACTAGCATTCACTTTTGAAAAGATACAAATGTTATCTGTTCATGTACCAGTGTTGTGGGACAGGTAGGTGGTGCAGTGGATAGAGCACCAGTGCAGGAGTCAGGAAGACATGACTCCTGAGACACTTGACACTCACTAGCTGTGTGACTTTGGGCAAGTCACTTAACCCCAACTGCCTTATTCTGGGTCATCTCCAGTCATCCTGATCAATATCTGATCACTGGATTCAGATGGCTCTGAAGGAGAGGTGAGGCTGGTGACCTGCACAGCCCAAGTCAAGTGCAAGTCATGTTATCATTTCTCCGACAGCATGGTCTTCTTCAGCAACGGAGGATGAACACACCCACACCAGTGTTGGAGAAAAATTTAAATGGAATCCCTTTCTCTTCTCTGCTTAATTCATGTTGCTGACAAGATTACTCAGGAGCTATTCCATTACAAAGGTACTTTAAGAACCTAGTGAAGGCAAAAACTCCACCAATCTAAAAGCAGTATTGCTGACAATTATACCACCCACACTTAAATTTGTAAGTTTCCATACAGGAATCATTCTTTTTTCTTGATTCAAGGGAGATAGTAATATGATCAATGTTTAGGATCCATGGGAACCAAATGTTCACATTAAGTGAAATAATGTTATAGTAATATAATTATTAGTGAGATTAATATAAAATTCATTATATATTACATATATAATAATTAGTGAGACTATTAATGAGTTTTTTTTAAGGACATTTTGTTCTAATCTTTAGCCTTTACCAACAGGAAATAGACTAGTTTAAGGGCATAAACTGATACTGGAAAATGACTGGCTGGAGACACAAAAGCCTTCTCACTACAAGTTAGCTTGTTCATTGCCAGAACTGTCAACCGCAAAGGCCTCTGTGGTATGCACAGTCATACAGGTCATCATCTTGGTCTCATGAAACTGGGCAACAAGACCCAGAAAATAAATTTGAAGCTTATCTATTCTCACACACATTGTTTTCTGCTCCACCTAACATGTTGTTGCCTACATGTGATACAGTACACTGGGCTAATGAACTGATGGCAAACACTTGAATCCTTAGGGCAATAGTTCCCAGCCTTTTTGCATATGAAGGACTGTCTTTTAACAATTAACAAGCATGCATTACCCTCCTCCTCCAAACCCTATCAATTTAAAGGAAAAGAAAAAAGAACACAACGCTTGTAACAAATATGCTGTCAGGCAAAACAAGCCTTATGAAACAACAGTACAGATGGCAAATACGTCCAAGTCTCATGATTTCATTAGTGTGGATATTCCCTCCCCCATGCAAACAGTTCACATGTTAAAAGATATTTTTGTATTGCAGGGGTAAAAAATTCATCTCCTGGCAGCCAACCTGGCAAGGTGCCTCTCTAACCTAATTTAGGCTAGCCTCAGACAAGAATCAATATGGGATCTATATAAAAGACTTTCCATCTGGTAGGATTTGCCAGAGTTTGCCCTAATGTGTGACATCAAAAAGTCTTAAGTAACCGTCCCACTAGAATAGTATTTTAGTCAGAAGTATGCTGGATTAGGCAATTTTTAGCGTGAGCATTTACACTTGGAAATTGGCACACCTACATAACATAGTTTAAGTTATTTTGGTGATTGCTTATAATTAAGAAAGTGACACAGAAAATGTTAATAATACGTTAAAAGTGTATTTAGTGTGTACACTCTTTTTCTGTGGAGTAGTTTGTTATTTACCAAGGCACTCTTAATTTTAGTAGAGGAATCATTAAATAATTAAGTGCTAAGTGACATGGTACAGCCTGCAAACTCAATGGAAGTCTGAGTAGTCAGGGAAGCTTCATGGAATTAGAGAGAGCTTATAAAAAGAGGCAGAACTAAGTATAGTTTGTATCACAAAATCATATAATTTCAAATTATTGAAGATTGTGTAATTCAACACTCATTTTACTGAGAAGATTTGGGTTTAAGTCGTTTCTGCCCTTTCTTCTCCAGCTCATTTTACAGATGAAGAAACTGAGGCAAATTGGGTTGAGTGACTTGCCCTGGGTCACACAGCTACTAAGAGTCTGAGACTGGATTTGAACCTGGGTCTTCCCTGGCCCAACACTCAATCCAATGTGTCATTTAGTTGCTGATTTAGGTTGGCCAGTGGAAAGAGGATTGGATTTATTTTGAGTTTGAGACTTCAAATTCCAGTTCTGCCACTCTGTACTACTGAGTTACCTTGGACAAGTCCCTTTTCACCTCTTTGGGCATCATCTGTAAAATAAGGGGTTTGGCCTTAACACGACTGGTAGTAGACGCTTCTAGTCTAAATCTATGGACCCAAGTTTTCCTCATAGCATCTCCTCCATTGCATCGCACAGCCTCTCTTTCTAGGATGAGGCAGTATCCGGGTTTGTAAAACAGACTTCATTCTGTCCTAGCAAAGGCCCGGGCCTCCCAGCGGGGGGCCTCCCAGCAGGGGGCCTCCCAGTATAGGGGGTGAAGGGGTCTGCCAGCTTGGGGCCTTTCAGCCGGGCCTCTGGGGCCACATCTGTAAACACCAGGAGATCGCATCACAGCTTCCTGCCCAGCCACAACTAGCTCAATCTGCACCAGAAATGAGAAGTCTGGAAGGTCGTCCCGGGGGAAAACTCAAAGCTCTTAAAAGGAAAAGCCCGGAAGGGAGGAAGCCTTGGAGACATTTTAATTGGATGGACGCGCGGTGACAAATTGTGTCAATGTCAGAACAGTCTGGGAAAAGTGGTTTACACTTTCCGTGCAGAGCGTGGCAGGGAAATGAGAAGTCGCTGGCGACCACGGGCACCAGGGAGACGGCTCTTACCTGGGAGGCTTCATGATTGAGGGGCGCACGGCTCGGGCAGTTAATCCTGCCCACAAGTTAGACGGAACTGGCCCGTCAATCAGGCTGGGACTCGAGCGGCGCAGAGCGGGCGCGAAACCTCCCCGGAACGAGGTCGGGCTCCCTCCCAGCCCCGCCCCCTCCCAGGAAAAGAGGAGGCCGCTCGCAGGAAGCTAGGCCCCGCCCCCTCCCAGGCCCCTCCCAGGCATTGGTCAGACTGTCTTCTAGGAGGCGGGTTTTTAGCGAGGTTCTCCAATCGCGGGTCGAGGCAGAAACGCCTCCTGGGCCCTGACGGACCGGGAAGGGTCGGATCCGGCACCTTGCGTTAACCTTGCGTGTTGGGCGAGTTTCACCTTGACGGTCCCCTTTGGGGCCCTGTCACGTGCAAGCCCCGAAGCCCCTGTCCCGCTTTTTCCTTCCTGTGTCCCCTCTCGGGCCCCATCCTTAGCGGTCTCCCCACCTCCTTCTTCCCCACACCTGTTTCTCTTAGGGCTCTGTCTCTTCCCGTCCTCCCCGCCCCCACATAACTTTGACTCCTTTCGGGCTCCGTCCCCCCATTTGTTCTGGGTTCTGCCCGCCAACCAAAAGCGCTGCCGGCTTCCCCCTCTCCGGCTCAGACCGGTCTGTTCTTGGTTCGGGCATTGGAGGCCGGCGGAGGCTTCTGCGGGGACGCGGGGTCTGGTGCTGCCGCCCTCCCAGCCCCTCACGGCCCCCTGCGGGGTCAGCCCGAGGCCTTCCTCTAAGCCGTCACTTAAACCAGCGTTTTGTTAAGCGCCTGCTTTGTGCTAGGCTCTGGGGGTGCAAAGGAAGGCCGAAGACGGCCCCTGCCCTCAAGGAGCTGCCAGTCCGAAGGGGGACACCGCGTGCAAACCACTAAGTACAGGATGAAGTGGAGATGTCCGCTTGAATGGGCAGAGGCTCCCTCCAGACTGTGGGCTTTTGGCTGGGACTGGAAGAAACCCCTGAACCCGTTACTGTCCTGAGAGAGGGGGATACGGACAAAAACAGGAAGCGTTTCCCGAGGAGCTGTCCTTCCACTGAGGGAGAGGTCTAGGAAGGACTCCTGCAGGGGCAGGGCACTGGTTTACGCCAGGACTTACAGTTGAATTGGATTTAAGCGAGGGAGGGCTGTGCAGTCACCAGCTTCACCTTCTCCTCCAGAGCCATCGGGGTCGGGGGCCAGAGAGAGAGAAAGCAGGACAACTGGAGATGGCCCAGGATGTAATGGGAGACCGTGGTTGGCCCTGTGGAAGCTAGTTTTTCGGAGTGCTCACTTTGAGGGAGGCAACACCCATTCAATGGACAGACCTGTTTAAGAAGTCAAGGGATGACCCTTTAATAAAAAAAAAACAATTAAAAGACGGAGTGGAAGACCATTAGGGTTGCTGAAGAAAAGAGAAATAGTTACTGTTTACATTTACTCTGAGCTATGAACCCCTTCTCCTACCTCCCCCAAAAATAACCATTAAGTGGTGCTTGGACCGGGACCTATTGTTCAATCAATGAGAGCCAGGGTGAACTGGGTTCAAGGCATGGTCTTTAAGAAAGAAATCTAGTCAGTAAACCCCAAGATAACCAGGTAGGTTTCAGCCATTAAAATTTACTTTCTTTTAGGGAGAACACCCTCAGGTAAGGGCATGGTACTGGTAGAGTCAGAAGCACAGCCGGGTGGGAAATGAAGTAGCCCCAAAATGAAGGCCCTCCTGGAAGGAACTCCCCATAGAATAAGGCATGGAGGAGGGGTGTTCCAAGGTGACAAGGGTATGTATGTGTGCCTGATGAACACAATCTTGTTTTTGGCTGTGGTTGAGTGTCAGTGTGGGTGAATGTGAATCCATACTGTGACACAGTAGACATTTGTGGGTGAGGAATAATCAAACAAGAAGCCATTACTAAAGATTACTTTGTGCGAAGTATTGTGCTTGCTAAGTGTTAGAGAGATAAAGTGTCAGGTCTTGAAATCAGATTTATGAGTGGAGGAATAAAACATCTTTAATGGAGATAATGGTAGCAAGCCTGCCACCCTGGATGATGTGCCACTAGCACACTCACAGAGAAAGAGCCTTATACTTTTATGAGAAAAAGGGAAAGAGTCACATTAGGTAGCAAGGCCAGCCACCGCTGGCAGTTCCATCAAAGAAAACCACTTAATTCTGGCTGTTTTGCCTTTTGTGCCAGGCATCTCAACAGAATATTAGAAGCTGAAATTCAGCTCCAGCTAGGTTCCTCTACAAGGAACTCAGGGGAGGATTTGGGATGTGTTTCAGCTCAACCTAATTGAAGATAAATATCTTAAGAGCAGGAATGCAAGGACATTCTGAAATTCTGGCATTACTAGGATCATTTAAGAAGAATGGTAGGTAATATTACAATTGATATTAACAATTTCTCTAATTATGTTAACAGTTGTTCTGTTGACTAATCAAACAGCAAGCCAGTTTGCTAAGTGCCAAAGGTACAAAGGAAGACAAAAACTGTATCCCGCCCACAAAAAGCTTACATTCTTATGAGGAGAGACAATATGTCCACATATGAGGAAATAGGTCCTGGTTCTATGATTTTATTTGTATAAAAAACGTTTAGATGAAGTACATTCCTCTTTGCCAATGTAATATGGCACCTTCTCCATAAATTATAGTCATATATATATATATATATATAGATAGATAGATAGATAGATAGATAGATAGATATCACCAAGAGATTAAGTGACTTGCTCAGGGCCACACAGCTAGTGCGTAACAGAAGTGACTCTTGAATCTAAGTCTTCTTGACTTTGAAGATAGCTCTTTATTCATTATATCACACCATGTCTGTCTGTCTCTCTCTTTCAATTTAATATTTTATTTTTCCTCAATTACATGTGAAAACAATTTTTGACATGTATTTTAAATAATTTTTGAGTCCCAAATTTTCTTCCTCCCTCCCCATTGCTCCACAGAATATGAAAGCAATCTGATATAGGTTATATATGTGCACTCATGTGAAACAGATTTCTAAGTCATATTGTGAAAGAAAACACACACACATAAACCAAGAAAAAAATTTTTAAAGTAAAGCAAATGTTGCATTCAGACTTCGTCAATTCTTTCTCGGGAGGTGGATAGGGTTTTTCATAATAAATCCTTCAGCACTGTCTTAATTAGCGATTTTTTTTTAACCCAGGAGAAAGCAGATCCTTTGGGGGAGGAGGAGGTGACAATATCTCTCTTCAAGTATATCTGAATGAAGTAAAAGGAGCATGAGGTTTATTCTTTTCTGTTCCAAAAGGATAGACCTGGACTAGAAGGTTATAGATTTAAAATTAGAAAGAACCTTAGAAGACACCTTAGTCCAACCCTCTAGTTTTTTAACGAAAAGACTGAGGACCATTGAAGTTAACTGACTTTACCAGGGTCACACAGGTAGTGACAGAAGAGATTTGAACACGTCTTCTAATTCCAGATCCATTCATTCTTCTACTGTACCATGCTGCCTCAATCAGTAAGTAGATTTGGCTGGTTTTGGTTTAGTGGAATGACTTCTCCTAAAATGAAAAAGATTGCATCTCAAAGAAGTGAGTTCTCTGTCATTGGATTTGTTCATGCAAATAGTAGATGACCAGTTTCAGGAAGGAGATTGAGGAGATTCATATTCTGATTGTGAGATTAAAGAAAATTAACCCAAAGACTCCTTCTAATCTTTAAGATTGGTTTTGCGATTGTGTGATTTTTCTATCCCATATACTGCGATTTCTTTTTTTTGTTTGTTTCTTGTGTTCTGGTCTTCTTTCCCTAGCCAGATACTAAGCTTCTTGAAGGTAAGCATTGTTTCTTCTCCCCCTTCTGTATGTCCCATAGTGCCTAGTATAAGACTCAGTGCAATATGTAATCAGTAAATGCATGTTGCATTGAATTCAGTTACTTGAATTTCCTGATAGCCAAACCTGTAGCTCTAAGAAATGTCCTCATTTCACCGAGACTTAACTTCTCAAACTTTTCATGGAAGCAAGGATCTGTTTTAGGACAAAAGTAATATATCTAATATAAGGTTGGCTAGGTGACACAGTGGATAGAGTGCCCAGCTTGAAGTCAGAAAAACTCTTTGGGGCAGCTAGGTGGTGCAGTGGATAGAGCATCAGTGCAGGAGTCAGGAGGACCTGATTTCAAATCTCACCTCAGACACTTGACACTCACTAGCTGTGTGACTTTGGCTGAGTCACTTAATCCCAATTGCCTCATCCTGGGTCTTCTCCAGTTATCCTGATGAATATCTGGTCACTGGATTCAGATGGCTCTGGAGGAGAAGTGAGGCTGGTGACCTGCACAGCCCTCCCTCACTCGAAACAAAGTCAAGTGCAAGTCATGTCATCATTTCTCTGATGGCATGGTCTTCTTTGGCAATGAAGGATGAACACACAGTCCATGATACCTTTTCTGCGCACCTTCTAAATTGTCTTGGTCTGGAAGATTGTTTTACTCCACCTTTTCGTGAGTTCTGCCACTTCAGAATTTGTTTTGGGACATTATTTAAAATTATTTGGATGGGTTTTGGGGAGCGCTCTGGTGAGCCCTGTCTTTTCTCCATCATTATGGGTCTGCCTCACCAAAAGGACCTCACACATTGTCTCTTATAAGTATATACAGAATATATTTGAATATATTCAGTTACATTCAAATCTCTGTGACCCTATTTGGGGTTTTCTTGGCAAAGAT
The DNA here is from genome assembly GCA_028658325.1 of Potorous gilbertii. Taxonomy (NCBI): domain Eukaryota; kingdom Metazoa; phylum Chordata; class Mammalia; order Diprotodontia; family Potoroidae; genus Potorous; species Potorous gilbertii. Next base: position 271,291,230 of record CM053771.1, on the reverse strand, counting down.
GCTAAAGTGGTTTGCTGTTTCCTTCTCCAATTCCTTTGACAAATGAGGAAACTGAGGCAAACAAGGTTAAGTGACTTGCCTAGGGTCATACACTCAGTAAGTATCCAAGGCCAATTTTGATCTCACAAAGAGGTGTCTTCTTGACTCCAGGCCTAGCACTTTATCCATTGTGCCACCTAGCTGCCCACAGAATATTGAGTATAAAGTCCTTTTGGGAGGAGTCACACTAGCAGAGGGGATGCCCAGAAAAGGCTTCATGAAGAAGGTGTCACTTGAGCGGAGTCTTGAAGAACACCACGCCCTCCCATGAAGCACTGGTGAAGAGAAAATGTGTAACAAGCATAGGGAACAGCCAGTACAAAGACATCAAGGTGGCATATGAAGCATTGGGTATTCCTGTGCAGAGCAGGCCTGTGTGGCCAGATAGCAGAATACCAGTGCAGGAATAAAGTATAGGAACTTTAGAAAGGTAAGAAGGGGCCAAGTTGTGAAGAGCTTTAAATGTCAAACAGAGGAATTCATGTTTGAATCAGACTTAGCTCCATATGTGAGGAGAATTTCTGATATAAGCCTCTGTATCTGCTTGCACATATCTACACTCACATGCACAGTGTGGCCAATAGACAGAACCAAGAAGTGAAGTCTTTGGACTCTCCCTTTCCTTTTCCCTCTATACTGGAAACTGCCTAGATCCCATCTTCCGTTGCTGAATTCCTCTGGGAACCTCCATTTTTAGGAAGTGCCCAGATGAGCCATGTCCCTGTGACTCCCTTTTCCCTTTGTTGAGCTCCTTCCAGAGCCTCCATTTTTATGTGGAACCCAAGACTGCCATGTTTTGCCATGCCCCCACTCAAGTATCTTGCTCTTCACTTCCTATTTTTCAGCATCTTTTTTCTCCCCTCCCCCTACTTCCATTACAAGCCCTTTCAAGGCAGGAACTTACGTAGACTGTGGTTGTGACTTTTTATTTGTACTTGTATCCCCCGTGCCTGGCACATAGTAAGTACTTAATAAATTCTTCACTTCTCTGTTTCATATTATCAGGCTGCTTTTACATCGAGGTTAAAAGCCTCTTTTAATTAAGTAAAATTAATATATTGGCAAATATTATAGATATTATTACATCATGCTTTATAATATATTGTAAAAGCTACTGAAGGAGTGGTCAAGCTCCAGTCCTAAGATCATGTATGTCTCTGAAAGTCTACAGGTTTCTTAGTAGGTCCCTGTCCTGTGAGAAAATTTTCTCTTGTTGCAGAACACATTCTCTTATCAGGACAGAGGGTGCCTGACAAAAAGATTTTTGTCCCTGACTGGTCCAAGGAATCTTCCTCCCACCAGATCTCAAAGGTTTATGCCTCTGATAGCTACCTTAATGTCTGGTATGCAGACATTACACTACACTTTCCCATCCACAACTCCCAAAGACACCTGAATCCCTTAGATTACCTAATTAGTATCCCTGACATTCTTTTCCTGTACCCATTTTCCATATAAACCCCAATCTATCACAAATCCTCTTAAGGACCCATGCCTGCTTTTGCTAAAGTATATCATATTTTGCCACTTGATGAAGAGAAGGCTTGAGTGTGTGAATTCATTCCGGGAGACCCTGTGTTGGCATTCTCAGGTTCTCAGCACCTCAAAACCTTGTTATTACTATGTCCCGGCCCGCGGAACAAGAACGAGGACCTGGAGGACGAAAAGAGGGGGCAGGGGACAGGAGATGTGGAGAATGGAGACAAGACAGGCTTTCTGATCAAGTCTCGTTTATTGAAGGGCAGAGCAGCAGTACTTATAGTCGTACTAGAGGAAGGAGGGGGTTTCCAGAGCAAGGAGGGGCAGTAAAGGTTAAGATAACCGAGGAATGTTCCAAATCCGGGGTGGCATGTCGGAAGGCCGGATGTTTGCTGCAATGGGGTAGTCCAGATAGCTTTTGGCTTCCCATGTTACTATATTATAAAATTAATGCATGAGTTTATAATTAAGTAAAAATTTCTTTTACTTCTACAATGCTTAGCAGACAGCTGGGGTTGGTGCTGTGTGACCTCTGGTGAATCACTTCCCTTCTCTAGGTCTCTTTAAAACTTCCATCTAAAACTGAAGTGTCCTAATAAAGATGCTGCTAGAAGCTATAGGAACTTGGTGTCAGTGGATAGATTAATTTTCTCATCCATAAAATGGGAATTACAATAACATTTGCCACTCAGGATTGTTGTGAAGATAAAATGAGGTAATATTTGTAAAGTGTGAACCTCAAAGTGCTGTATAACTCCTAGCTATTATTATGATGCTAGTGATCTTGTGGCACATAAGTTGGCTTTGAAGGCAAAGAACCTATGTTCAGCTCCCACCCTGTCCCACTTTTTGCCTAATGATGCTTGGTAAATTACTTCTCAAAACTCTCAGTTGGTTTTCATAAGCAAAATGATGGAATTTTGAAACTTCTTCCAGCCCTAAATCTGTTATCCTATGATCCTACCTACCAGATTGCTCGTCTTCAACCTGCCACTTAAGTATGAACATCCCCAAAAGGCTTTATCCTCAGCCCTCTTTTCTTTAGCATTTTCATATAATTTCTCTCATAATCTTATTTCTTAAATGATAACTTATATGACAATGACTCCCAAATTTGCATCTAAAATTTAACACAGACTTCACTGTGACTTGTAGTCTTATATTTTCTTTTTTTAATACAATTTTTATGTTTTGTTATTCTGAACTTGACAATTACCAATTGATGTGTGCTGTCTTCTACACCAGTGTTTTGAGCTTTCTTTGAATTTGCGACTTTCATCATTTCTTCAGGACAATAATTACATTCACAATAACAAGTCATTTATCCATGCCCTAATTGATTGGTATCCCTTTATTTTCCAATTTTGTATTACATCAAAAATGTTGCTATAAATATTTTTGTATTATATGAGCCCTTCTCCTTTGTCTTTGATATCTTTGGGTATGAGCTTAGTAGGACTTTCCTACGTCAAAGAGTTTGGTGATATTTTGCACAGTTTCATTTACTTCCCAGAATGGCTGTAGTTTGCAGCTTCACCAACAGGACACCATTGTGCCACCGTCCCTTTCAATGCTGTCACTTGCATTTTTTATAATGATTGACCCTCTGATGATTATGATAGAGCTGTTCTACTTTGCATTGTTCTAGGAGAGGCAGCGTGGAATAATAGATACAAGACTGATCTGAGTTTGAATACTACCTCTCATGCATACCGGTTGTATGACCCTGGACAAGTCCCTTAATCTCTTGCTATTCTTTTTTAGGCAACTCTCTAAGACTACCAGTCACAGAGGTGGAGCCAACCTGCATCAAAAACCCTTCATCTTAGAGTTACCTGTAGCAGTGAAATCACAAATCTAGTCACTAACCTGCCTTTTATTTCTGAACTGTCTTGGTCATATCCCTTGATCATTTTTCTCTTGATTGGGAAATGATCTGGCACAATATTTTCAACAACAAGGACATTTTTTGACATTGCCCTTTTTGGTACACTTCTGGGCCATCTCCAGTCACCATGATTGATATCTGGCCTCTGGACCCAGATGGCTCTGGAGGAGAAGGTTAGGCTGTTGACTTTGCACAGCCTTCCCTCACTGAAATCAAATTCAATTGCAAGTCATGTCATCATCTCCCTGATGCCATGGTCCTCTTTGAGAATGAAGGACAAACCACAATCTGATTAACTCAGTGTATCAGCAAGGACCCCAACAGACACAAGAGGGCCTGCTGTACAGGCTCTTAGATCTACATTTCTAAAAGGAAAGCAACTTTTGAGGGGTCAACTATCACTTTAATCAAGCACATGTATATCATTCACTTAGTTCAAGGGAAAAAGTTAGCAGCCTGAAATTCAGAGAAAAAACAGATCAACGGAACAGCAGATCAACAGGTAGTGCTTCCAGGTCCCTGACATAAGCAATACATACATCACAGACAGATAACTGTCTGACAATACATACAAAGTTACCAGTGAGGGAAGCATCAGTATCTGTGTTTTCAAAGGGTGGGGACAGGGCTCCTTAGCAGCTGACCAGTCTTATCTGGTCAAACAAACATTTCCAGTCAGTAAGCCCCGAAGTGAAACCTCATTTCAGAGTCTTTATACACTCTTCAGAGTCACAGGGCATCACAGCCCTTGAGGACCAGTGCCTCATTAGAAAATTAATAAAAGGTATGGGCCTCCCCTACAAATCTTTCCTAATCAAACTCCCCTTAATGGGCAGACCCATTAATGGGTGGGGAAGATCTTTAATCACATTAAAATAATTAACAATACAAATACATATACTGTTTCTAGTTAAAGACTCTTGAATATACTAAAAATCAGCAAAAGATCCTACTTTGCTTGCCATTACACTAGGGAAACATATTGAAAGTGGAGTCAGAGGACCTGGGTTTAAGTTTTGACTCTGCAGCTTCCTCATCTGTTAAATGATGTGTTTGAATTAGATGACCAATAGGATCGCTTTCAGCGCTAAATCTATGATACTATGGTCTCTTGAAAACTGCCCCTTCTCTCATTTACCTAGTTATAAAGGCTAGAAACCTTCAAGTTAGATTTTCACTTTCCTATCCCTCAATTCCCTTATTTAATTAATTGCCAAATTCTCTCTTTTCTATGCAATTTCTCTCATGTTAATCCTTTCCTTTCCATTCCTGTGGCCACTACCCTAATTCAGAATCTCATAACTTCTCAATTAATCTTCTGATTATATCATATCACTCACTGTCAAAAAATATTCCATGGTAGCTCACTGCCTTTAGGATAAAATACAAATTCCATAGTCTGGTAAATGCTGTGAAGGGGTCACAAGTGGGAAAAGTTTAAGAAGCCCTGTCTGGTCAATTGACCTACCCACGTCGTTCATACTTCATGTAATCACTGGCATTTATGTGTAGTGCTTGAAAGTTTGCAAAGCATTTTGCATACATTGTATTGTTTAATTTTCACAACAACCCTGCATGGTAAGTGTTATAGCTATTATTATTCCTGTTTTTACAGAGGAGTGTACTGATTAAGTAGCCTGCCTCGGTGGACATCAATGATATGTGCCTGACCTGGGATTTGAATACGGGTCATCCTGTCTCAAATTAAATTATACATGGAAAGAGCTTTGGAAACCTCAAATCTCTGTTATTATTGTTGCTACTGTTGTCATTATGTTTTTTTCTATCTACTATGTTGTACTATTTCTCATGCTCCTCCCAGACCGAATTAATCCACTATTTCCAGATTTTATCTTGTCTAGCCTCTCTGTGTTTGCACACGCAGATGTTTGTCTTTGGAACAGTGGCATTGCAGCACCTTGAAGTCTAGGCTCAGCTCATAAAACTCTCAGAACATTGCCTTACACATAGCAACTGAACAATAAATATCTATTGAACATTAAGGTTCTTTGAAGTTATAAAATTCTAAGAAAATATGTAATAATTTACATGGTAGTGTTTGTGTTTGTGTAAGTGACAAGACTAAATTCAGTAGTGTCTGGGGCTGGGCAAGTGACTCATTCACTACCATTCTTTCCTAACCAACCTCTGATACCACCACCCATTCTCTTCTCCCTGTATGCTTTGCCCATATTGAGCTCATGCCTTCTTTATTCCCTTCTTATGCAAGTCATTTTTCTCTAAACCACATTTTTTTTTATCTCTAAAATGAGAAGACTTGACTACTAGACCATCCCAAAGTTGAGAGTGAGGAGCCTGTGGCCTCTTGGCCACTTGGCCATAGGTCTGTCTGATTCTAGCCTTCTGTGATTCTCCCTCATGCTGTGTTTTAATTTTTCTTTGCTCCTCTACCCTCCTTTCTCTCATTTCTCTTCTGATCTTTCTCCTCATTTTCCTCTCTCTTCTTTCATCCAAAGCTTTATAGTTCATTCTCTTATTTTTTTAGCCAGTGGGGAGAACTGTGGCACTAATAAGTGGAAGCCAGAGTGGGTTGTTAGTCTACAAAAATTAGAAAATCACTGCTTTAGTAAAAGAGCTTCATCAAATTCTGGATAAATCAATTTAACTCTGGGTTCTTTCGGTCAAAGGAGCTCTAATTCTAAAAGTGAATTGGAATTTATAAATCTTTACAAGTTAAACATCATTAATTCTGCACCAGAATTTATGATTTGGTGAGGGCCTACACTAAAATTTAACTCTGTACTGAATGTGAGGAAAAAAGTTTATTGCAAAAAGTAAGTATTAAATAAGAAAAATGGAAAGAATGTTTAAAATAAATATAAGAACAAACTTTTCAAGCACCCTCAAGTATTTTGAAACAAGCATCTTAAATAATAAATACTGCTAATCATAAAACATTTTTATATAAAGCATTTTCTATTAATAGCATCATTCTTTTATTGTAGTTTTAGTTTCTATGTGTGTTCGTCCTTCGTTGCCAAAGAAGACCATGCCATCAGAGAAATGATGACATGACTTGCACTTGACTTTGTTTTGAGTAAGGGAGGGCTGTGCAGGTCACCAGCCTCACTTCACCTCCAGAGCCATCTGAATCCAGTGACCAGATATTCATCAGGATGACTGGAGATGACCCAGGATGAGGCACCTGGGGTTAAGTGACTTGCCCAGGGTCACTTAGTGTCAAGTGTCTGAGGTGAGATTTGAATTCAGGTCCTCCTGACTGGTGCTCTTTCCACTGTACCACCTAACTGCCCCAAGATTCTATACGTACCTTAAATGAAGAAAAAAATTAAGAATATTCTAGAATCCAGACTTTTCAGTAATCCTTACTTGCCTTTTCTTGGATTCAAGTTACTGTGACTAGGAAGAATAGTATTTTCTATTATTAGTTCCACAATGAAATCTGATTCAGAATTTCAGATGATTATATTATACTTAGAATTTTTGTTTTTTTTTAAATAAAATCCTGAGTTAAATATTTAACAAAGGACAGCTTAGAAGACTATATTCTAGTTTAAAATAATTTTTTCCCTAAAAAAGTCTCCCTTAGTTATTTTAATAATTCAGAATACTGTTCTTTAACTCCCATTCACACTTGAAAGCTCAAGATAGCAACTGGTTACCTGAAAATAGAAGTCATCATCAAATATTTAAGATTTCACTTATTTTCATTTTCTGCATTTTTTTGAATTCTAGTATTCCACTTTCCATCTTCAGCAGCACTAACCACATACTAATTGCAATAGAAATATTCATAGATTATTAAATGCAGCAATATGATGAGCTTTTGCTAGAACATAAGGCCATACTGGGGCTACTTTAGTGTTGTAAAAAAAATATTTTTTCCTGGAAGATACAGACTATGCCCAAAGGAATTGGTAGTTTTGGCTGTACTGTAAAAGAAATGTTAAAATTAAAAATAATTAAATAAGCAACAAATTGTGATTATACTGATTACTGGCAACCACCCCCCCCAAAAAAATTAACTTACACTTAAAATTTTCACAAAACGAGAGTAAACGTTGCCTATTTGCTAAAGGAAGAGGCTTTCCTTTCATCAGAGCATGCTAATTATAGTTCTGTGCTCATAAAGCCTTATCTTTAAAAAGGTTTTTATTGATTATTATTTTTATTTTTAAAATCACCATAGTTTTTTGCCACATCCTTTCTCTTTCCTCGCCCACAAAGCCATCTCCTGTAACAAATAGCATTTTTGAATACAAAAAAAGGAAGTTAAAAAAAATAGTGTAACTAATCAATGTATCAAAAAAATCTGAAAATGTGTGCAGTGTGCAACACTTGTGAACCTCTTACACCTGCAAAACTGAGGATTGGGTTTTTTTTTCAGTTCTCTTCTTTAGTCATGCCTGTTCTTTATAATGTGCAACATTCACTTTTGATGTGTATCTGTGTCTTTCCATTTACCTTGATATTGTGTATCATCTTTCCTTGATTCTACTTACTTAATTCTGCCTCAGTTCACATAGATCTTTCCTTGCTTCTCTCTATTCATCACTTCCATTATTTCTTACAGTATAGTAATCCATTACATTTATGTATCATAATTGTTTAGCCATTTCATGATCATGAGCATCTATTCTGTTTCCAATTTTTTGTTGTAACTAAAAAGAACTAAACTAAAAGTATAAATATTTTGGTGTGTATAGGGACTTTGTTTTGATCAATGATTTCTTTGGGGTTGTTTATATAATGGCATATATATAAAACTAATAAATAAATAATAAAATAATGTGAAATAAAATATAAACAAATAAAATTATAATGACTTTTAGCCCTAGTAATAGGGGTCAAATTTTATGGACATTTAATAACCTTAATCACATAATTACAAATTACTTTCTAAAATGATTGTACCAATTCATAGCTCCACCAACAATGCCCTAGTGTGCCTATATTCCTACAACTCCTCCAATATTGACAGTGCCATTTGTTGCCATCTTTTGAGTTGAAACCTCGGGTTTGTTTTGATTTGTATTTCTCTTATTACTCATATGGAGCATCCTTTCAGGTGGTTGTGAATATCTTATAATTCTTCTTTTGAGAACTGTTGGTTCATATCTTTTGACCACATTTTTGTTGGGTATTGGCTTTTGGTATTAAACATATACAAGTCTATCTTCAACATTTACACCTTTAACTTTTGGGACTTTAAGCATTTGCTAATTTTATTACTAACCTCTTTCACTTTCACATCACATAGTTGACGCTATGCACAGTCAAGAAAAATAATGAAAGGCAAGATATGTGCAAGTTTGTGGAGCAGCTGAGTATCCTACTTTACTTGTCTTGTTCAACCTACAGTTGTAAAGAGTTCCCCCATGCACTTGTTGAATATTTTCATCATTTGCTCTAAAATTCAAGTTTTTCTTTCTGTTATATACCCAAAGCACAGTGCAAATCCTTTGGACTCTAAACGCAAGCATGCAGAGTCAGTGATGCAGCTCAGTGAGAAAATAAAGGTGTTAGATAAGCTTACTGTGGTAATGTCTGTAGCCACAAACTGCCGTGAGTTTGAAGTTAAAGAATCAATGATTGGTTATTTCCATAAAAAGGAGGAAAGTATTAATAAAAGTTTTCATGACTTTGCTGCAGAAAGTGCTAAAGTACTCTTAAGTGCCCAATGAAGGAACAATCTCCTCACACCACCATTTGACACAGAAGAAGGTGAGATTCAAGTTAAAAAAATGCTTTACTTTCAAGAATTTTATTTGCTGTGCAGTATGATACTACAGACTTCATTTGTTATGAAAAATGAATATTGTATGAAATCAGTTTTTTTTAAAAATTAAGGTGTTAGCACAAAAGGTCACAGAATTCTAGAGAATTACTAGCTAAGAAAAATATTTTTTGGGTTACTAATTTTATTTTATGTACTGCATTTTGTAGGCTATTTCATGGCTTGTGTGTTAGGAAAAGTACATATTATCAGATTAATGTTTTGTTAAAAGAATTGTATGTAGAAATTTTCAGCAGAACCTAGTGAAAGATTACAGTTTTTGGTGGTTAGAGGAACCCAATTCCCTATTTTGCATAGAGTCAATGTATCAACATTTGCATATAAATATGCATATATATATATTATACTTCTGTATCAATTTTTACCTCTGCAAAAGTTGAGGATTGACTTTATTTCTGTTTATTTTTATTTCTAAATTCAATTTTGTTTTCAGTTTCAAATTTCTTCTTTTTCCCACTCCCTCCCATGCTCATTGAGAAGGCAAGAAATAGAAAATCCATTACAAATATGAAGTCAAAATATATATGTTTACGTATATACATGTGTATATAAACATACATTTATATACACACACACACATATATATACATACATACACATACATATATATATATATATTTATTAATTGCTTATGTATCTTGGATACTAAACACATATCAGAGAAATGTGATGCCAATATTTTTTCTTATTTGATTGCTTCCATTCTCATCCTTGGTGTATTATTTTATTGATGCAGAAAATTTTAAAATTATTATTGTTCAGTTGATTGGTCACATCTGCATCTTTGTGATCCCATGGACAGTGTTTTTTTTTGGCAAGGATATGGGACTGATCTGCCATTTCTTTCTCCAGTGGATCCAGTGCAGAAACTTTTAGATCTCACGTATTCAAAGTTATCCATTTTGTTTTTTCTAATTGCCTATATCCCATGTTTGATTAAAAATTTATCTCCTAGGGGGTAGATCCAAGATGGCAGAGTAAAAGAATACACTCACTCTAGCTTTACCCCCATAGCCCATAAAATGCCTGTGCAAAATGACTCTAAACAAATTCTAGAGCAGCAGAAGTCACAAAACAACAGAGGGAAAGAGATTTCCGGCCCAAGACAGCCTGTAAGGCCTACAGGAAAGGTCTATTGCCTGGGCTCAGAGCAGATCACAGCCCAGCTTTAGCCATGCAGCAGGGACAGGACTGGAGCAAAAGTCAAATAACTGACTGAGAAAATGCCCAAAAAAGGGAAAAAATAAGACTATAGAATGTTACTTTCTTGGTGAACAGGTATTTTCTTCCATCCTTTTGGATGAGGGAAAAACAGAGCATACCATCAGAGGAAGACATAAGATTCAAGGCTTCTGCATCCAAAACCTCCAAAATAAATATGCAATGGTGTCAAGTCATGAAAGAGCTCAAAAAGGATTTTGAAAATCAAGTAAGAGAGGTGGAGGAAAAATTGGGAAGAGAAATGGGAGTGATGCAAGAAAATCATGAAAAGTGAGTCAACAGCTTGCTAATGGAGACCCCAAACAATGCTGAAGAAAATAAAACCTATAAAAATAGACTAACCCAAATGGCAAAAGAGGTCCAAAAAGCCAGCGAAGGGAAGAATGTTTTAAAAAGCAGAATTGGGAGGATGATAGAAGGGGAGGAAAATGGGAGGAGGGAGTAATTACAAGTAAACACTTTTGGGGGGGGTCAAAGTCAAAAGAGAGAATAGAATAAATAGGGAGCAGAATAGGATGGAGGGAAATATAGTTAGTCTTTCACAACATGACTATTATGGAAGTCTTTTGCATAACTAGAGATATACAGCCTATATTGAATTGCTTGCCTATTCAGTGGGGATGGGTGGGGAGGGAAGAAGGGAGAGAAGTTGGAATTCAAAGTTTTAGAAACGAATGCTGAGAATTATTTTTGCATGCAACTGGGAACTAAGAAATACAGGTAATGGGGTATAGAAATCTATCTTGTCCTATAAGAAAATAGAGGAAATAGGGATAAGGAAAGGAAGGAGTGTGATAGAAGGGAGGACAGATTAGAGGAAGGGGTAATCAGAATGCATGGTGTCTTGGGGTGGGTGGGGGAAGAGAGAAATGGGGAGAAAATTTGGAATACAAAATCTTGTGAAAATGAATGTTGAAAACTAAAAATAAATAAATTAAAAAAAAATAGACTAACCCAAATGGCAAAAGAGTTCTAAAAAATCAATGAGGAGAATGCTTTAAAAAGTAAAATGGGCCAAATGCAAAAGGAGGTTCGAAATGAAGAAAGTAGTTCTTTAAAAATTAGAATGGAGCATATGGATGCTAATGACTTTATGAGAAACCAAGAAATTACAGCACAAAACCAAAAGAATGAAAAAATAGTAGACAGTGTGAAATATCTCTTTGGAAAAACAACTGACCTGGAAAATAGATCCAGAAGTGATAATTTAAAAATTATTGATCTACATGAAAAGCATGATCAAAAAAAAGAGCCTAGACATCATCTTCCAAGAAATTATCAAGGAAAACTGCCCTGATATTTTAGAACCAGAGGGTAAAATAGAAATGGAAAAGTTTCACCAATCACCTCCTGAAAGAGATCCCAAAAGGAAAACTCCAAGGAATATTGTAGCCAAATTTCAGAGTTCTTAAGTCAAGGAGAAAATATTACATGCATCCAGAAAGAAACAATTCAAGTGTTGTGGAAATACAATCAGGACAACACAGGATTTAGCAGCTTCTACACTAATGGATTGAAGGTCTTGGAATATGATATTCCAGAGATCAAAGGAGCTAGGATTAAAACCAAGAATCACCTAGCTAGCAAAACTGAGTATAATACTTCAGGGGGAAAAATAGTCATTCAGTGAAATAGAGAACTTCCAAGTATTCTTGGTGAAAAGACCAGAGCTGAATAGAAAATTTGACTTTCAAATACAAGAATCAAGAGAAACATGAAAAGGTAAACAGGAAATAGAAATCTTAAGGAACTCATTAAAGTTGAACTATGTACATTCCTACATGATAAGATGTCATTTGTAACTCATGAGACCTTTTTCATTATTAGGCTAGTTAGAGGGAATATAAATATATATGTGGGTATGGGTATGTATGTATTTGTATATATGCATGTGTATATTTTATATGTGTAGGTATGTATATAGGTGTATATGTATGTATATATATATACATATATGCACATATATATACATACAGATAGACAGTGGACACAGGGTGAGCTGACTATGAAGGGAGAATACCTAAAAAAATAAAATTTACTGTTGAATGGAATGTACCAGGAGTAAGAGAAAGGGAGAGGTAGAATATAGCAAATCATCTCACATAAGAGGGAAGAAAGAGCTTTTACAATGGAGGGGAAGAGCGGGGAGATGAAAGGAAATAAGTGAGCCTTACTCTTATGGGATTTGTCTTAAGGAAAGAATAACACACATTCAATTGGATATGGAAATCTAGTTTACCCTGCAGGAAGGCAAGGAGGAAGGGGATAGGAGAGGGAAGATAATAGAAGGGACAGCAAATTGGGGAAAGGGATAATCAGAAGAAAACACTATTGTGGGAGGACAGGTCAAGGGAGCGAATGGAATAAATGGAGGGCAGGATAG
>CM053771.1:271261523-271277941 GCA_028658325.1 Potorous gilbertii | reverse complement strand
GGGGGGGGTAGAAGAAGAGTAAGTAATAAAAGAGATGACAGACTGGAGGAAGGGTGGATGAGGAACATGCTGTCCTGAGGTGGAGGGTGGGAGAAATGGGGAGAAAATTTTGAATTCAAATTCTTGTAGAAATGAATGTTAAAAGTTGAAAATAAATAAATTATATTTATTTAAAAAGAGCTATTCTCTCCTGGTTTTCAACAGTTTACACTTAATCATTAAATGAGAAATAATGTCCTAGATTACTATGGAGAAGATACAAAAGTTACTTGATCATGTCTGTTACTCAGAGGTCTTAAGAAACTATTTTCAAGGCCATGTAAATAATAAAATGTGACTAGCAATTTTGATTCTAAACAGATTGTGATTTAGTTTTATATAGTACTTAAGCATTTTTGTTTACTTTTATGGAGAGTTGTCTCTTCTATGCCAAAGTCTCATAACTAAGGCTTCTAAATTAAAGCAGGTTCTTAAAGAAGGCAGCTTTAGTCAGTGGGTAAGGGCTTCAGATTTGGTTTCTGATTGGGTAATCCACAAATTCACATACCACACCATTGCTGTCTTCTAGGTCAATGCTTCTTAAATTTTTTCTCCTTTTCACCCGAGAAATTTTGCACAACCCTGGGCGTATAAGTATATAAAATAGGCATACAACTCAAACATTTACAGATAATAAATTATAAAGAAATTTATTTTAAAACAGTTCTTTGCTATCATATAATTTTGCCATTTATTAAAGATAAAAACAAATTTGCATGCTAATGAGATGGATTGCTTGTTTATATTTATGTAAGGAATTAAATCTTGATGGAATATTTGATACTGCAGAATGCAGAGCATCTTCAATGTTTTTCAGAATTGATCAATATTTTTATTTTATTGCCATCAATACTGAGAACACAACTTTGCATAAATACATAGTACAAAATGGTAGAAGTATGTTTAGGGCCATTTCAGAAATTGTTGGAAATTCTGTCCCAATCCCAAGCCAAATTTATTTTAATGTTTTTTTAGGAAACAAGTTTTAAACCTGTATTGCTTGATAACTTAGCAAATTCTTCTTGAACTTTTAATGACAGATGATTTATGTTTTTTTATTTCAGTTGAGTATGTTTTTTATGAATCCAACTTAATTTTTGAGAATCAAAATTTGAAGGGAAGTATTTCTGAAACTGTATCTCTAAGAGTACTTCAGATGATCAATTATAATTCTTACAATTAAATCTTTGGGAAGCCTATTTTCAGTTATAAAATCATCTGTAGCTGTAAACATTTCTAAAGAACCTTTTTCCACCCTATTCTTCCAAATGTTAATGTTTTTAGTAAAACTTTCCATTTTATCTTTTAACATAAATGTGCTCCATTTTTTCCTTGAAGTAACGTTTAAATCATTGAGTTTTTAGAAAATATGTGACAAATAGCCCAGTTTTGAAAGCCATAAGTCATTGTGAAAAAATTAACAAAATTGGATTTCTGCTCAGTCAAAAATGTAACAACTTCATCTTTGTTTCAATAATCTGTTTAAACTTCACCTTCTTGAGAGCCACATGATTCAATATATTTTCTTTTTCTTGTCAATTTAGGTAAACTACAACCTGGTAGTGAAAATTGCCACATTATCATCAGCATTTTTACCTCCTCTGTCTAAATTTAGCCACTTATCCATTATGGAAAAATATTTTTTCCTAAAATATAAATATTGCTAATAATTTCTCAAATAAATATTAGCATTAGTCTATGAAATAACATTTATTTGTGCTTAATTTAAAAAAATTGATGTTCACACTTACATATGTTTCTATAAAAGGAAATAAAAGCAGTTTTTAACATCAAATATTCTAACACAGTATAGTCCAAAGATATACTTATTTGATACTTACATGTTGAGAAATGACAGGAGGAAAATATTAAAAGTCTTTATTTTCTGTAACTAAACTACTCTGTTTCTATAAGAGCAGAAAACTTTGTATGTGCAGTAAAAGCTGCAACTCATAACATACAATAGTCTCAACTCTGATCTGGGGTATTCTGGCAGTGTTTGTTGCCATTGTGTGCATGATGGCATGTGCAGTGCAAAGTGTGCGTGTTACGTGTTCAGAACCATGGCTGCAGTGAAGTTGTGTGATGTGACACAGGCAAGCACTGCCGGAAACACCTCATAATCATTACATTTTTGATTTTGCATTAATTTTTCGGTCGTAACATGGTCAGAAAATTTTTTTTTAAATAAATTTATTTAACTTTTTACATTCATTTTCACAAGATTTTGGGTTCCAAAATTTTCTCCCCCTTTGTCCCCTCCCCCCTCCCCGATACACTGGACATTCTAATTACCCCTATCACCAATCTGCCCTCTCTTCTATCATCCCTCCCTTCCCTTACCCCACCTTCTCTTTTGTCCTGTAGGGCCAGATAACTTTCTATTCCCCATTACCGGTATTTCTTATTTTCTAGTAGCAAGAACAATACAGAAAATTTTACCATTGCCAAATTCTTTGGAACCCCCCCACCAAACTCAGTTGTGTGACTCCATAAACTTTAAGAAGCTTTTAAACAAAGATAAAACTGTGGAATTAAAGTTTTCTGTTTCTCCAAGAACCTCTGAGAAACATGGCCCTCATTTAGAACTTTTGTCCAGCAGAATATGCAGAAGCAAGCAGAGTGAGCTTGAGACTACCCAGAATCTGGATCCTTAGAACTGAACAGGATCTGCTGAGTGGTTGTCAAAGCCTACTGGAAGATAAATAGAGGTTAGAGGACTGTTGATGGTGCTGCTGAAGGATCAGTCAGGTGCTGATTTTATTAGATAGCCTGTTAGCATCCTTCTAGATTTTGTATTCCATGGTTATCAGAAAAGGGGAAAGAAGATGACTGCCACAAATTATAGTTAAAGGTTATGCTGCAAATCTTAGCAATAAACCAAAGAATATTTTATCATGGGCAAAATGGAGAAATGTAGGCTGGATAAAAAGTTATCCAGTGTATATAACAGTGTATATAGTTAGGTACACTGTGAGTAAATTTTTTAAACTACTCAGGTGATGGATAAATGTCAACTTGGAGGGAGACTTCTAATAACTTGTTATAAGACTGTACTTACTAATACTTTTTTGTTAAAAAAAGTTCAATGACTTGTTTAATAGTTGACATGCTCATTCAGATTGTGAATGATATAAATCTGTGAAACTTACCTATTATGCTGGATGTTAGAGTCAGTATCCAACAAAGGTCTTGATGTTTTGGAGCAATGGGCTACATCTTAGTAGATGAATCAAAAAGTACTACAGTTAGGTTAAAAATATTGACTGCCCGTGCATAGAATTAGGGAGATGTAACAACAATAATAGCTAACAGCCAGAAGTGCTTTATGTACATATTATTTCCTTTGATCATCAAAGCAACTAAGGTAGGAACAAAAGGTATTCTCTCCATTTTACATGTGAGGAAGGCAAGACTTGTGTATGGCCACACAATTAGTAAGGGTCAGAAGTATAATTCAAACTCTGGTAGGTCCAGCCTTGTGCCAAGTTTCATATGCTTTTCCCTTCAACACATTTTCTTCAGAGAACAGACCGTGTGAAAAATACTTGGGAGTTTTAGCTGACTACAAATTCAGTAAAGAACCATGTTATGTAGCTGTCAAAAAACCAGAAAACAAAACAAAACTCTTATGTAATAATCTTAGTGTGCATTAATGGAAATGTGATATCCAGAGTAAGAGAGGTAATAAGCCCTGATCAAATCATTTTGGGATCATTGTGTCCAATGCTGAGTGTCATATTTTGTGAGAGAATTTAATAGACAGAGGGTTACCTGGGTAATAAGGTGTCTTGGAAATAAGTCATATGAGGATCATTTGAAGAAATTGGTGATGTTTAGCTTGGGGAAAGATAAAACTTTGCATGGAAATTATAGTTTTCTTCAGATGTTCGAAGAATTGTCTTTTTTGGGGAAAAAGGATATTATGTGCAACTCCAGGTGTAACTAGGATTAGTAGGTGACAAATATGGGAAAGTCAACTTCAGCTCAATATGGGAAAGATCTATCCCACAAATAGAACTATCTGAAAATGTAATGTGGTACTTTGAAACAGTGAGTTTCCTTTCGGGAAGGTTTGAAAAAGAATGTTTAAGTTATATCTCAAACTTTTGGGGAGATGATGTCAACAGGATTCATATGTAAGATAAAATCTGAACTAAATAATCTGTTAAATCTCTTCTAATTTTGTGATTCTGCAGTCTTCTTAGGAGATATTGTTGTCATAGCCCTAAGATTTTTTTTTTAAATCACATACTCAGTTTCAATAGAAAAGTAATTCCTCCTTTTTTTTTCCCTTTTGCAAGCACTCTAAGCGACAAAAGATATCCTTTTTACCTTGAAACTACAGCTTTTTGTCTAGATAATTTCTCCATGGAGGAATACTTTTTTTTTAAAGCATGCTTCAGTCTGTATTCAATCAATATCACATGTTAGAGCACATATCACCTCTGAAAGGGTTGTTTGACACCCTCAGATCTCACACAAAATGATGGTAATTGGTTGCACAAAGCCTTGAGTCTTTCATCCATCTTTATTGTTTCACATTTAGGCCCAAGTCCATGCTCTGCTCAGGTGCCAGATGGCACCTGCAACAGAGCTTCAAGTTATCACTGCTAGAGAAGAGAGGCTAAGTGCCTCTTGAGGAAGGAAGAAGCAGACTGCATATTCCCTTCATTTGCACCTGATGACTTATTGCCAGACACTAATTGGCCTGTCCTTCCTTTGGCAAATCAGGATCAGTGGATGGTGACTGAGTGTGACAGCCTGCCCTATCCCTTCAGCAGCCTTTACCACAGAAATAAACCCTGAAGGAGGAATTTTTTCCCATAAGATCATTTTCAGAAAGGCTAAGTGTGCCTTTATACTGATACTTTGGTCAGTACCTCTGTATGTGTGTTTCTATGTATGCACATATATTTATTTACATATATGCATGTATGTATCTATGTGTTTATATATGAATGCATGTATCTGTGTACATAGATACATACATATGTTGCTTGTCCTTCATTTTCAAAGAGGGCCAACAACATCACAAGATGATGGCTTCACCTGTGCATGAATTGGATTTAAGTGAGGCAGAGCTGCACAAAGTTGTCAGTCTCTTTCTCTCCCAGAATCATCAAAGTCCAGTGGCAAGAGAAAACTCAAGATAATTGTCTATGGCCTGGGAAATAGTGGGTGACCTTGGCATCTTTGATATACGACCAAGTTCTCAACAGGGCTTTCTTTACCCACTTTCATAGTCATTGGAACAAATGGTTCTCATCCACACATTCCTGTGGGAGGTCTTGAAATGTTTTGGGTAGACACCTCCTAACTCATCAACAGTATTGAGGCCTGTCAGTTAACCTCAACCTGGTTTAGCCCATCTGCCAAGATGATTTTTACTGGGGCATGGTTTCCCCTCTATATACATATGTATATGTGATAATATATATACACACACACATATATATATATATATTTTTACTATACATATGCACAATCAAGCAGGTTGGATTCAAATGGTTGAATATGCTTTCGGAACTGAACTCCTGCACACAGTAAGGAGGTTCTCTCTGTGTATGTGATAGGTGTATGTGCCTTAACAAGCAAAACATTCATTTTGTTACTGTTGTGATTTGTATCATCTCTGGTAAATGATCATTGAAGCAATCTCTTTCTTCTACTCTTCCACTCCTTTGTTTTCTGAATATGCCAACAGTTTAGCAAAAGGTGTATGTGTATGGGTGTGGTAGATTCTGACTGCATGGATGGAGGTGGGGGAGCTAAATCAATGATGGAGAATGTAGGCTTAGTCATAAAATGAGTGATTACTATGTTCTTTCTGCTTGTTATGTGAGCCATCAGCTGAAATATTTCTGCAGTTCAGGCACAATTTTGTTATTTGCTGTTGTTAATGAAAAGATGAAATTTGAGCACGAGTGCAACATGTAGTCAGTAGTATAATTAGCCCTTTGAAAGGTGAAGTATTCATTTTGAAATAAAAGAAAGTAGTTTCTCTCATACAATGAAATGGCTGCAATTTTCTAGCTAATGCAGAACCTGCAGTATTTCTATAATTATCTCCCCTAGGTCTTCCATTCAACATAATTTCTCTCCCTTTTCCCCGCTTTTGCTCCTAGATAAAAATCCCTTTCCCACTGCAAGGACTAAATAATATTATTTGCAAACAGAAGAAAAACACTTTCCTGCATGATAAATGTACTTTACTTAGAAAAGTTTAAAAGTCTGAATAATTAAGATCTTAACACAATGTATCTTGACTTGAAACTTAGTCAAAAATGAAGCTGTTTACCCATTGAATTTAGGGACTGTCATTCCATTCAATCAAGAACTGGAAGATTGCAGTCTTGAATAAGGAAATCTAATCCAATCCATTCCAAAAAGCATTTATAAAGTGCCTATTATGTGCAAGAGTAGGAGATTTCAGAATAGAAAAGCATCAAGAGAAGTAAATTGAAAGTTCTGTATATTGTACTCACCTAAGGAATGCAGAGGTAAGAAACAGGGATGATACTGACTCAAATATAACATATCTATTTAGGATGATTGACTAATCCTGAAGACTGAGAAATAGCCAGTGAGAGACCTGTTTATTCTTTTCCAAAGCAGAGAGGCATGATTTCTAAATTTAAGTTTAGAAGATTTCACTTGATTTTTATAGATTCTAACTGCATCTCATGAAGATATAACTGGGTCTCTAATTTTACTCTGACAGTATCCAGTTTTGGGGTTAAGAACCTAAGGTTGTATGATTTCTATTTTTTGCTGCTATAGAAGAACAGAATCTCAGAATGTTAAACCTTAGAGTTTAACTTCCCTAAGTCCTTAATTTTATAGATGAGGAAACTGAGACTCTGGAGGTGGCCATGACTTGTCCAAGGTCATGGAGTCATGAAGTTGTCCAAGGAAGAGTCAGAACATGAACTAAGATTTTATAACTCCAAATCCAACATACTTTTCAATGGGCCATACTTCTTCATACCTCAATCATGACACAAAATTGTATGATACAAGATAGCTGAGACCAATGAGCTACTTAGAAAATGAATTCTACACAGACCATATGTAATATCTTTAGAATCTTTATCACTAAATTTACTGTGCACAATAAAAATTGTCCTGATATGTGAGACATACCATCTTACCTGATCACATTTACTCTAAATAAGCAGAATTAAATATTGATTTATATATGTGAATTGAGAGAGGCTACCTTATGGCACTGATAATTTTTTTTCGAGGCAATCAAGGTTAAGTGACTTTCCTGAGGTGATACAGCTAACAAGTGTCTGAAGCTGCATTTCAACTCAGGTCCTCCCAACTCCAGGGCCAGTGCTCTATTTCCTGCACCACCCAGCTGTCCCTATAGCAGTGATAATTTAAAATATATGCATGGTTTTAGTATATGCTTTACAAGATTTAAGCAACAAATTTCATTTCCTGCTTATATTTTACCTAGAATAATATCAAAACTAATTGACATTTTCTAAGCATAGGAAAGATTAAGTCACTTGTTAACAATACCATGGTGGTAGGGGAGAGACAGAGCTAATATTTTAAAATTCAGTATAAGATAATCTACATAGAAGCTCATTCCCATCCAGATGACTAAGTTGATGGTAGTGTCAACTTTACTGCTTATTTATCCATTTTTATTATTCATCTATTTACCTAATATTTAACAATTGAAGCCCAATTTGAGATAATTCAACCTCAGATGCCAAGGAGAATACTTAAGAACTCTCCACCCCTTTGAGAAAGCAAGCAAATGAATCAATTGCTGCTAGAATCAGGGGAATAATGGAAATAGCCAAAGAACTAATAAAAACTTTCACAAAATGCAATCAATAATTCTCATCACCAGGACCACTTTTAGGAGCTGAAGGGCCTTAGGCAAATCAGAGTATGTTTTAACCTCTCCTAACATTGTTATACAGAACAAATTGGGTTTAAAAGAACCTCAAGGGCAGCCTTTAAGGTGGAAGAGAATTTACTGAGTGAGCCAAAGGAGTGTGTTTGGAAGGTGAGAGTATGGCAGCGCTACCTCCTTCTTCCCACTGCTAGGTGTCCTGACGCAGTGCTAAAAGGGGAGTATGTATTATACATGGGGTGTGTGTGTGTGTTTGTGTAACTCTGCTAATCAGGGCATGCCCATGAATGTGTATTTAAAACTAAGGCCTAGGTGTTCATCTTTGTTCTCTATAAGTCAGGTCTAGCTCTAGTTATCAAGCTCCAAATACCATGCTCTTTTTAGGCTCAGTATGGTTGCAAAGTTCTTGTATCTCCTATGCATCTGGCATAGTACTGTGCCCTTTTGTCAGGGAGAGGGTTGTCCAGTCCTATGATTTAATGAAGGTGGAGAATTCCCAATATGGAAACTCACAGTATGGACTTCGTCTTCAAAGAGCTCTCTCCAAAGTTATTTATGATCTCTTAGTTGCCAAGTTCAATGGCCTTTTGTGAATCCTCATTATTCTTGACTTCTCTATAGTCTTTGACTCTTTGGATTGTCATCTTCTTGGTTCTCTCTTCTTTCAAGGTTTTTAGAATACTACTCTCCCCTGGTTCTCCTCTTACCTATCAAAACCATTCTTTTTCAATCTACTTTGCAGAGTCTCTTCCAGGTGATACTCTAACAATAGATGTCTTCCAATGTTCTGTTCTGGGCTGTCTTCTCTTTCCTCCCATTTTACTTTACTTGGGGTATCATTGGTTCCCATGAATTTAATTATCATCTCTATGTTAATGATTCTCTAATCTACCTATCTTGCCCTAACTGCTCTGCTGACCTGTCTACATCTCCACTTGCCTTTCAGAAATTTCTAACTGGATGTCCAGTAGACATCTTAAACTCAACATACCAAAAATTGAACCTACTATCTTTCCCCAATATCTTCTTCCCTATTCCTAACCCTATTATTGTCAAGAGCATTATCATACTTCCAGTCCCTCAGGCTCACAGCCTAGGTGTCATCCTCAACTTCACACACTCTCACCCCTTCCCCCATATTGAATTTGTTGCCAAGCTACTTTAATTCACCTTTGCAACATCTTTGGAATATGCCTCCTTCTCTCTGATACTGCTGCTACCCTGATGCAGGCCCTCATGAACTCACTCTTGGACTATTGTAATAGCCTTCTGGTCTGCCTGTCTCAAGTGTCTCCCCAAACAATCCATCCTCCATTCATCCATCAGACCATGTAACTCTCTACTCAATAAACTCCAATATTTCCCTGTCAACTCCAGTATCAAATACAAAATCCTGTTTGAAATTCAAAGTCTTCATAACCTTCATAACTACCTTTTCACTCATCTTATACCTCACTCTCTATCATCTGATCCAGTGACATTGACCTCCTTGTTAGTCCATGAAAAAGACACTCCATCTCACAAGTCTAGGCATTTCTTCTGGCTACTTGCCATGTCTAGAAACTCTCCCTCCTCATCTCCATCTACTGGCTTCCTTTGAGTCTCAACTAAAATTCAGTCTTCTATCAGAAGTGTTTCTTAACTCCTCTTAATTCTAATGTCTTCCCTCTTTTAATTTTTTCCTGTATATAGCTTATTTGTACATATTTGTTTGCTTCTTGTCTCCCCAGTTAGATTATGATCTCCTTGAAGGTAGGGACTGTTTTTTGTCTCTTTTTTGCATTCCCAATGCTTAGCATAGCACCTGGAACATAATAGACACTTAATAAATGTTTATTGACTATCAGATACCACTTACCAAAGCAGACTGGCAACTGATCTTGCTAGCTTATACAGTGAGTTCCTTGCCTTGAAGGTTAAGTGATTGCCCAGATGATACAATTACTGAGGGTCAGAGGCAGGACATGAACTCAAGTTTCCTGACTTCAAGGTTAATGTTTACCTTTCTGCCCTGGCCTTCCTCTCTTCTATACCTGTTTAATAAGTACCTATTGAATAAATGAATGAATAAACTCTTGCCAATTGGTTTTTAGTCTTCAGGTTTTTCAGTGAAGTAACAATAGCTTATTACTTACTCTGTTTATCCATATTGAGCTAGAAGGGACCTCAAAGGCCATCTCAAACCCCTCACTTTATAGGTAAGGAAGTTGAGACCCTGCGAGTTTGTTTCTTGCCCAAACCTTTTTCAGGTTATAAACATCAAAGGTAAGATTTGAATGCAGGTCCTCTTACTCCAGAGCCAGTGTTCTTGCTACAGTACCATATTGTCTCACTCATACTATATGATTTTTGCTGAAATAGTTATAATTACTTGGGACTTTTTGAGGGAACTCTAAGTAGTTTTTCAGTTAGAAGGTCCAGGAAAAGGCAATCAAGGAAGGAAAACGATTTCACAATATGTCTGAGGCCATATAGCCTTATTAGTATCACTTGTTCAGACTGGGCCATGGTGTTCTTGGGATTGAGGAGCATGCTAGCACATCAATGCAGGGTGAGGCAAAAGCCTTCAAAATGGAACAATAACAACAACCCATAATAGGTTTCCATAAAAGACCCACCCTCTGATGATATGGGTCAGTCTGACAGTCAGCTCTTTCCAAATGCCTCTTACCTTGTCTAATCTATACTAATTTCCCAACTTGATTCCCCACTGTAGGTCCCAGTGATCTGAAAAATCCTTGCTTTCCCCGAGTCTGATCATTTGTTTGAAGCTGGGTTGGCTTCTCATATGGACCCAGCCTCTTTAGCTTCAAAGTCAATCATTTGCTTTGATTGCCTAGGCCATGATCTTCTTTAGAGGTTACATTAGGTAAGCTAATTTGAGAGGTTTTGAACACTAGGCAGTAATGTTTGGAAAGTTTTCAAGTAGTTTTTATTAAATTAATTTATAATTAATTAATATTCATCAGGTTTTGAAACTTCCCTCCAAAATAAGTGAATTCCAAGTAAGTCATGATTTTGTCTCCAATAAACATTAGAAGAAAGGGTTATATTTTTCACATGTATTGAGATATCCAGTTCATTTTCTTTTAGGCCCTGGGCTTCTGAGTCCATACTAATTTTCATGACTTTATTAAAATCAACTTGATAAAATCACGAAAGCAATGAAGAGCATGAAGAAAATGGTAGTTGTAGGGGCTGGGAAGAAAAATTTTGCTTCATTTAGATCTAAAACATGAGAGCAAAGAGCCTCTTGATGGAATTAATGGATAGTTAATTTAGAATAAATTTTAAAAGAAAAAAAATAGACTCCTTCCTCTCACCCCCAAACAGTAGAGACTCAATCTGTGACCTGTGCTCCAATGGTGAGAAAGCCATTGAATCAGATTTTGTGGTTAGATTTTTGAAAGGAACAGATAATCTTAGGAATAACAATACATGAGTCATCAATTCACATACCTAGCCTCTGCAAAGGTCAGAAAGAATGATTTTTTTCCCTCACCCACACCGTTTGATAGTTTAGAAGATGTATTGCAGAGGAGTATGTTGCTACCCATTCTAACAGAGGACTATTTTCTTTCCACAAAGCAGGCTGAACTCTGATCACTTGTAACCAGAACCAGCAGTAAGTCCTCAGTCTGTTCTATCTAATTGAATAAGCCAGCACAGGCTATGCAAAGTACCCACTTGAAATGAAGTCTAGAGGAATTGACTTAATACAGTCATGATGATTGCAATGAATAAGAATAGTTGTGGAATGAGTTCATAAAGCTTTTTTTTCCTGCAAAGTTAATATAATACAAATCATCCTAAACATCGGATCCACACCATCAGTTCTGGGCTTATTTTATTCAGCCAAAGGATTATGAGTTCTCCTTCACAGGAGAGCATTACATAGGACAGTGTGACCAGTTCATCAAAATATTATGCACCATTTGTGCTGTTTGCAATCCCTCTAAAATTCATAAATTCAAATCGATAAAAGGAAGATGGGAGCTCAACAGTATACAGTGGGGATTTTCCTTGTCTGTGTTTTTCACTACAGAAAAGCTGAGATGTATGAATTCTGTAATACCTGCTTTCTCCTCCAACTTATCTCAACTTGATTTCCTGTTGGGCAGGTCCCCTGCCTTAATGGGATGTAAGGGTATTCATTTTTGTTAATTTTGCACTCTGCAATTTTCCTGGCTGGGTTAAGCACCTTGCATATAGTGATTTGTTCGTTCTCATTAGAAGGGAGAAGGTATAGTCTTGCAATCCACCTGCTTTCATAAATCACATTTGCAGGATGGTTTTAGCATGCGAGAACGTGTTTTTTGTGAACAGTGCCTGGCATGAATAACACTGAGAACACCGAACTGAATGGAGCCCTTGAAAGCACTTGTAAGATCACATCTGTGATTCACTGTACATTCATGCTGATGCACAGACAAAGGTGAATTAGTTCCCGACAAAAATGCATCAATGCTCTATTGAATAGTCAATTATTAAACACATAATGGAATCTGTGGTTAGCAAGGCATGCTGAAGATGTGCAATGTTTGCACAATTCTTAACTGGAAAGGAAGGTTGTCTCTGGTAAAATTAGATAGGCCAGTGGTATCTAAATAGAACTTTAAAAATAAGCATCGTTTCTTGAAGGTGGTTGTGATCCTTCTGTTCATTACTTACACTTTTCTGTTTCTATCTTTGATTACGTTTTATTGCATATTCAGTCAACTTTTTCCTCTCTTTTACTTGAACTAATTAAAACAGGAGGTAATTGGTACAGATTGTTCAAAATGGTAGACAATTTGAAAATCCTTTATATGTTCAATTGGCTTTGAATTTTTTAAATACTTAAATTTGAAAATTACTTATTCAGCCAAAGAATTATGAGTTCTCCTTCTCAGTTAAAAAATATATAACCATATATGTTATGCTATAGATGGCATTCTTGAAACTACAACTCTTTAAGGAAGATCACAAGTTGTTCAATTTTCCTATCTTGTCCTTCAATTCACCCTTGGTTCCCATTCCATGTTGGGAGTAGAACTCTTAATTTGATTTTTAAAAAAGTACTGGCCTAAGAACAACACTCTTTATTTTATTATTGCTACTTTTTTAGTTCGTATTTTCACTGGAGTTAGAAGCATTTAAGTGCTTTGATTTGAAAGTTCTTTACTTATAGCTCTAACTTGTAAGAATAAATAGAGATAATGGAAACTTTGAAAAACTTAAAGGAATTAAGTAAGCTGGTGGCTTCATCTATGCAGGTAATTGGGGAGCTATCCTGCTTTGAAGCAACTTCTAGACAGTTGTCACCAGGAGATTATTATAATAGAATTGGCTAGAAATGTTATAATGAATTACGATCAGACAAAACAGATAAATTAATTTAAGCGAAACAAACAATAAATGACAACTTTCATTTGCATAGCCTTTTTTTCTTTCAAAGAATTTTCCTATTTATTATCACATTTATCTTCCACATTCTTCTATGAAGTAGAGAAGGACAGAATCACTGTCTACATTTTATAGATGGAGAAATTGATGAATGGTAATGTTAAGTGGTTTACTCATACTTATGTGGGCACCATTGGTGCTGTCAACGTTGAAACTCATGTCATTGCACACAGTAGAACAATCTAGGAGAAAAGTGAAAATGGCATCAGTCAGTGATGGAATATGGGGTGAGGTTGGAATGAGGCATATAATTGTTACCAGTCAACCAGACTTAAAAATTCAGTTATCTTTAAGACTCTTCTCTTTTCATCACCAATCACATATACTCAATATCTATTTTCCTGTTGATTCTTCCTTCTTCATGATCTCTTTTTGTATTAGAGTGGGAATGATATAGATAACTGAAACAAACCTGCTGAATACCTGAAGGATTCTAGTGGATAATCAAGTCACATCTCAAGCATCCAACTATCTCAGGCAAGCTCATGTTTGTCTAACCTATCTCAGCTCCTGTGCTAGCTCATGTGATTAGTGATTGTGAACCTGACTATAAATATCTCAAAGAAAACAGAGACAATCTAATAAAGAACACTAAGTTCTGCCCTCCAGATGAGAATAAATGAATGGAAAAAACCATTGATTAAATTTGATGAGAATAAATGAATGGGAAAAAACCATCAATTAAACATTTCTTATATATAAAGCATTGTGCTAAGTGCTGAGGATACAAAAACAGAAGTAAGACAGCCAAATAACTTACATACTAATGGGGGAAAGATGGTTGCAGTAGAGTAGATGTCAATATTTCTTCTTTAATGTCATTTCTAATGATAAAATGATATCCATTTCTGATGTTGAGCAGTTGTCAGCCTGCATCTTGCAGTGGTGGCTTTCCAGGCTGATGACTGAGCATTCTGGGCTAAAAGCATTGCTATTCCCAAGGCTCTTGGGTTCACAGTCCTGAACTTTCTCCATATTGGTCTGAAGAGAGATGATGATATTAGTTTGATTTACCTGGTACATACTGCGTGATATCTCTCCTTAGAATGCCTTTCTGTTTTAGCTAGGCTGGCTTGTATGTGGCAATTATTTGGCAGTTGGTGAGGAGAGTTGCCCCTTCTCCACAGGCATTTCTTCCTTGGATAATGGCTATGAGGACTGGACTGAAAGCAAAATCAGTAATCTGGTGTGTGTGTGTGTGTGTGTGTGTGTGTGTGTGTGTGTGTGTGGTGCTGCCACTTTCAGGACCCATACTGCCTGCCTATTGGTGTAGTTTATCAGCAGTTGTGTCTAGTGATGATGAGGTAGATGGGTCCCTTCTTCACAATGATTTCTCTTTTCAATTATGATGGCAGAGCTGGGCTGGAAACATGTCTTTTGGTCTGGTGTATTCTATTCACAAGAGAAAATGTGGTCAAAGTGGTGTTTATGATTTAACTTGCCTGAGACATGTTGCCTCCGTCTCCTCCTCCCCCTTTCCCTACTGTCTCTCTATCTCTGTCTTTGTCTCTGTCTCAATTAGGCTGACTTTACTAGAAAGCAAACAATAAACTATAACTTGTAACCCAGAATTGAGTCTGGGTTTATACAAACTGGGTTAAATATTGGGGTACTTCTAATAAATCACACTTTTTAGCTCATAAGAATGTAGCATGTGTCTACTCTTACTATAGAAAAGGTAAAACGACCTTTAATTCCTATGCAAGCACTCAGGCTAAGAATATATCAAGCAGAAAGAGAGATGTTATTTAACCCAACTGAAATGCAAAACAAAGAGAACTCACAGTCAGGCCCATAGATAGTTAAGACAACTTTTTTTCCCCTCTCATTGGCCTCCACACTCCCTAGGGATCTATGTAACCTATCAGATCCACGGTACTTCCCTAGGGCTGAGGGCCTCCTCCAATAAGGGAAAAGCCCTTAGTGTTGGAGAATTGATCTCTTTTCCTCTGATGAGTCTCAACTTGACCTATATAGTAATCCAGATTTAGAACACTACTATAGTTAAGCAACTCTTCCCCACCCTCTTCCACTTAGACGTTTGCTAGAGGGTCAAGTAAAACTTCTTCCATTGAGATCCACCTTGCTAAGGATCTAGTCATCCAGAATTCTGACCTCCACTCTCTCTACCAGTAGAAAAGAATTTGAAATCAATAAAAAGGTGAGTCTTTTTTTCATCTTGGCCTACAAAAGCCATGTAACTCAGTACTAGTAAAAAGCATGGTCCACATTATGTCCCCTTCAGTTTGCCTTTACATCTTGCGGGTTTTCTTTTCTTTTCTTTTTATTTTTGTATTTTTGGTTCCAATTCTCACTCATCTCTGAACTCTTCTGCTTGGATTCTAGAAGTAGGCACTTTTTTTTGGTGAAAACCCCTCCTTTTCTCTCCAGTAAACTTAATCTAGGAGTTTAGCATTCAAGAAGAATTCAGTTCAATAAACATTTATCAAATGCCTGCTACATGCCAAGCAGTGCAATAGGTGCTGAGAATACAAGGGCAAAAATGAAACAATCCTTATCCTAAAAAACTTGTACATTCCAATGGGGAATAGAACATGTACATGCATATATAAATGCAAGCTATATGCAAAAATAGATGAAATATATTCTGTAGGGAAGGATCAGGACACGGCTCCTTCAGGAGGGAGTAATAATAGCTAGAATTTATACGGCGCCTTGAGGTTCACAAAACATTTTCTAAATTTCTCATGTGACCCACTCAACAACCCAGGAGGCAGATGCTTCTACTATCCCAATGTATAAATGAGGAAACTGAGACAGACAGAGGATCAATGATGTGCCCAGGGTCATGTAAGCAGTAAAAGTTTGAGGTAGGATATGAACTCAGATGTACCTGATTTAAGTTTAGTGTTTTATCCGCTGCACCCCCTAGCTGCCTAGAGGTGGCATCTGTGCTGAGCTTTGCAGGGAGATAGTGATTCAATGAAGGTGAGGTGAGAAGGAAGAGAGGGATGGATGTCGTATATTGGGAATAACAAAAAAGTTAATGGAGAGTGAGTAAGGAAGAGTAACGGGGCCAACTGAATGGGGATAA
>CM053771.1:271244113-271261023 GCA_028658325.1 Potorous gilbertii | reverse complement strand
TTATCCCCATTCAGTTGGCCCCGTTACTCTTCCTTACTCACTCTCCATTAACTTTTTTGTTATTCCCAATATACGACATCCATCCCTCTCTTCCTTCTCACCTCACCTTCATTGAATCACTATCTCCCTGCAAAGCTCAGCACAGATGCCACCTCTAGGCAGCTAGGGGGTGCAGCGGATAAAACACTAAACTTAAATCTACAAAGAGAAGATATTTGAAGCCATGGCATCTATCGACATCATGGAGGGAGGGAGAGAGAGAGAGAGAGAGAGAGAGAGAGAGAGAGAGAGAGAGAGAGAGAGAGAGACAGAGAGACAGAGAGAGAGAGAGAGAGAGAGAGAGAGAGAGAGAGAGAGAGAAACAGAGACAGAGAGAGAGAGTCAGTTATTTCCTTTAGTCTTTACACTGAAGAATAAGTAGTCAGGTTTGCAACACATTTCATCCCTGTAGAACTTGCAGGGTCTCCAGGGAGGTGCTGCAAAAGAAAGAAATTTTAATCTGTCTGAAGTGGAAAAGTCAGAACACAAGTTTAAACAAGGATGGAGCTGGATGAGAAGTCAGAAAAAAGGGGTGAGATTTTGCATGGGGTGTTCAAGCCTTTTTTTCTTTCTCTTTTTGCCTGTCGCTGGCTTTATCTTTGGAAAAGACTTATTCTTATAGTTCTCATCCATGTTTCATGTAAGTTCTGGTGTTTAGCCATTCCTCAATTGATGGGCAATTATTTTGTTTCCAATACTTAGATATCATCAAAAAAGTGCCACTATGAGTATTTTGGAGTAGATGGGGACCTTTTTCTTATCAATGGCTTCATTGGGGTATAAACCCAATAATGGAGTCTCTTGTTTAGAGAGCATGAACATTTTGTTCATTTTGTTATTTACATATTAATATTATTTGCATAATTCCAAATTGCTTTCCAAAATAGTCATACTATTTTTCAGTTTCACTAACAATGTATTAGTGTGCCTTTCCACAAACTCTAAAAGATTGTTGCCATTTTTTGGTTATTTTTACCAATTTGCAAGGGATAAGTTGAAACCTTAAAGTTGTTTTGATTTGTATTTCTCTTATTATTATTGACTTAGAGCATTTTTTTCATATGGTTACGAATATCTTGCGATTCATCTTTTGAGGACAGTTGTTCATTGACCATTTATTGGCAAATGACTATTACATATATCTACATATCTATATATATACACACACAAAACATGTATTTGTCTTCTTTTTATTTATTAATGTATTTATTTGTTGCTTATATATGTTGTATATATAAGTATATATAAGTTGTATATATGATGTGTGTATATATATATATACATATTTGTATATGTATATATATACATATATGACATATTGGTATATGTTGTATACCAAACCCTTATCAGAGAAATTTGATACAAAGATTTTTTTCCCATTTGTTCCCTTCCATTTTATCCTAACTGCATTAATACTGCCTTGCATAAGTTTTTCATTTTCAAGTTCCCTCTTCTGCTATAAACAGTATTATATTTCAGTTACTTTATTTCCATGATCTCTCTTCTCCTCATCCTTGATCCCTTCTTCTTATTTGATACCCCTCCTACTTTAGAGTTTTGTTTATCAGTTCTTTTTTCTCTTCTGCTTTCATCTGGTTATATATTTCTTTCTCTTTTTTCTTCTCAGTTAATCAAGTAGATCTCTCCTTCCTCTCCTTCCTTTCAGCTAATCCTGTTCATTAGTTTTTGGGGTGTGTGTGTGTGTGTGTGTGTGTGTGTGTGTGTGTCTGTGTTTTGGCAAGGCAGTTGGGGTTAAGTGACTTGCTCAGAGTCACACAACTTCATTAGTTTTTAAATTTCATTTTTGCACCCATTTAAAGAAATTTTCTCTCATTCATTTTCTCTTTCTGTTTATTCTAGACCCCAATTCCCCAGTTTATGACCCCTGTAATTATGTGGTCTCTTTTCTTTGTATTCTTCATGCAATCATAGCTTTTAAGGTATCCCTTTTAAACTCTGCCTTCTATCTGGCTTCTGCCATTGCCTTGTATGATTTACCCCAAGTCCTCCCCTTTTCCATTATGCCTCAAACACAGAACAAAGTCAATTATTGTAGTGTCAGAGAGAACACTACTCCACAGTATAGTCACTTCTCTACCACATCCTTGATTTTATAGTCCATCACTAATTTATTCTCTCTCTTGTTGACTACTTTTTCCTACATTTGCATGGAAATCTCCTCCCTCTGTTCATGCTTTCCCATTCCTCCATGTGTCAGTTGCCTTTACAAGTTCCAACTCCCCTTCTCCAAGGACAAATAGATTTTTTAAGTACCACATCTTTAAGCCTCACCATAAAGCCCTCCTTTCCCTTCACCCACCATCTTTCTTCTTCCATAGAAGCATTCATCAGTGAATCTTCTCCTACTTCCAAGGTAAGGCCTCCTTCCTTGCCCCCTCACTTTTCCATCTTTCCTCCTTCCTCCTCACCCACTCCTTCCTCCTAATCCACCCTTTTTGAGAACACAGAGGTCATCTTCCCCTCATTGCTAGCCCTTGCTTTGACCCCAGTGCTTCATTCATTATTTTCTATCCCTCTGTTTCCCTCCCTCTACCTTATGTACCCTCCCAAGTTGTAATGCGGTCCCATAAAAGTACCCGTAAGTAGGGTATCACCAGGTTGTGTCTACAATTCCCCTTGTCCTCCTCTTTACTGTTCTCTCTACCAGTTTTCTACCTCCATTCTTGTCTTCTTGTGTTTATTTAGAAAAAATATCTCTTACTGGTCTCTGTTTTCACTCTTGTTGTTACTGTCTTTACTTGTTGCATATATTAACTCCTCCTGCATTTCTATTGTTTTAGAGGCAAATAATTATTTCATCCTGGTTTTCTTTTTTGAAAATGTTTCAAACTTTTTTTATTATTGAATATACATCTTTTGTCCTATATGGTAGAGATCAGTTTTTCAGGTTGAGCTGCATTCTGAGCTCCATTTCTTGACAGAACAGATCATTTTATTCCATCTTCTTTTTTCCAGTGGGTACACCCTTTTCTAGTAGGTACACCAAAAGGTACAACCTTTTGTATTATTTGAATGTCCTTTCCTTTGAAGGGCTTTTTCCTAATGGCTTATAGCACTTGTTTTTGAATTGCATTGTTAAATTTAATCACTATATGTCTTGGAGATTACAGCCTTGCGTTTTTTCTGGAAGTAAACTGTGAAGTCTTTTAATTAGAATTTCATTTTCTATGTTTAGACATTCTGGGGAGTTATCTTTTATTATTTCCTTCCCTGTGATATTATGTTTTTTTTTTTTGTCCTATCATGTTCTTCTGGGAGAACTATGATCCTTAACTTGTCTCTGCAAAACCCATATTCTAGATCCATATGTTTTACTTGCCTAATGAACATATTTTCTTTTAATATTATTTTTTTGCATTCATAATTCTTACTTCTCTTTTAAACCACTCAGGAAGAGCATGTTGTTGTTCAATATTCTTTTCAAATTTCACAGGGTCCCTTCTTTTATCGAGTGTTGAATCATTTTCCTGTATTTTGTAGTATTTATTCATAGATACCTAAACTCATTTACTGCCTGGAGGCCATATTTCCTTCTGTTGTTATGTTTTTCTTTTTGACTTACCTGTTTATGTTCAAGATTTCTGAGTTTCCTTTCTGAAATTTTTGGTACTTTCATTCTTTTTCCTTATCATTCAATTTCTGACTCCTTCCTCTCTGATTGTGGTTTCTTTGGGGGTTGGATCTCAAAGAATCTTAATTTTCTCCCATATCAAACAATGCACAGTTCACCAACTTAGTTCTCTGTCCCCATTTAACTTACAGGTGGTGAGAACTGCCTTTCCTTCTTCCCCACCCACCCTCAATCCCCTAGATGCTATACTCTTTCCCTCAGGTTTGGTGGATTGCTTCACAGCTCCCTACATAACACAGTGCCATATCCTGATTACCTGTCTCTCTCCCTCTATTCCCCAGTTTTCTGTCTTTGGCACCAGTAGTTCAGAGCCTGTTTTCCCCAGCACTGCCAGTTTAGAACTTTGCAATGTTGGTATTTTAATGTTGTTGCACCTGATATGCTTTTACTCCTGAAGCACTGTGGTTATGGTGGCTGTTGAGGCCTGAGCAGACTTCTAAAGCTTGCAGGGTCTAGATGGCATTAGGTAGAGGGAGAGAGAACCAGGTATAAGGTGGGTTTTGATATAAATTTATGTTATATCCTTAGGTCTCCTGGTGTAACTCCACTGCCAGTAACATGAGAGATGGGGAAGAGGTGCTGGAGTGAGCTCAGGGTGGCACTATGGGACCGTGAAATAGTTGAAATCCAAGAACCTTTGTGATAACTATTAAAAACAAACAAGCAAACACTGGATTCTCAAGAAATCAAAGGAATGAGCCTAAGCTCCTAAAGTCAAAGTGCTATCATATACTTATATAGGATGATGATGATGATGATGATGATGATGGTGATGTATGTGTGTGTGGTGTGTGTGTTTGTGCATGTATGTATATGGTATGCTTATAGCTTTTAGGTATTCCTGGCAGCAACTCTGTAGAGAAAAGTAATCCACATTAGAACAATCAGATACTTCACAAAAGCAACTATTTTGGGTGAGAATTTCAATGGACCCTATAACAGAGCTTCTCAGGAAAATGACTGCTTGATTTGAAATTTGGAGATTAGTATTAAATTGGTTGTGGTCTATTGGTGGGAAATGAAATGGAGAACTGAAGAAATGATCCTGATAATTCAACCTCCAACTAAATAAATCCTTCTCCCTTCCTCAAAATCAACCAAACCAAAATCCAAGCTCTTTTCACCTATATAATCTGAATCGTGCTAAAACGTTTTTTGAAGAGGATCTAAATATAAAGTAGCTGAATGTGACAACTTAATTTAGCATTTTGGTATATAAAATACTTGGTTTCAATGAGCAGTAAACTGAGATGAATCATTGGCATGATTAGTGCTATGCAATAAAATGTAAAAGTTAAAACAGAAGTCATTATTCTCCTAGAACCTGCTCCCAATGTCCCTGTCTCCCTTAATGGCACTGCTATTCTATTGCTCAGCTAAACTCTAAATCTCAAAGTGTGTAAAGGAATTGTGGGAAGAGGAAACCCAAGAGTTAAGGTCAGACTCTCCTCTCTCTGTCCAAAAGGCAGGCTACACATGTTTGATTCTTTACTTTCCCCATTCTGCTCTCATGCTTATATCCTCACAGTTGCCAAGTCCTTAACTGAACATTTATTCCATCTCTCCCCTCCTCTCTCTTTCTATTGCTCCCACCCTAGTCCAGGACTTTACTCTCTTACATGCTTCATATAACATCTCCCCTCATCCCTAAATAATTCAGTTTCCCCCTTGAATAGAAATGTTTCCCAATTCCAGGACAGTTTGGCTCAGCTCTGGTTCCTAAGTTGAATTTTTGTCCTCCACTTGGATTTTTAACCATCACAGAAAGATATTAAATGTTTTATGTAGTTGACTAATGGGGAGGGGTTGTGTGACCTTTTAGTAGCAGTTCCATTCACAGAAAAGAAGCATTGGGTTATTTATTGCTCCTATATATTTCAATATTTAAAAAAATGGTATTCCAGGTTTTGTAAATTTAGAGTAATTGTCCCATTGCTTGTCCTCTTATGGTCTCTTGAAAGAGGGATATCAGATGGTCTTGGTCCTTAATCTCCAGACTCCAAAGTTAATCAATTACCTTCTCTTTTTTTTCATGAGGGCACCAGAAATAAATACTTTTCCTTTTGCACTGATTAATTCTTTTGGAGCAGGGGTTCTTAACATGAAATCTACAAACTTGTTTAAGTATTTTTATGACTATATTTCAATATAATTTGTTTAATTGGTTTCTTTTATGTATTTCTATATGGTGTTTCATACAGGGAATATTTATCAATTTAACTACTCATATTTATTTAAAAATATTTTGAGAATGGTCCCATAGACTTCACTAGACCAGTTAAGAAGCCAAAGGGATCCACAACACAAAAGAAATAAACAATCCATGTTCTGAAGAAGATTGTACCACTATTCCCCCAACACAGGATTGTGGCACATACATATATGCATACAAACGTACACTTATTTTTTCAGTATATCTATGTGTTCATGTGTGTAAACACACATGAACAATGACATGTACATACATATATAAGCATATAGTCATATATGCATATGTATTCACACATACACATGTAATCTCAAAAGTCTTAATGCGATTTCCAACTTTAGTAACTTAAAATTGCACTTATGCTTTTGCAACATTCTATGTATACATTTGTGTTTATATATGGATACACATGATAATCTTTATGTACGTATGTGAATATATTATATGTATTTATGTATGTATATGAATGTATTATATGTTTTCACACATATCATATATACATATTATATATGTGCATGTATACACATACATCCATACGCAAACACATATACAGATACACACAGGTATATGTACTGGCTTATCTCTGGCCAAATATTAAACTATAAGTTAGGGTATTCTTAAAGAAGAGTTGCTCATTTTCCTATCCCTTTTCTAATATGGTTGCCAGTATAATGGGGGTAATGGTATTTTGTAGACCACAGAGACAGAAGCAGATATAAATAGCAACCTGTACTGTACTTGGAAGACTCTCTAGGGATACCTCCATTGCATCAGGACAGAAGGAAGACTACAGGATCAAGTTGAAGGCTGATTATACATTGTTTTCATCAGAGACTAAGGCTTCATATGTTATGCAGTCAAAAAATAGGGATAATGTTGACATATCTTGATCAAACTGACCTGGATATTTTAGTGAACCCAATGTGGCAAGAATATAGGTGGAACAGACAGGTGAGACTAGAAAGCACAGTTAATAGTGATGCCTCTGGCATTGAGGCTCCTGGGATTTTCCTTCTCCTGTGTCAATACTGTGATGGGAATTGAGTATTTACTAGTATATCTACTATTCTGGAACTGTGCTTTGATTTGCTTCAGAGCAAAGACACAACTTACTCTACAATCAGGCAATATGGTCAGTGATTGAACTGTATTTTAAATTGAGCCTAGAGCTACATATATATGATTGTATCATCCTATTTTCTCATACAAAATAAAGAGGGAACCAATAGTGAGTAGTGGGACATGACACAGATTACCTCCTTCTGTTATGTTAAATGATTTGCTAATGGTGATGTGGAGTCAGCAATAACAGCAATTAACTGAGAATGTGAGCTTTGGCAGATTTAACAAATTTGTTTTGTATCTAAGGTTCTTCACCTGCAAAATGAAGGAGTTGAATCTCTTCCTGCTCAAACAATTAGAGTCTAAAAATCTTTTATGAAAGGTTCTATGACTGTCTAGTTAAGATGACAGGTCTGCTTATATACCTCTTCAGGTAAATTATTGCCTAGCAAATCTGAAGAAAGCTGAGAGTTGGAGCCAAAAAGAATGGGAGATGCTAATGGAGGAGTAAAAAAAGGGCCTTGAGCCCATGAATCTAAAAACCAGGGTTTTCAGAATTGGAGACATCAGGCTCATCATGGTCTTAATTTTTGTTGTAACACCTGTGATAATCTGGTCCAAAAATATTTATGGATCTGGGTTCAGGATAGCAGCAAAGAACCTGTAGAAAGATGTGAAGGCTTGAGGATGTTAGGACTAGGCTAGTTGTTTGTCTTTCATTTTCAACCAGGATTAATGACATTGAGGTGTGACGTTTTAACTTGTGAGGTAAGGTTGCACAAAGTCATCAGCCTCACTCTGTCTTCCAGAATCATCCAAGTCCGGTGGTAAGACAAAAGTTAAGATGACTGGCGATGGTCCAGGATGTAGTGGATGACTTTGGTATCTTTGATGTCTGACCAAGTTGTAAGCACTCCACAGTGCCTTTTTCAAGCACCTTCATGAATGTTGGAACAAATTTTTCTCAGTTACCCATTCCACAGGAAAGAGATTTTTCATGCTTGTGGTAGACCCTCCTTCCCAACTCACCAACAATTTTGAGGCCTATCAGTTACCCTAAACCTGGTTTAGCTCATCTTCTAAGATGGTTTACTGGGGTGTGGCCTCTGTGCATGCTACAGCTTTTTGGAGCCACAGGTGAGAGTTGAGTATCAGGTAGACACCAGCCTGGATAGCAGCCTTGGAAAGGGCTCAGCAAGCCCTCATATCAGAGGTACTAGTCCTCCTTTAACACTCCATACATCCCACAAGGCTAGTAGAGGAGAGTGAGACACCAGAATTTCATAAAGTATGGTTGTACTGGGCCTATGTGAGCCTATGTTTTAGTTACATATACACATCCCAAAGATTTGGGCAATTTATCAATTAACAACGTTAGCTGGGCTACTCCTTCATTGCATGAACCTCTTAAATAGTCCCCTAACATTTCTATCTTTCTTCTATGTCTTTCCCAGATGGAATCCATTTTAAACTGGACTCCAGATTGTTCTTAAAGCACAAATTCGATAATTTTGCATATGTGCTCAAAATAACCTTCAGTGGCTCCTGATTACCAATCAAAAAGGTCTAAACTCCATATCCACCATGTCCAGTGATAACATGATGTAATCCATGCCATGTTTGACTGTAAAACTTTAGTTAGATTTCTGCCTCTAACATTTACCAGCTTGTGACCCTGGGCAAATCACTTTAATTTTGCTGAGCTACAGTTTTCTTATCTGTGAAATGGGGATAGGAATGCATGTAGTATCAACTCAGTAGGCTACTGTGAAGTTCAAAGAAGATAATTCATGTAAATACTTTATAAATGTCATGACACATGGCACAGTGGACAAATGATTCACCAGGGAGTCAAGAAGCCCAAGTTCAACTCTTGTGGTTTTTGCATAGTAGCTGTGGGACTCTGGCAAATCATTTAAACCTTCAGTGTCCCAGGTAGTCCTCTAAAACTATGCATTATTGATGAGTTAATGATCTGTCTTGGGGGAAAGGAGTTTCCATACTAGGAGTTCATCATGTCAGTGAAAGAGAAAATAGTTGGAGAAGTGTCTGGGAAATATGAAATGGGGAGGGGAAAAGAGAGAGAGACCTGATAAATAGTCTTAATATTTTTTCAGTGAAATATGAGGCAAGGTTATCAGATGTGGGGGAAGAGGGAGTTATGGGTTGTTTTTTTTAGAAGGGATGAAAAGGTATGGGAAAGCTGTTGCGTTGAGTATGATACAGCGAATTACTTAAGGAGGTATAAAAGGATTGCCTTGCCACAGTAAAGGCCTAGTTGAGATTATGTAAAAAATTTGTAATGGAACCAGTCAGAAGGTGAGTGTCTTCATTTTAGTAGCATGTCAATAAGAGTGGAGGTAGTTGTGGCAGTACTCTAAGCCTGAAGTGTGTCAAAGCAAGATCAGAGGCAGTATAAGGGACAAAGAACTCTAGAAAAGAGGGTAGCATAAAGTTGAACTGGTTTCCCAAGGGGGCAATAGAAGGAAGGAATGCAAGTGTAGCCACTTGCTAAGTAGGAAAAACAGCAATTGAAGGACTGGAAGTCACAGTGAGGGTTGAGGGTTGCAAGGCAGAAGGAAAGGTGAATGACAACAGGTCAGATAAAGGAATTTTGGAGTTTATGGATGTAAAAGTGGAACTCTTGTCCATGATGACAGAATCAACAGTATGACCCTCTCTCTGGGTAGCTAAGGTCATGGAAAATGAGTAAGTTGAGGAATTGTGACATTAGGGTGTTTAAAGAGTATCATGTATGTTGAAATCTCCTAATATGAGGATGGAATTTAGGGAGGAAAGAAAGACTATGAACCAGGAACTAGATTCATTGAGGAAAGAGAGTATCTTTGAAATGAGTTGATTACTGCTCGATAGCAGCTGCCAAAATCTTGTTTGGGTGATAAATATGGTCTGAATGAACCCCAAAGGAGCAAAGATTACTGAATGATGGGGGTATATGGAGAACTTGGAAATGACAATGGGAAGTCAGGAAAATTCTGACTCTTCTACCATGACTAGTGAGTTGGGGGTTATGAGTAAAAATGCAGCCACTGCTGTAGAGGGTGGCCAAGGAAGCTAGCTGTGTCTCAGTGAGTTCAAGAAGACAAGAAGGAGTGATGAGGGTGCTGTTGATGATGGTAACGATAGTAATGATAGCAATAGCTAACATGCGCATGGCTCTTATTGTTTGTCAGGTCTGTGCTAAGTATTTTCAATTATTTTCTCATTTGACCCTCATGACAGTCCTGGGAGGTACATGCTATTATTATTCCTGTTTTACAGATGAGGAAACTGAGACAAACAAAGAGTAAGTGGCTTCCCCAGGATCACACAGCTCATAAGTGTCTGAGGTTGATAGCAAGTTTATTACTTATGGAACATGTATTACAGAGAGCACATTGGAGAGGTTAGATAACTTTCAAGTAGATTGATTTGAGGGAAATGAGAATAACAGAGTGACAGAAGAGGCAATGAAGGTTTCAATGACATCTGGAGTTCAGAATCATCAGAGAGGTGTTTTTCATTCAACCTTGTTTTCAAAGAGAACCAATGACATCACAGGGTTATACCTTGCATGAATTGGATTTTAGTGAGACAGAGTTGCACGAAGTTGTCAGACTCACCTTCCCTTACAGATTCTTCAAAGTCCAGTGGCAAGACAAAAGTCAGGACTTCTGGTGATGGCCTAGGATGCAGAGGATGATCTTGGCATCTTTGATTTCTGACCATACTCTAAGTGCTACACTACAATGCCTGCTTCAGCCACCTTCATGACCATTAGAATGAATTGTTCTCATCCACCCGTTCCATCAGCAGTCTTCACATGCTCAAGGTAAACCCCCACCCTCTAACTCACTGATGGGTTTGAGGTTTATTGGTTACACTCAATTTGATATAGTCTATCTTCCAAGGCAGTTTTATCAAGATATGGCCCCTGTGCATGCCACAGCTTCTTGGAGCCACAGGTGAGACTTGGGTAAGAAGTGAACACCAAAGGTGAATGAGCAGCCCTGAAAAGGGCTCAGCCAGTCTTTATAACAGAAGTGCTAGTCTTCCATAATTACCCCATACCCCCCATACTGGAGAAGGTATGATAGGGTGGGAGTATAAACATCATTAAGGAATAAGTTCATTGTGTTCAAGGTATCATTGTACCAAGGAGGGGGAGGGGACAGATAGCTGCTATGGAAGTAGGTCAGGCCAGTAGTGGAGAGTGGACAGTGAGACTGGGTCTTTTTACTATATAGAGATTCCAGGCAGGAAATTACTAGTCAATGAATGTCTCAGTATAGAGTCCTCCCATTGTATCAGGTAACACAATGTGAAGCTAGAAGGATGAGGGCAGAAGTTGAGGTTAACCCATGGAGAGCCAACCAGTATGGGGTGGTAGGTTATGAGCATGACAGGAAGACTAATGCAATGGCTGGCCCAAATGTGATATATTCTCATAGGTAATTGAATTTTAATGGGAACTCAGAGCCAAAGTAAAAGGATCTGGGAGGTGACTATGGTTTGGAATCTTTTGAGGCAACAGTGCCATTGTCCAATAGCCGAGGACTCAGCATGTCCAGGTCATAAATGCCTAATTTGTAAATTAACTCTTGTATTGCATCTCTGGCCTCTTGTATAGAGTGGCAGCTTCATCTTTCCAGGATTGGCCCAGCTTTATATAGAGTTATGTATGTAAAGCCCAGGAGAAGGACCCTATTCATTGTTATTTCTCTTGAAATTAGCTTTTCCTGCCTGAGTGAGGAGTTTATTCAGAAAAATGACTGATAATGTGCAATATGAATGACCTTTGGTCAGAATGATCTGCTCAAGGCATTCTACCCTTGTAACTTTTGATAGTCATTTTCTTCTTTCTAGTGACAAGGTTCTTAACATTTTTGTGTCATGGACCCCTTTTGTTGGTAGTCTATGAAACCCATCTCAGAATGATTTTAAATGCTGAAACAAAATACGTAGATTAGAAAGGCAGTCAATTATATTGAAATACAGTAATAAAATTATTACAAAATAAGTTCAAAAATCCCAGGTTAAGAACCTTCGTTCTAGTGTTAAGAGTATATCAAGGATTAGACACCAGTTCATGGGAGGCATCATTTGGTCTCCTGTATTCCTGAGAAAGT
Source organism: Potorous gilbertii (assembly GCA_028658325.1). Taxonomy (NCBI): domain Eukaryota; kingdom Metazoa; phylum Chordata; class Mammalia; order Diprotodontia; family Potoroidae; genus Potorous; species Potorous gilbertii. Next base: position 271,248,932 of record CM053771.1, on the reverse strand, counting down.
GAAACCTCTTTTTGGAGGTTCCATTGGCCTATGTGGTAAGGAAACTGAGGAGATTAGGACATCAAAAGCTTCATTGTAGGAACTAAGTGAACCACACTGACTCCATCTGTGACTCAATTCAGGAGTTAGCTCAGTGCCCTTTCTATTCAATTATGGATTTAGTTCAACTTCTGTCTTGTGAGAAAACTTAATTCAGTTGTGGAACTGGGAGAACACATCATCTTATTGTTTGAACCTAGCTCTGCATGACTAGGAAGCCGAACTACCTCTACTTGTTTGGAGACCCTTAACTAAGGGGATAGGTTATGCTAACCAGACACTTGGTCAGATCCAAAGACTGATGCAAGGAATTTTCTCACAATTATATGTTTCAATTAACACATGTTTCTTATCTGAAAACTGGCCCCATACTGATCAATCAGTTATTGTTTCTATGTTCCTTTGATTATTCACAGACTCTTGGGTAGAAGGGGACACCACTTTTTCTGATTTCAGGGAACTGTACTTATTCACTTCCACCCTTTGAACTTGGAAAATTCCTAATCTTTCCTTCAGTTAGAAATTAGATTACCTAATTTCATATCCTGGTTAATTGTTTTCTTTTAATTAATTGGTCTTATGTGATTAATTGCTTTTAATATGTAAAAGTATGTCTCCCCCTGTATTCAGGGTCCAGGCCTAAGTTGAGGAGGATGGACCTGGTTTGTTGAGCAATTGGCATACATTACTTAATAAACTGAAATGCTCAGAAGTTCAAACTTTTATTTCCTTAGTCATTTCATCTTTCACCCACTAACAGTGAATTAGACATAAAGGATTTGGAGTCTGGCAATGAGTTGGTTAAAAAACCATAAGATGTGGCATGGTAAAGTGGAAAGAGTACTGTATATAACCCAAGAAACCCTACGTTGTATTCCTGGTTCTTGTACTCTCACTAGCTGTGTGACCGAAGTCAAGGTCAATTTGTATTTTGAGACTGTTTATTCATCTGTAGCATGACAATGATAACTAACACCTGCATTATCTAGCTCACTGAGTGGAGATGAGGATCAAGCATTTCATAGACGCATATTGATATTATTATTAGTGGAGATGAACAACAATGATCTATAAAAGGCCTCTTCCTTGCCTTATCATTGTGTGGAAGCGATCCTGTATTCTCAAGGGAATTGTCAGTAGAACAGAGGCTCTTGAAGATTCTACTGAATGGGAAATATGATTATAGCATCAATAACAGGAATAGATAACTTATATGTCAAGGTCTAGTCTTCCTTAAAAGAATAAGGCAGATAGATGGTTCAGTGGATAGAGTACTGTGCCAAGAGTCAAGAAGACCTGAGTTCCAATCTGGCCTCAAATATGTACTAGCTATGCAACCCTGGGCAAGTCATTTAACTTGCCTTTGTCTTAATCCACTAAAGAATGAAATGGCAAATCTCTCTAGTATCTTTGCCAAAAAACTTCATGCAAAGTACAGTCCATGGATTCATGAAGAGACAGACACAACTAAGCAACAGCAAGGTCTTCCTTAGGGCAAAGAAGCTCAACATCAGGAATTTGGCCATCAGGCGCCATCTTTTTTGCCTGAAGCAATTCCCTAATTGGAAAAAAATATAAAATATATTGATAATGAAAACGATGACCCCGCTGGGGTTGGAGGAACCGTGATAGGTACAGAGGCAAGAGAACTGACTTCCAACTCTAAGGATCTGCGTTTGGATCCTGTCTTTACTGCCTACTATGTGTATGACCTCAGGAAAGTTACTCTGGTTCTCAGTTTTTTAATCTGTAAATTATAGGGTTGAATTAAATGGTCCCTAAGATTGTGTCCATTTCTGAGTGCTAGGATGCTGTGATGAGAATGAGCAACAGGCTGGTCTTCACCAGGACTTGCTCCTGAATATCAAGGTTGTGAGGTCCTGACAGTTCCTACCACTGGAGGGAGCAATCCACAGAGAAATCTAATGAGAATTAAAAAAAAAAAAACCTTCAAGACCCAAAGGAGTGAATCTCTAATAAGAGAATTTCAGTTACTGTGACAAGTCCGTGGTGAAGTTATGTGTTAGGGTTGGTCCCTATCTATAGTCCTTCAAATCACCCTTCCTAAGTGACTGTCTCCTAAGACTCTCTATAGATAAGACTATCTCTCTCTCTCTCTCTCTCTCTCTCTCTCTCTCTCTCTCTCTCTCTCATGCCCTGAATAAAGGGATTTGTTCTGTGAAGTTTAGAATCAACCAAAGGGCCACACTTGAGGACCTAAAGGGCCATGTGTGACCTTGAGGCTGTAGGTTTCTCACCCCTGGATAAACGCAATCTTTTACCAGTCTCCTAGAAAACTAGTAGAATTCAGCTCTGATGTAGGGGCTAAGTGGGTACTACTTTCCATTATCTCAAAGCATGGATACATTTTAGGATAGGAAGAAGAACTAGACTTCAGTTTCATTTATTCCTAGATGAGGAAACTCCCTCTACTAATGAAAGACAGTCTTAGAGATGCCTAAGGCGCTGAGAGGTTTAATGATCTGTCCATGATCACATATCCAGTTAGGACTTAAATTCAAAGTGTTCCTGACTGAGGCCAGTTCTCTGCCGGCTGTACTAAGCTGCCTTTCACTGATATACTCTGAAATAGAAAAAATAAATAAATGAAAAGCAGTTTCCTTTTTTCTGTAGGAAGAATGACTTAGTTTTCTTAGGTCCCCCAAGAAGAGTAGGGATGTATTTCTGTATTGCTGGAAAGAAAAAAAAAAGCATAGTTGTTGTATCCAGAAGGTAGTTCTTAATAGCCTTCTCAGTGCAAAAGGAAGTGTTAAGAACAAAAGGAAATAGAAAAGTAAACAAGCTGGAAACAAGGGTAGCGTTAGGATTTCTAGGGTTATATTGAAGAGGGAGCGTCAGGGACCATTGGCACACAACAGCGCCTATCAGAAATGATAAATGTTTCTGAAAAACCAGACTTACAGGAACAACAGTGCTAGAATGGTGCATGCTCCCAGGCTCTAGGGTTAGAGACTTTTAAGCACTTCTTGATTGTAACAAATGTTTTGGCTCTAGATTATATTTAGCAGAGCACTTAGTTAATTGAGTACTGACCTCTTTGATCATCAAGACTCAGCTCAAGTCTCTTACTCGCATCTGCTAAAATTCTAGTGTCTCTCTTCTATAAACTTTTAGAGTGATTAAGTCAGAAACATATAATATGGCTTTTGGTTTCACATTTTCTTGTATTGTTTGAGGCTACTTATTGTGAGTTATTCTTGATTCCCTAAGGGTGATGAGGTTTCACAGTATCTAGTACTACTCCGGTCATGAGAGTCTCAACTAATAATTTTACTAGTAATTTTGTTCCCTTGAGGAGGGAAGGAAGAGACACTGAGAGGAGATGGATGAGAACCTGACCACCTGCCCCAAGGGAGATCTCAGGGAGAGTCCAGTGTATATATCATAAAATTACTACAAAGAAGGCGGCTATCCAGGAAGGAGAAAGGTGATTGTCTCAATCGGAGTAAATCTGGGTGCCTCAATCACTTGACCTCTTAATGCCTACAGATAACTCTTTGTGATGATAAGCTGGAGATGCCCATCTATATTGGTAGAGTGAATTTCCTTATTTAGGATTTCCTTCATCAATGAAATCACAGTTCTTGATGAAAACCAAATCAGGAGAGGAAACAGGCTTAGCAAAGTGAAGAAACTTGTCCAAGATTGCTATGCTAGATGCATAATGCCTTTCAGTAGATGCTGCATGGAATCTAAGAAGGAAAAAGAGAAAGTCCACGCCCTTAAAAAGCTGGGAAGCAAAGTGTGGACACACGAAAAGTTTATGCACAGACACCATGCCAGGCAGATGCACCTAGTTTTTTGAGTAATGACATGTGACTCTGCCAAGTGTGATTGCCAGAGTGACCACCATTGACACAAAACTTAAGACTACTTTTTGTTATTGTTCAGTCATTTCTGACTATTCATGAACCCATTTGGGGTTTTCTTGGCAAAGATACTGGAGTGGCTTGCCATTTATTCTCCAGTTCATTTTACAGATGAGGAAACTGAGGCAAAAGTGTCTGAGACCAGACTTGAATTCAGGAAAATGAGTCTTCCTGACTCTAGGCCCAGCACTCCATCCGCTGCACCATCTAAATGCAGCTGATTTTGGTCCCTGGACTTGCTTCTTCTTTCCACTAAATATATTCAAATTTGTTTCCAGGTTTTTCTTTCCTGACTTTAATCTACATCTGCCTTTCCACTAAGCTCCAACATTGGCTACTAGTGCCATTATTTCTTTCCCCCCAAAATACCAAGTAATTCTCCTCCCCCCAAAAAATTGGCTAAAGGATTCTCTCCCCAAAACCATCAATGGGGCTCTTCCCCCAGGAAAGTCAGTTTCTTATTGTTTCTACCAGGCAATTCTTAAGAAATTGATTCATGCACAGCATAATACAATTTTTGCTGATCAGATGAAATGAAATATAGTTAAAAAACATAACATGGGGATGATGTACAGTTGTCTCTAATAACATCTCTAATTTCATTAAGCATCTTAATCTGTGTTTCAGTTCTAATATTTTTGAGTCATGTAAATAGCTATGATGTAGCTATTAAGATAATCCCTACTTCTTTAGGATAAAGAAATGACTTTATGGGACTAAATGTACCCGTGGGAGAAAAAAGGTATCACAACAGCAAGAGATAGAAAGAGAAATCCCATTTAAAGCTAGAGTAGACACTATAAAATACTTAGGAGTTTACCTGCCAAAACAAACCCAGGGATTATATGAACACAATTACAAGACACTTTTTGCGCAAATAAAGTCAGATT
>CM053771.1:271228580-271243613 GCA_028658325.1 Potorous gilbertii | reverse complement strand
AAGTATATGTTGAACCTATACAGAATTGTATGCTGTCATGGGGAGGGAGGGGGGTGGGGGGGAAGGTGTGGGGGGATAAAATCTTAATTTTAAGGAAGTAATTGTAGAACATTTATAAATAAATCAAATAAAAAATTTAAAAAAAAAGAAAAAAGGTATCACATTCAGATCTCAGTCCCTCTCATTGTTAGTGTATGCTAGTGTAATGGGATGTAATGAGTTGTATCAGGCATCCTTTTTTCCCTTGGATTCACAGGTCTGACTAGGCACTAGTGTCTTGGATGTCACCGTAGTTGGACTCTGAGATAGAATTCAAAATAAAACAACTCCCTTCATGAGTCTTGCCCCATCTGAGCAGGGATGTCATTTGTATCATTTTCATCTCCTCATTTTTTGGCTAACATCTTTTCCTGACCTGAACTCAATGGTTGCCGTAGCCTGGTCTGTCCTTCTCTCCCTTTGTTTTAAGGGTGGGCTGGGAATGGAAAGGTGTGTAAGTACAGGGTCATTGTATGAAGACCATATTTTGTGAGAATTAACTCTCAGATATCAGATAGCTACCCCAGTTTTTAACATTTCCTATACTCACCTAGAAAGCCAGTGTCCAAGCTGGTCGTTACTGTAGAGAAGATGGATGAATTGTACTATAGAGCACCTTCTTCCCCCTCCTTTTCTTATCCCCACTTCTCCCCATCCTCACTCTTGTGGATGGAGTATAGAGGGGTGTGTGAAGAGATCCAGAACCTTTCTAACCATGATAGTATGGAAGTAGCAAGGGAAGAATTCTCTTTGCATAAGGGATTAAACAAGTGACAGTTGCTTAGACAGGTAGGTAGAGGTTTCCTTCTTATGTTTGTCCTGCAGTCTGGACATTGATATGTGGGTCACATAGCCAGTTCTGTACCAGAGTCAGACTTTGAAATCAGGGCTTCTCTGATTCCAATGCCAGCTCTCTATCCACCATGCCAGGCTGTATCTCAAGTTCTTATAAATTGGCGATAAAACTTGTACTACCCACCTCACACAGTTGTAGGGAAAGTACTTTGTTAACTTTAGAGCATTATATGAGTGTGAATTAATATTACTTGACACAATTTTTATTTTACTCAAGGTAGGGGCAGGCGGCTGGGTGGCAGCACCTCTGGAAGATGGTCCTAGGTCTTTTATTTTACGGCATCTAATAAAGATGAATGGCAATTCTGTGTATAGATGAATCCCTTGTCATGATCTCTGAAGCAGCAGGTAATAGAGGAGTGGAGAAAGTCATTTAGAGCTATTAGTATCAAACCAACACTGCATTCTCAACTCTTGTATTATTCTTTCAGTCTATAGGCTTCCTAAAGGACTACTCTCCACTAAGAGATCAGTTAACTCCCACAGCAACTCAGGTTTCACTAAATGGAGTTCTCTGTGACTGTATCTTTTCTCATGCCTAAAATGGACTCTGTGTCAGAATGCTTGTTAAAACTATTTTTAAAATATCCCACTTAGCATAGAAGTGATGCCAGGAATGCAACCTATACAGAGAGATGATGAAATGATCATTTCCTCTTCCAAGAATGGCCTGGGACTAGTGCTGAACAGAACTGAAGAATCTATTCTTGGAATTTTTAGAATAGCAGTTTTTTCTGATTTCTCTCACAGTATACCTTACCACTGCTGCTTGGAAGTCTGTGGAAAGCATGTCAGCAAAAGAAAACCGTGACTTTTGTGATGAGGTGTTTTTTTCTTCTTTTTCTTCTTTAGAAGCATATGGGTCTGCAGCTCAGAGGTGGTAACTGTCAGCAAGGGACCATTCAGGGTGACCCACATTCACTGGGGACAGGGAACACAAACAGCTGGAGTTTAAAAAAAAGGATAAGATTCAAGAAATCAGGCAGAGTCAGACAAAATGTCAACTCCCTGGGATCCTTGATTTTTTTAAATAAGTTTTTATTGATGTCTTCTGTTTCTTACATCATCCTAGTTACCTCAAGTATCCTTCCTCCTCCTCCTCCTCTCAGAGAGCTATCTTATATAAAAACAGTATTTTTAGAAAAGAAAAAAATAAGTACAACTGACTGATAACATTGAAAATGTATAATGACTATGGGTCTCCCACACCCACAAAGGAATGGGGTTGGGAGTGCCCTTCCATATCTCTTCATTAAAATCCAACTGGATCTTAATAATTTTTGACATTTACTTTTGATTTTTTGGTATGTAGGTTTTTTTGCTTACATAGTTTCAGTGACTATGTATATTACTTTCTTGACTGTGCTAATTCTACTCTGTTGAAATAGATCTTTCCATGCTTCTCTTTATTCATCACACTTATTTCTTATAGTGTAGTAATATTCCATTATATTCACATGTAGCAATTTGTTTAGCCATTCTCCAGTTGATGGACATCTACTTTGTTTCTGAATCAATGCCTTATATTTTGGTTTCCTAATCTCCTATCCATTCCCCTGGTTCTGCATCATGTGGTTGGAAGTTTACCTACCTGTCTCCGTCCCATGTATCTTGGCACCCTTCAGACACCCTAGTACTGACCAGGCTTGATTTTTCTACTTATACCTTGAACTTCCCTTTAGATTCAAGCTCACTTGAAGGGATCCAAGGGAGAGTCATCCTCCTCTTAGGTGTTTCCTTATTTTGTGCATACTTACATGGGTACACATGATTCCTTTTTATAGAAAAAGGATTCTTAAATTTTTTGTGTGTGATGATAACCCCTTTGATAGGCTGATGAAATTTGTAAAAATCCGTCTCAAAATGATGGTTGTAATCTAAATCTAATGAACATTTTCATCAAATTCATCTAATCTAATCTAAAATTAATATGACAGAAGAAACCAATTCTATTGAAACACAATTATCAAAATATATTTTAAAAAAGTATTTTTTTAATTTAAGAGTTTTAGTTAAGCTAACTTTTGACAAGTTAAAATAGAATGTTAAGTTCTCTGAGGACAGAGACTGCTTCATTCACATCTTTGCACTACCAATACTTAGAACATTGTTTGTCACGTAGTAGATGCTTAATAAATACTTGCCTTCTTGATCTTTAATAGTTAGCACACATGAAGCTTGACCTCAGGGCTGATGAAAAATGTAGGAAGAACCTCTCTCCTCTCCCTCCCCCTCCCTCACCTCAGTATTTAATGTGTCATAGAACCAAAAATGCTATCATTATTTATAGATTAATTAAACTATTTTCTCAATAATTACTTTCTGATCCCCTATTATACATCCGTCACTGTGCGAGATCCTGAGAGGGGCACAAAAATAACTCTAAGGCCTAGTCCCTGTTCTCCTAGAGATTGAAATCTGGTTTGAGGAAACAAGATTTATCTACATAAAACAGTTAAAGCATATTACAAAGCTCTTTATAATTTATTGCCCAAATGAATAGTGTAGAAAATCAGTATTATAGTAGTTCAGATGGGAGATAAATATGTGGGCTGGAATGATTAAAGATTCCTTATTGGAGGAGATAGAACTTGAACTGGGATTTTAAGGATGGATTGCATTTGTATGAGGTTCAAGCAGTGGGGAAAAAATGTTGAAGGGGAAGAGAGAGAGACAGAGAAAGAGAAAAAGGAAAAGAGAGAGAAAGAGAGAAGAGAGGAGAGAGAGAGAGAGAGAAAGAGAGCAGCTTAAACAAACAAAAGCATGGAGGTGGAAATGAAAATGGTGTATTGTAGGGGACAGGGATGAAACCAGGTTAGCTCTAGGGGAGTGGGTACATGCTCGGGAATAGTAGAAGTAGAGGTTACAAAATTGGGCAGGGCACAGATTATAGGTAGGCCTTAAACATGAGGCAGTAGACCTTAGATTTGATCCAACACACAATTAGAAGTAATAAGAGGGTTTTTGGTGTGTGCAAAATGGTTTCAAGAAGATTGATCTCATAGCAGTGAATAGAATGGATTTGGGATGGGGGGAGAAGGAGGGAGGTTGTTGCACCAGTCCAGGTGACTTTTCTCAAGAGAACTTGACCAAAATCAATCAGAAACATATTGAAAATCGTTTTGTACTGTCTAAGAGGAGGTTCTTTCAAGCGAGTATTCCTGAGATATCTTAACAGGTTACTCCATTAGCAGTCCCCTCCCTCCTCTACTCCAGGTTGCTGGATCAGAGAAGGCAATGGAATTAGACAATGGGGAGACATCTGTTCAAAGTCTGGAAGCACAATGCATCACACTGGACCCTGGTAATCAATCCCAGGCACTGTCATGAATGTGTTAAAGGGTGAGACCAGGAGCAGGTACTTTCCTTAATCTTTTCCCTTGGGTTGTAATTTCAAATATATTTTGCTTTGGTGTTTAAGGACTCTTCTGTTCCCACCCATCATATTGGAGGAGAAAAAAGAAAATATTCCACTCTCATTAAAATTGATGTAAATGGCAGCTCTGATTTTAAAAATTTCCAGTCATTGGAAAACTGAGTTTCTCTATTGTAAGTTCTTCTGGAACTCCCAGCAGGATCAGAATATCATTTATAAAAATAAAATTGTTTTCCCACCTTTAAAAAGTTCATTTCCCAAGCAATTTAATGTGAAGCAATTGTGATACTTTGAGCCTTGCTTTTCCAAGATCAGAGTTCTCAGATGTATAGTAATATTGATCTTTTCTCATGTAAAAATTCATTGACTGTCCCTTCTTATTCTTTCTTTGATTAAATAAAGATGTTTGTTAGAGGAATACTTTTCTTGCCATTCACCCCAACCCCATCCTCATTCTCACCTCTTTATCTTCACTTGTTTTGTTCCTTCTTCATGAAATGCCCTTTCCTTTCCTCCTTCAAATCAAATGAACGTCATTCTTTAAGGTCTCCCTCTAATTTCTTCTCTATAAAAGCTTTCTTGCTTACTCTAGCTCTCTTTGACCTGTCTGACTTCTGACATTCTTTAACAATTATAATCTATACTACTAAGTTTAGTACATGATTATGTCTACAACTGATATGAGGGCAGAGGAACACAGATAGGGACAGAGACAGTGTGTTATGGCAGAAAGAACAATGCATTTGGAACCAGAAAACCTGGGTTTAGATCCCAGATTAGTCATTCATTATTGTCGGGCAAGTCAAAAATGTCTTTGGGACTCTATTTCCCTACTTGTATAAAGAAGGGATTGGGTTGTATGGTTCCTCCAAGATTCATACACTGTAGATGAATTTTAGAGATTCTATTGGAGATGGACTGGAGACAGCTTCCATTGATTTGTGAGAAATTGTTAAATTTTAAGTGTGAGTATTTTCACTTCAGAAATTGCTACAAGTCAGGGCTTGATTATTTGTTTCATTGATTGCCTAGACTTAAGAAAATGTTAATAATGCAGAATTAAAAAAAGCAGCGATGCAATGATAGCCAACTTGAAATGGTTGCCACCCTAGGTGTCAGCCCATACCAACTACTAGCTCTGCTATAGGATCTGAGAGATATTCTGGTGACAAGACACCTAAGCCTTTACAGGCCTTTTAATAATAGAGAATAATAACAATAGGTCAGTCCCTAGGCTATGTTTTGATGTTAGAGGTAAACTTGAACATATAATTTCCCTTGTATCTAGGTAACAATACTAGAGATTTCCCATGTGAAAAGTGACTTGCATGTAATTGTATATTCATTGCTGTACATGTCAATTACTGAATTTTTAAAAATTTTGTTGTTATGTTTGGTTGACTTTGTTTTATGTTGTGTTCATGGAATAGCAATGTCTGTTAATTATATGTGTGTGTTTGTATGTGTACATATATACATATATATATATATATATATATATATATATATACATACATACACAATTTATAGTTAGGTTGATTTTATATGTATAGGCTTGTTGATGGTGTCATTGCTGCAGCCAGCTAGCTTTGCTTTGTTAGTAGTCATGTATATTACTTTTGGTTGATTGTTGGTAATCTGGATGTGTGTATACTTTTGGAATGTGTATTGTTATATCCTGTGTGTTAGGCATAATGTCACTGTAGTATCTTCACACGTTCTGCATGTCTACTGCATATACAATCAAGGTGCATTTAAAAAAGATATTTTATTTTTATTTTTAGTTCCATATTCTTTCCCTCCCTCCACCCTGCTCCTACCCATTAAAGAGTCAAGAAATATGATACCCAACTTACATATGAAATCATGCAAAACATTTTCACATTAACTGCACTGCCCCTCCCCCCAATCAAGGAAAATAAAGAAGGAAAATAAGCTCATCCTTCAAGCTGTAATTTGAGATCATCAGTTCTCTATCTGGAGATAGCATTTACATCATGAGTCCTTTGGAGTTGTGGTTGATCACTTTATTAATCAGAATTACTAAGTCTTTCACAGTTGATTATTTTTACAATACTGCTTTTATTGGGTAGATTGTTTTCTTGGTTTTTCTCACTTCTCTTTGTATCAGTCCATTTAAATCTTCCCAGGTTTTCTAAAACCATGTTCTTCATCAATGTGCATTTATTACGTCTCAGTTTCAGTGGTACCAAAGTAAGTTCCCTGGGGTACTAGAAAAATCACCTTTGTTTAAAGTACTGATGCTTTAAATTTTTTATCCCAGGTTTGGATTTTTCCTTGCTGATCTTTTTAAGGAACTGCAAAGGGTTTCAGTCCAGGGGAGGAATGTAATCTGAATCCCCAAGTCCATTAATATGGGACACTGTATTGATGGAGATCCCCGCTCAAGGGGCAGGGCAGAGTAGGAGGGGGAGAGGTTCATTGCCTTCAAGCTCTTGAGTTTCTTCAGTCTCTTCAGGCTTTGGGTTCAGATTTATGTTTTGCTGTCAACTTGGATAAATAGGTTTCTTTGCTTTAAGAAAATGGGTTTCTTTGCTTAAAAAAAAGTATGTGTGTATGTTTCTCCCCCATCCAGGATGTTAAACATTTACTATCACACCCTATATTTCCCTGTAAACATTGTTGGAACTCAGCAGGACTGAAGTAGAAAAATAAGGGAATGAACATATCACCAGAATGGAGGCCTGTTGACTTTAAACAAATAATAATACTAGTATCAACCATCATTTATATAGTATTTTTAAGGTTTGTAAAGTGCTTTACTTCCATTATCTCATCCATACCTCCCAGTACTGTTGGATTCTACCCCCATATAGGTTAGGAGAAATGAGGCATGTAAGTCATGAAATACCTAAGTCATGAATAAGTCACAACTGACACTTAGTAGTAGTGTGATCATAGGTAAGTCATTTAATCTCTTTGACCTCCTTAGTGTTGTCTCATCTATAAAAAGAAGATGTCAATATTGGTACCATCTATTTCATAGGATTTCTGTGAGGATCTAATAAGATAGTGTATGCAAAGCCATACATGGTGTCCCAAAAGTCTTAGTGCAGTTTTAAGCTTTAACAAACTTAAAATGTGCATGAGTAATATCCTGTATTTAGTTAAGCATGTTGCCACTGTAATATCCTCCATGGTGCTGCTCTGTATAGTTTTAAGCTTAAATAAACTTAAAAGTCCACCAAGATTTTTGAGACAGTGTGTGTGTGTGTGTGTGTGTGTGTGTGTGTGTGTGTGTGTGTGTGTACACCTACTAAGCTGCTCCATCTTGTAAGAGATTCATGGCACAGTGTGTGGGAGAGAACAGGGGTAAAAGCTCCAGGAGGCTTAAGCTGCTCAGTTTGAGTGGTCTGAGATTGCTTCCTGTTTTCTGCTACATTTGTTTTTTGTTTCATGTTTCTGTGCACTCCTTCTTTAGGGAGAGAAAGATTTAAGAGCTTATGTGATCTCACTGGGTCTCCCTCCTCCCAGCAGATGTCTCTGTGTGGGTATTCATGCAGGCTTCTCTGGAACCCAAGTACAAAGTACATCAAAGAGGGGATGATAGCAGTGATTACAAGACACACAGATTCAGACTAAGCACTGCTATAGTTGATCCTCAGTGACTGAACTCAATCTCACTCCCATCTTCATTCCCTGGAAAGATTGCCCAGAAATTGGTATTTTATGTAACAACATTCTGTCATTTGCTTTTTAACATATCTGATATTCCCAAGTAGATTATTGCTCCTTTGGGGAGGGACCATGTCTTCTTTGACTTCTCTGTATCTCTCATGGTATCTACCATAATTATTAACATGGAATGGATACTCATTAAGTACTTATGGATTTTTTGGTTGATTGTCCCTGTTTTTTTGGGATCAGGATAAAAATTTTTCCCATCTCTATCCTGGCAAATTATGTCCTGTTATGTGATCAACAATACCTAAAGTGTGATCAAGAATACCTAAAGATTAGCACATAGAGAAATAAGTGTTAGGGATCTAGTGATGGAGAGACAAAGCCCTTATTGAGTACTTTATGTGTCAGGCACTATGCTAAGCACTAGTGATGCAAATATGAGCAAGAAAGACTGTCTCTGCCTCTGCCCTCAAGGAACTTATATATTAATGATGGAGGAAAACATAAAGGGGAGTTGCACAGGGAAAGGTAAATTCAGATATGGGGTGGAGATGGCAAGGAAGAGGATCCAGCAATAATAGAGAATTTTAGTCTCGAATATATAAATAGAGTACTAAATGTTAAAAAAAATACTTATCCCACAATTAAAGTATATTTTAATATAAACCATAGTATTCAGTTATTTTTTAAAATTATTAAACACTAGATACAAGGCCCCATACAAAGCCCAGTGGATTGGCAGAGAAGTATGATAAAGACACATTTGTAAGGAGTTTATAATCTACTGGAGGAAAAGGCAAATGCAAAAGTAACTTAGTTGAGTAAATGAAAGGGAAATCTGTACAAAGAAGTAAAGGCAAAATGCTATGAGAGATTTAAGGAAGAAAAGATCACTTTCTTCTGGAGATGGAAGTGGAGAAGAGAAGGAGGAACCCAAACGGAATGAAAGAAGAAACCTCAATAGAATGAAATAAAGGAGATGGGAAGTCCTTTCCTGCCATGAGATCCGGGGAGCAGAATCACAGACATGAAAGAAGGATGAGAAGAGGGGATTGAATTGTCCGATTTGACTAGTAATGGTTGAAGGAAAGGGATAAAAGATAAGGCTGGATAGGGTGGTTGAAACCAGATGGAAGGGAAGAACTTGAATGACAGGATCAGGTATCCTGCTTTATTTGGGAGTCAGTGAAGGTTTCTGAGTAGAGGAGTGACATGATCAGATTTGGATATTTGGAGAATTACTAAGGTCAAATGATGTAAAGGGTGGACAGAAGAGGGAGGAAGTCTGGGTAAGAGATAATTGCAATCACCTGGACAAGGAGATATGAGGGTCAGAACTAGGGTGATAATAGAGAGCAATCTTATTGTAAAAGAGTTAATATATGTGTGCAGATATTGGGGGTGGCAGTAGAAGAAAGAATAGATTTTTCTTTTAATTTTTCTGGGTTTTAGAGATTTATATACAAGCTAATGATTCGCTGATAAGTTATAGACTTATCAGAGACCATCTTCTAATCCACTTCCCTATCAGGGTAGGGCTTAAGCTTAACATTTAGCTCTTTATGCCTTAACTAGTTTTGGTATTCTCAAGTTCTCAATTTGGAGTATCCTTGGATTCTGATGTATTCGAATGGAAAGAGTCTTATAACGGAAGAAGGGAGACCTGAGTTTTAATCCTTGTTCTGTCAGTAAACAGCTGTGGTATCTCCAATAAACCATTTCACTTTTTGTGCCTTAATTTCTGCACCTGTCAAAGATAAATACTATTACTTGTATTGCTGACTACATAGGATTGTTATGTGATAAAATGATGTAAAAATGTGAGGGCAATTTTGAAAAATGAAGGTGGCCATCCTGATTAAGGAAGAAGACAAAATATCATTGACAATAGCCCACAATCAACTATACACCACCCTTCTCCCCCATCATTGATAAGAAACAAGAGCAAGCTAGTGGCTGATTAATCCTTGAGGTTGTGACTCAGTTGTCTCACTAACTCTGTCTCCCTTAATCTCACCCTTTATATATTCCTGGGCACAGGTTGAAGGGCAGAGATATCAGGAAATAGTGGAGATAAGAAAAATTGTCTAGGAAGGAAGAGAAATTGCTCTTGGCATCTAAAAAATGTGGTAAGAACTTTTTCTGTCTATCCCAAAGCTTCACCTGGGACATAGGCTCCTGAAAGCTTTGAATCCTATTGTCCAGACTAGCCTTGATTAATGGACCCTTGTCACAAAAATTGGTGACATGTTGCTAGAAGCCATGTCATCCCCGTGGAACCATGCTGCCATGGAAAAGGTTTTATATTCACATTGTTTTTTTTTAAAATTTATTTATTACTTTTTAGTTTTCAGCATTAATTTCTACACAATTTTGAGTTCCAAATTTTCTCCCCATTTCTCCCCTCCTCTTCCTCCAATCTTCCCTTCTTCTATCACACCCTTCCCTTCCCTTATCCCCATCTTCTCTCTTTTCTTGTAGGGCAAGATAGACTTCAATACCCCATTACCTGTATTTCTTATTTCTCAGTTGCATAAAAAAACAATTCTCAACATTCGTTCCTAAAACTTTGAGTTTCAACTTCTCTCCCTTCCTCCCTCCCCACCTGTTCCTACTGAGAAGGCAAGCAATTCAATATAGGCTATACATGTGTAGTTATGTAAAAGACTTCCATGAAAGTCGTGTTGTGAAAGACTAACTATATTTCCCCCCATCCTATCCTGCCCCCCATTTATTCTATTCTCTTTGGACCTTGTCCCTCCCTAAAATTATTTACTTCTAATTACTCCCTCCTCCTATTTGCCCTCCCTTCTATCACTGCCCCCCGGTTCACTTATCCCCTTCTCCCCTACTTTCCTGTAGTGTAAGATAGATTTTTATACCAAATTGAATGTGCATGTTATTCCCTCCTTAAGCCAAATGTGATGAGAGTAAGCTTCACTTTCCCCCTTCACCTTCTACCTCTTCTCCTTCATTGAAAAAGTTTTATCGTGGCTCCTTTATGAGAGATAATTTGCCCCATTCCATTTCTACCCTTCTCCCAATATATTCTTCTCTCACCCCTTAATTTTATTTTTTTAGATATCCCTACCTATTCAGCTCACCCTGTGCCCTCTCTCTCTCTTTCTCTCTCTCTCTCTGTCTCTGTCTCTGTCTCTGTCTCTCTCTCTCTCTCTCTCTCTCTCTCTCTCTCTATATATATATATATATATATATATATATATGTGTGTGTGTGTGTGTGTGTGTGTGTGTGTGTGTGTGTGTGTGTGTATGTATGTGTGTGTGTATAATATAAACTATATACTGAGAAAAGTCTCAAGAGTTCCAGATATTATCTTTTCATGTAGAAATGTAAGCAATTCAACTTTAGTAAGTCCCTTATGATATCTCTTTCCTGTTTACCTTTTCATTCTTCTCTTGATTCTTGTGCTTGAAAGTCAGATTTTCTATTCAGCTCTGGTCTTTTCATCAAGAATGCTTGAAAGTCCTCTATTTCATTCAATGACCATTTTCCCCCTGAAGTAGTATACTCAGTTTTGCTGGGTAGGTGATTCATGGTTTTAATCCTAGTTCTTTTGACATCCTAGTTCTTTCATGTTCCAAGCCCTTCAATCCCGTCATGTAGAAGCTGCTAGATCTTGTGCTATCCTGATTGTATTTCCACAGTACTCAAATTGTTTATTTCTGACTGCTTGCAATGTTTTCTCCTTGACCTAGGAACTCTGGAATTTGGTTACAATTTTCCTAGGAGTTTTTCTTTTCAAATCCCTTTCAAGAGGCAATCAGTAGATTCTTTCAGTATTTATTTTACCCTCTGGTTCTATAATATTAAGGCAGTTTTGCATGATAATTTCATGAAAGATGATGTCTAAGGTCTTTTTTTTTTATCATGGCTTTCAGGTAGTCCAGCAATTTTAAAATTGTCCCTCCTGGATATATTTTCCAGGTCAGTTGTTTTTCCAATGAGATATTTCACATTGTCTTCCATTTTTTCATTGTTTGGTTTTGTGTTGTGATTTCTTGGTTTCTCAGAAAGTCATTAGCCTCCATCTGTTACATTCTAATTTTGAGAGAACTATTTTCTTCAGTGAGCTTTTGAATCTCCTTTTTCCATTTGTCTAATTCTTCTTTGTAAAGCATTCTTCTCCTCATTGATTTTTTGGACCTCTTTTTGCCATTTGGAGTAGTCTATCGTTAGAAGTGTATTTTCTTCAGCATTTTTGGGGTCTCCTTTAGCAAGTTGTTGACTTGCTTTTCATGATTTTCTTGCATTGCTCTCATTTCTCTTCACAATTTTTCCTCCACTTCTCTTACTTGATTTTAAAAATCCTTTTTGAGCTCTTCTATGGCCTGAGACCATTGCATATTTTTTTGGAGGTTTTGGATGTAGAAGCCTTGACTTTTAGATCCTCCTCCTTCCTTTCTTTGTTCTTCCTCATCTGAAAACTTGGAAGAAAACACCTTTTCACCAGAAATAATCTTCTATAGTCTTATTTTTCCCTTTTTTGGAGCATTTTCCCAGCTAGTTACTTGACTTTTGAGTCCTTTGTCAAGTGGAGGGTATACTTTAGGGACCTGTAAGTTCTCAGTTCCTTCAAGGTGGCACAATCTAGGGAGAAGAGTTTATTGCCTGGCCTGTGTTCTGGTCTGGGAGCAACCACAAGCTTTTCCGCCCAGGATCTGCAAGTAGGATTCTGTCTCCAGAGACTCTGCCAGCTCCACCATGCCCCAGGACTGCCACTTAGAACTGAGACTCAGATCCACCACTCAGTTCCCCCAGGGTCTTTAGACCCAGGGATCTAAAAATGGATAATGCTACTGCAGTTGCTGCTACTGCTCTGGGGCTGAGGCTGTGGCTGAACCCTGCTCCCTTTTCACCCAGATGAAAAAACTTCCTCACTGACCTTTGAAACTGTCTTTGGTGTTTGTGGATTGAGAAATCTGGAAATGCAACTGCTACCCATGATTCCATGCCCTGAAGCCTGCTCCAGTCCTGTCCCTGCCTCACCATGTGGCCAAGGCTGAACTGCACTCTGTTCCAAGCCTGGTGTGATAGACCTTTCCCGTCTGCCTTCCAGGTTGTCTTGGGCTAGAAATCTCTTGCACTCTGTTGTTTTGTGGCTTCTGCTGCTTTAGAATTTGTTTAGACTCATTTTTTACAGGTATTTTATGAACTATGGTGATAGAGTTAGAGCAGGTCTGTCCTTCTACTCCACCTTCTTGGCTTTAACCCCCTATATTCACATTGTTTAAGGAACTTTTGAAAAGTACTTTCAGGTTTAATTCTTTTGAGGTTATGGTATTCCATAGTTTGTAACTATAGAATATTAGGAAAATTTGACTCTAAAATGGGAGTAGCTTCAGGTCATTGAAATTCTTGCACAATAGTTAAAATTAATGCATCTAGGATAACAAGAAAGGGCTTTGACAAAAAGTAATCTTTGTATCAAACATATCTGATGAGTTTAATGTCCAAGACATATGGACGACTAACAGATATATAGAAAACCAAAAGCCATTCTTCAATAGGAAAACAGTCAAAGGATAAATGTGAAAAAGTTCTTAAAATAAAAACTGCAAACTACTGATAACCATATGAAAGATTGCTCCAAATCACTAATAACACAAAAAATGCAAGTCCAAAATGAATGAGGTTTCACCTTATACTCAGCACATTGGTAGATAGCAAAAGGTAGGAATAAGTCAGCACTGGAAGAGTTGTGGAAAGTAATATTAATCCATTTTTCATGGAACTATGAATTAGTATAACTATTTGGAAAATTATTTCTGGGAAATCATTGGGAAATATGTGAATAAAGTGGTTAAAATGTCCATACTTTTTGACAGAGAGATGCCTCACTAAGCTTATATCCCAGTAATGTCAGTGATAAAAAGAAAGTCTCCTTCCACACCAAAATATTTATAGTAGTATTTTTTTTTTGTGAAAGCAAAAAATTGTAACCCAAACAATTGGGACATGGTCAAACAAATTGTGGTATATGAATGTAATGAAATACTATAATATATGATGAATAAAAAGAAGCATGAAAAGACTTACATGAACTGATGCAAAGTGAAATAAGCTGAAACAGAAAGCAATATATGCAATGACTACAACAACGTAATTGAAAAGAGTAACACTAAAAAAATGGTAAATGAATATGGTGAGTTCTTTAAAAATAAGCTTATCCACAAAGAAGATCTATGAAAAGATACTTCTTCCCACTCCTTTACAGAATTAGGGAGTTCATAGGTGAGAAAAATTGCATATAATGTCAGGTTTATTTAATGTATTGATTGACTTTGCTCTTTCTTTTTCGTTCTTTATTTTTAATATGTGATATACAGGATGACATTTTTGGATGGGGAGGAGGAAGGATAAGGGAAAATCTGGACAATGTAAAAATAAAAGATATAAATAAAATCTATTTTTATAAAAGAAAATACTGAACAATTTCCCAAATGTAGTTAAAACTCAGAAGGCAAGGGACAGATGAGTAGATTGTAGACTTGCTATCAAGTCAACAGTGTGGCAAAGCAGTCAGAAAAACTATTTGTCTTTTAGACTGCTTTAATATGAGAAAATGGTCAGAATAAGGGAGGATATAGAATTACTAGAAGGTACTTCAAAAGCCATCTATTACAATCCACTCATTTTATAATTGAGGAAATTGAAGCCCATGAAGGTTGTAACTTGCTAAGCATACAAAGACAGTGACAGAGGTTTTGAACCCATTCCTTTGATTTGAAAACTACTCCTCATTTCCCTGTTCTACATTGCTTCCTCGTGATAAGATCACTCTCATTTGCCCTGGTCAGATCACATTGGGAGCACTGAATTGGGTTCTGGGTCCTACATTATAGGTACTTGAAGCATTAAGTCTACAATCTATTCTCAGTCCCACATCCCATGCTCAATCTATCCTGCACTCCACCAGATCAAATTTTGTTCTAGTGATTCTGACACTTAGGTTTTATTACATTGCTAAACTTTAGTTGTTTGAAAAAGTATATTTTGTTTTTCCAATACATATAGAAACAGTTTTTTAATAAAAATTTGTTTAACTTTTTACATTCATTTTCACAAAATTTTGGGTTCCAAATTTTCTCCCCATTTG
>CM053771.1:271165951-271228080 GCA_028658325.1 Potorous gilbertii | reverse complement strand
GATCTCTTTCAGGCGGTGATCGATGGATTCCTTGAATACTTATTTTGCCCTCTGGTTCTAGAATATCAGGGCAGTTTTCCTTGATAATTTCATGAAGGATGATGTCTAGGTTCTTTTTTTGATCATGGCTTTCAGGTAGTCCCATAATTTTTAAATTGTCTCTCCTGGATCTATTTTCCAGGTCAGTTGTTTTTCCAATGAGATATTTCACATTCTCTTCCATTTTTTCATTCTTTTGGTTTTGTTTTGTAATTTCTTGGTTTCTGATGATGTCATTAGCCTCCATCTGTTCCATTCTAATTTTTAAAGAACTATTTTCTTCGGTGAGCTTTTGGACCTCCTTTTCCAATTGACTCTGCTTTTTAAAGCATTCTTCTCCTCATTGGCTTTTTGAACTTCTTTTGCCAATTGAGTTAGCCTATTTTTCAAGGTGTTATTTTCTTCAGCATTTTTTGGGTCTCCTTTAGCAAGGTGTTGACCTGCTTTTCATACTTTTCTTTCATACATCTCTCTCATTTCCCTTCCCAGTTTTTCCTCCACTTCTCTAACTTGATTTTCAAAATCCTTTTTTGAGCTCTTTCATGCCCTGAGCCCATTGAATATTTATTTTGGATGTTTGGGATACAGAAGCCTTAACTTCTATGTCTTTCCCTGATGGTAAGCAATATTCTTCCTCATCTGAAAGGATGGGAGGAGATATCTGTCCACCAAGAAAGTAACCTTCTATAGTCTTATTTTTTCCCTTTTTTGGACATTTTCCCAACCAGTTACTTGACTTTTGGGTCTTTTGCCAAGGGTAAGTTATACTCTGGGAATCTGTGAGATCTCAGTTCCTCCAAGGTGGCACAATCAAGCATGTACTGGTCTGGATACAGAGAGGGATTTTTATGTCCAGAATCTTAGAAATTACCTCTCCACAGCCACCTAACCTCCAGTTCTGCTAAGTCAGCACTGGGGAGTGATTTTCAGATAAACTGGATGAGACAAAGACTGGCTCAGCCAGGTCCTCCACCAAGGGCTGAGGTGAGATTCAGCTCTTCAGTGCACCCAGGGCTTTTTATGCTCTAACAACGAGTGGGTCTGTACAGGCAGCTGTGGACCCTCTGTGGCTGCTGCCTGCTGCCTGCTGCCGGAGCTATGGGAAGGCCCTTCTCCCTTCCTGGTCAGCTGATAAAACCCCTTCACTGAGCTTTGGCACCTGTGTTGAGGGATCTAAGGCCCTGCTGCTGCGACTGGAGATTCCTCCCCTGAGGTATCCTCCTCTCAGAGTCTCATAACACTGTGCAGCCAAGGCTGGGCTGGGTTCCACACTCTGTTCTGTGTCTGGCACAACTGATATTTCTGTGGGCCAGAAATCTCCTCCACTCTGTTGTTCTCCACTTCTGGTGCTCCAGAATTTGTTGAGAGTCCCTCTCTATGGGTATTCTGTGGGCTGTGTGGGGAGACCCTACGTAAGTGTGTCTTTCTAGTCCGCCATCTTGGCTCTGCCCCCAGGAATTACTTTCTTCAGTGAGCTTTTGTATCTCTTTCCTCATTGGTCAATTATGCTTTTTAATGAGTTCTTTTCTTCAGTGGATTTTTGTGCTTCTTTCATAGAACTGACCAATTCTGTTTATCAAGGTGTTATTTCCTTCGATATTTTTTGTGCCTCTTTTACCAAGCTGTTGACTCTTCATTGACTACTGGGGCTTGAGTACCTCACATATTCCACTGATCTATCCCTCTATTTCTTAGCCAGTACCAAGTGGTTTTGATGATTGCTGATTTAAAATACAATTTGAGATCTGGTAAGGCTAGGTTACCTTCCCCAGCATTTATTTTCATTAATTCCCTTGATATTCTTTTGTTCTTCCAGATGAATTTTGATATTATTTTTTTCTAGCTCTAGAAAATAATTATCTGGTAGTTTGATTGGTATGAGACTGAATAAGTAAATTAATTTGGGTAGAATTGTCATTTTTATTGTATTAGCTTGATCTACCTACAAGCAACTAATGTT
This sequence comes from Potorous gilbertii, assembly GCA_028658325.1. Taxonomy (NCBI): domain Eukaryota; kingdom Metazoa; phylum Chordata; class Mammalia; order Diprotodontia; family Potoroidae; genus Potorous; species Potorous gilbertii. Next base: position 271,226,081 of record CM053771.1, on the reverse strand, counting down.
TTTCCACTTACTTAGATCTGACTTTATTTGTGTGAAAAGTGTTTTATAATTGTGTTCATAGAGTCCTTGGGTTTGTTTCGGCAGGTGAACTCCAAGATATTTTATAATGTCTATCATGGCTTTAAATGGGATTTCTCTTTCTATTTCTTGTTGTTGGATTTTGTTAGTAATACATAGAAATGTAGATAATTTATCTGGTTTTATTGAGTAACCTGTAACTTTGCCAAAGTTGTTTATTATTTCAGGTAGTTTTTTACTTGATTCTCTGGGATTCTCTAAACATATCATCATAACATCTGCAAAGAGTGATAACTTAGTTTCTTTTTTGCCTATTCTAATTCTTTGAATTTCTTTTTCTTCTCTTATTGCTAAAGCTAACATTGCTAGTACCATACTGAGTAACAGTGGTGATAATGGATATCCCTATTTCACCCCTGATCTCATTGGAAATGCATCTAGCTTATTCCCATTGCACATAATGCTTGCTAATGGTTTTAGATAGATACTGTTTATTGTTTATTATTTTATGGAAGGATCCATTTATTCCTATGCTCTCCATGTTTTCAATAGGAATGGGTGTTGTATTTGGTCAAAGGCTTTTTCTGCATCTATTGAGATAATCATATGGTTTCTATTAGTTTTGTTGTTGATATTATTAATAATGCTGATAGTTTTCCTAATATTGCACCAGCTCTGCATTCCTGGTATAAATCCTACCTGATCATAATGTATTATTGTTGTGATAAATTGATGCATTCTTTTTGCTAATATCATTTAAATGTTTTGAGTCTATGTTCATTAGAGAAATTGCTCTATAATTTTCTTTCTCTGTTTTGGCTTTTCCTGGTTTAGTTGTCAGAATCATATTTGTGTCATAAAAAGAATTTGGTAGGACTCCTTCTTTACCAATTTCCCCAAATAGTCTATATAGTATTGGAATTAATTGTTCTTTAAACATTTGACAGCATTCATTGTAAATCCATCTGGCCTTGGAGATTTTTTTTCCTAGGAAGTTCATGGATTGTTCGTTCAATTTCTTTTTCTAAGATGGGGTCACGTAAATATTAAACTTCCTCTTCTGTTAATCTGGCCAATATATATTTTTAAAAATATTCATCCATCTCATTTAGATTGTCAAATTTATGGGCATGCAGCTTGGTAAAGTGATTTCTAATTATTGTTTTAATTTCCTTCTCAGTGGAAGTGAGTTAGCAGTTTTCATTTTTGGTATTGGTAATTTGGTTTTATTGTTTCTTTTTTTTTTAATTAAATTGACCAAATATTTATGAATTTTATTTTTTTCATTAAACTAACTGTAATTTAACTAAAACTGTTAGTTTTATTTATTAGTTCAATAGTTTTCCTAATTTTAATTTTATTAATCTCTCCTTTGGTTTTCAGTATTTCTAATTTGGTATTTACTTTGGGATTTTCAATTTGTTCTTTTTCTAGCTTTTTCGGCTGCATGCCCAATTCATTGATGTCCTCTTTCTCTATTTTATTCAGGTAGGCATTTACTTCCCTAAAACTTCCCCTAAGAACTGTTTTTGCAGTATCTCTTAAGTTTTGGTTGGTTGTGTCATTACGGTCATTTTCTTGAAAGAAGTTGTTGATTGTTTCTATGATTTGTTGTTTGACCCACTCATTCTTTAGGACTAGATTATTTAGTTTCCAATTAATTTTTGATTTATCTTTCCATGGCCTTTTATTACATATAATTTTTATTGCATTATGATCTGAGAAGGCTGCATTGACAATCTCTGCACTGGATTGTGAGGTTTTTATGCCCTGGTACATCGTCAATTTCTGTATCTGTGCCATGTACCCCTGAGAAAAATGTATATTCCTTTCTATCTCCATTCAATTTTCTCCAGACATGTATCATATCCACCTTATCCAGAGTTTTATTCACCTCCTTAACTTCTTTCTTGTTTATTTTGAGGTTAGATTTATCAAGTTCAGAAAGGGGGAGGTTGAGGTCCCCCATGAGTATAGTTTTGCTCTCCTTCTGTTCCTATAGCTCCCTTAACTTCTGCTCTAAGAATTTGGATGCTGTGCCACTTGGAGTATATATGTTTAGTAATGATATTGCATTACCTATGGTGCCTTTTAGTAGGATATAGTTTCCTTCCTTATCTCTTTTGATTAGATCTATTTCTGCTTTTGCTTTGTCTAAGATTAGGATTGCTACACCTGCTTTTTTTACATCAGTTGAAGCACAATATATTCTGCTCCAACCTTTTACCTTTCCCCTGAGTGTATCTCCCCACTTCAAATGTGTTTCTTGTAAACAGTATGTTGTTGGATTATGGTTTTTAATCCATTCTACTTGGCACCTCCATTTTATGGGAGAGTTCATCTCCTTTACATTCATAATTATGACTACTGTCTGTGTCTTACCCTCCATCTTCTTTCCCCCCATTTATGTTTTTAGTTCTCCCTTCTTCCTTCTCCTCCACAATAGAGTTTTAATTTTTGACCACCACCTTCCTCAGTCTTCCCTCCTTTTTTAGCCCTCCTCCCCTTTACTATCCTTTTCCCTTACTACTTATTCCCTCCCTTGTAGCCTCCCCTCCCTTTTCTTTCCCCTTTCCCCTCCTACCTCCTATAGAGCTAGATTTCTATATTTAACTGAGTTTGTTGTTCCCTTCTTGAACCAAATCAGATGAGAGTAAATCTCAAATGTTGCTCATCTCCCTCCCCTCTTTCCCTCTGCTGTAATATGTTTTTTATGCCTCTTCCTATGATATAATTTCCCTTTTTCTGCCTCCTCCTTTTCATATCTCCCATTACAATCCCATCATACTCTTAAATCATATTTTTATCATCATATCATTTAATTTATACTCACTTCCTCTATCTATGTATATCCTTTTCAAATATCATAATAAGTATACAATTCTCAAGGTTAATAGATATTATCCTACTTTATAGGGATATAAAAACTTTGTCCCTTTTGAATAACAAGTTTTTTTCCTCTATTTACATTTTTGTGCCTCTCTTGAGACTTGTGTTTGAAGACTGAGTTTTTTTTTATTGAGCTCTGTGTTTTTCATCAGGAAGGGCCGGAAATCCCTTATTCATTGAATGTCCATCTCTTTGCCTGAAATATTAGGCTAAATTTTACTTAGTAGTTGATCCTTGGTTGTAGTCTCAGCTCATTTACTTTACAGAATATCATATTCCATTCCTTCTGATCTTTTAACGTAGAAGTTGCAAGGTCCTGTGTGATATTGACTGTAGCTCCTTGATATTTGAATTGTTTCTTTCTGGCTGTCTGTAGTATTTTCTCCTTCACTTGATAGTTTTGGAATTTGGCAACGATATTCCTTGATGTTTTCAGTTTGGGATCCCTTTCAGGACATGAATTGTGGATTCTTTTGATGACTATTTTGCTCTCTGAATCTAGGACTCTGGGCAGTTTTCTTTGATGATTTCTTGGAAGGTATTGTCCAGGTTCTTTTCTTCATCATAGCTTTCTGGTAGACCAATAATTCTTAGATTTTTCTCTCCTGGATCTACTTTTCAGGTCAGTTGTTTTTCCAGTGAAATATTTTACATTTTCTTCTATTTTTTATTCTTTGGATTCTGTTTAACTGGTTCTTGATGTTTCATAGAGTTATTAGCCTCTACTTGCCCAACTCTAGGTTTTAAATAGATTGTTTTCTTCAGGTAACTTTTGCATCTCCTTTTCTATTTGTCCAAATGTTCTTTCAAAGAGTTATTTTCTCCTGTTATGTTTTGTACTTCCTTTTCCATTTTCCAATTTTCCTTTTTAAGGAGTTGTTCTCTTCAATGATTTCTTTTTTCATATTTTTTAAAATCATTGGCCAATTTTTCTTCTATCTCTCTAATTTGGCCTTTAAAATCCTTCTTGAGGTCTTCCAAGAATGCTCTTTGGGCTCAAGAACTGTTCATATTCCCTTCTGAAGTTTCAGATGGGAGTACAGTCTCAATGTTGACCTCTTTGGTATTCGTGTTTTCGTCCTTGTCCCTATAGAAAGATTCTGTAGTCTTTTCTTTTCTGGTTTGCTTGTTTCTCATGATGAGCACTCTTTTTCTGGCTTTTAAAGTGGATCTTTGCTTTTATGGCACAGGGGACTCTGTCCTACCATTCTTGTACTTAGAACTTGAGGCTTTGTGTGTTGTGGCTCTGGTTCTTTCATCTAGAAGCTAATATGCTGCAGCTTACCTGGTGCTGAGCTGGCTGGTGTGTGAAAGCAGAGGCCAGGTGAAGTCTTACTGGGTTTCCTCGCAGTTACCCTGGAGCTACCTGTGCGGGGAGGAGTGGTCTGACCACAGAAGGTATCCTCTGTTGAGCAAGAGCATAGACAAGCTCAGTGGTGAAGCCTATATGAGCTAATGTTTTCCCAGTTCCCCTGGTGTGCTGAGGCATGTCTGGGATCCTGGTGTTGGTGATTGAGGGCTCTACCCCACTGGGGCTCAGAATCTTTTCCCATTTTGCTGAGATGGGGCTGTCTGGGACAGTTATGGTCCTGAACTGGTCCCCCCCAGCCACAGCAAAAGGGACTCCCCTTTTGCAATTTTCCTAGCCTCATGGGTTAACAGACTTTTTACTCCTTTGTTCCAAGATTTTTCCTGGGGAAATATTCTCTGAGTTTTTCAAGGTCAACAAGGGGAGGAGAGCTAACATTCAATGATCACTTCACCATTTTGGCTCCCAGAAGTTCAAATTGGTGACTTACAGATGTTTAATATGCAGGCTGATAGTCTCAGGAGTAGCTGCTGCAGTTACCTGGGGTTCTGTGGATCTCTCTTGTTCACTTCCACTGGCCTCCCATCATGAGCTGATATGTTAGAGAATTCACATTGCTGCAGCTTCAGACCCCCCAGGGCTTCCTGCTCAACTTTGCTATGGTGGGGTCTGCACTGGTACAGCCTGTGCATTGTGCATCTGTCCTTCCTCAGCTCTGTACAACAAATCCTTTCCATCGACTTTCCAATGTGTCCTGGGTTGGAAATATGCCACACTCTGTCTTCTATTGTATTGTACCACTCTGAAATTTGTTCAGATTCTTTTTTATGAAGTATCTGAAGGATCTTGTCTTAGAGGTTAGGGGAGTACAAACTCTTACTCCGCCATCTTCACTCTGCCCCTCCTTGAATTTGAATCTTTGTTCTTCCTTGGGCAAGTCACTTACCCTGTCTGGATCTCAGCTTCCTTATCTGTAAAATGAAAGAGTTGAATGAGATGACTTATAAGATTCCCTTCCAGCTTTAGATATATGTACTTAGGATCCTACAATCCTAGTGTTAAATACAAATGTAAAGAATAATACCAACCCTACTTACAAGAAATTTATATTCTAATGAGAAAAACAATAAGGATGTATACATATATATACACACATGCATATATACATACATATATACACATAGAAGCATATTATTATCAATTATCACTGATAGCAAAGTCACATCTTTTTCATTAAACATGGTGTTTGTAATATTGTTAATATTTTATTATGGATATGAATATGTATTATCATTTTCTTTAATGGGAAGCCTGCAATAATGATGCATAGAAGCTGGTACTAATGGAATGTTACTCTATGATGTCAACATCTCACGAGATTTTCAACTGGATGTGGGATTTCCATCAAGTGGTATGCATTTGGAAAGGTAGGAAGAGAAAGGCGAAGCTATTTAGAAAAGAAATAGTTACAGATGGAGGTAATGGCTACATAAAAAGGGAAGTTCTGGAATATTCCGAAGCAACCATGAGCAGAGAAACCAATGGGAATGGGTCTATTGAAAGACTCCTTAGTAGACAGTACAAATTGAGACACAAGCTGTCCATTGCACTCAAAGCAGGGAAAAAGAAGGAGCAGGAGTAGGAGAAGAAGAAGAGGAAGAAGAAGAAGAAGAAGAAGAAGAAGAAGAAGAAGAAGAAGAAGAAGAAGAAGAAGAAGAGGAGGAAGAAGAAGAAGAAGAAGAAGAAGAAGAAGAAGAAGAAGAAGAAGAAGAAAGAAAGAAAGAAAGAAAGAAAGAAAGAAAGAAAGAAAGAAAGAAAGAAAGAAAGAGAAAAAAGGAAAAAGAAGAATTGGACCTACACTTTAGAAAAACTTACATAGATCTATGATGTCATCAGTGTGGATACTCCCTCTGTATGTAGATTGCTGCTATTCCATATTCTCTCATCCTGGGTAATTCTATTCAATGTACTGAAGATCTTCTTCGGGTTCTTTTAATATTTTGTAGATAGTATTGCAGCACTAGGGTTGTCTCTCTCTCTTTTGTTATATATCTAGCCTACCTCTTTTTCTGATCATACATGCCATTGATGGCATCTTTTATACTACTTTTCATAAACAAGTCTTCAGTGGTAATTTATCCTTTCCATTGCCCCTTGGATCATCTATAATTATTATATAAACAAAAAGGCTTTTGTAGTATCCAACTTTTTGAAGTCATTTGAGACTTTTCCAAATAGAATTTCCCCTAATATCTAATTATTCAGTTCTGGTCTCAGTTCATTTTCTGTTTGTAGAACCTAAGTTATAAATTGCCTATCCACATGTACACCATAATCTGAACAATGTGCATTTTTCACCTATCGTGTTTTTTCATTGTTTGAAGATTAGGTTGATCTTTGAGGGACTATGAATTTCATTGAGAAAGTTTTGTAGTATTTGTGGGCTGAATGAAATTAGTATAATGTCATTGGTAAATAGGAAGATTTGGAGAACTTTTCCATTAATAGGCATTTTCTCTTTAATTTGTACTTTACATTGGTTATCATCTGTGACACTGGAGAACACCTTATTAAGCAGAAATTATTGTTGATATTTATTCAATTGAATTTGAATTTTCCATTCAACTCAGTCTGATGGAATCCAACAAATATTTGGTATCTACTATGTACAGAACATTGGAATAGGCACTGGAGAGGTTATAGAATTTAGATAACTTGTGGTACCTATCCTCATGGAACTTAGTCTAATGGAGGCGAGGAAAGACACAATGATGTCTAAGTATTTTATGGAGGTGGAAAACAAAATGGAAAAACCCAATGCAGAAAATTGTTACTGATTGAGGGAGGGGGAATTCAGAAAAGGCTTCATCAAGCAGGTGATATTTGAGCTAGGTTTTAAAGGATCGATAGTAACTTAAGTGAGAAAGGAGAGGTGGAGATTTCTGAAAGAACAGTGTGAGTAAAGGCATAAATATGGAAACACATCATGAATGTTTGAGAGACTGAAAGTCATCCAGTTTAACTAGAGTGAAAAGTGTATGGCATTAAGGAGATTCATATGAAACAAAACTAGAAAAATAATGTGAAGACCCTTGAATGTGAGGCAAAGGAATTAGAAGATTTGGCTAATATTTCTTGCTACTTCATTGTTGAATAGTACAGTTTGAGATGTTTAGAATCATTTTAGAAGTTAAAGCTAGAAGGAACATTGGATATAGGTTTTTTTTGCATATGAAGAAACTGAGACTCAGAGAAGGAAATGATTCCTACTTCCAGTCCAGTATTCTTTCAAGTACATCAGATATAAATATTCAGCACAGAGTAAAAGGAAAACATGTTAAAGATGAAAAATATCAAGAATAGTTCATTTCAGTCAGGGCTGTCCAAAAGTGAACACATCCATCCAATATGCCTCCCAATATGTATCTCAGATATAAGACTAGGCCTAGCAACTAGTGGCCATTATTAGTGTCATGCAAGGGCATTATGATGTTCTGGATTCTTTCATTTCCCTTTGTATATGTTTCTACAAAGTGGGGTAAAATGTAGAGGTAGCTGTAAAGGAGAGGGGAGGATTATTGGTAGATGTGTGTCTGCTATGTGATATATAAAAACTCCCGTATTTACACAATACATGCATGAGATAAACAGTACATATGCTTCATCGTAAAGTGAAGATACTTTCATAAAATTATTTTAAAGGACTTTTAAGCTGTGAGTTACAGGTAGGTTGCCAGTCTGCTTTGGTGGAGGAAATACTCGGAGCTTTCCACACTTAAAAAATCACAGATCTAGGCAAAAAGGAAAACAAGTAAGTAGTATAAAGAACACTCAGGATCCTTGAATTCAATTCTAGCAAAGAAAAAGTTTGAGCAGCTTCAGACAAGTAGGAAAGGCTGAATGATGGAGTATTTGCTTACTTTCCAAGTATCAGCCCAACTAAGTATAGAGAGAACTTAGCACCATGATTTGGCCACTATGGTGATAAATTTATTTGTCTACATCAATTCATTAGACTGTTTATGGAGATGTTGTATTCATAAATGAAGGATCTTAGTGAAAAATGACAAATCTTTGAAGTATTCTAGTATACAGACCAATACTGGGATTTCAGTGGAACAAAGAATTCTCAGAAGAGGAAACTCCCCCTACCAATGTAGATTGGCACCCTGTCTGCGACCTATAAGTCTTTGTTGCTTGGCCAAGGTTACATAGCAAGTTTGTGTACAAACCAAGTGAGAGTTGAACCCATGTCTTCCTGGTTCCAAGGTCAGCTCCTTATCCACCATATCACATTGCCTCTCTTTGTATAAGGTCTGGAATCTCCCCAGCTGAGGAACCCTGCCTTTCCCTCATAGCGATGGGGTGTTCTTTTGAAACCAAAGGAAGAGGACAAAGAGCTCCAGATTGATTATAGGTAGTAGTTTAATCAATTTGAGTTATTTACATTTGGGGCAGTGTGATGCATCCCTGCCAAAGTATTAATCATCCTCAGTCTGGGGTGGTGGCCAGGCCAGTCAGTGAATCCCCACAAAGAATCCCCCAAATCCCCATGATAATTACAGGGCACAGACAAAGACAGGAGGAACTAGTGAGTGCATCACTACTAATTAGTGGACATTTTTGGTTCCCTGTTTAATAATGAGCTTGTGAGTTAAGCCAACGTTATGCCCAAATACAAGTTTGTGTATTGATCATGTCTCAGTCACATATAAATCACAATATTCTTGTTTTGGCTTTCAGAAGTCATAGTATCTTAGGTTAGGACTCAATGTTCAGGTTATGATTCAGTATCTCAGTTATGACTTCTAACAGATCACTATATCTGAGCTTCCACTTTACATAGTTTGTAGTTTTTTTACGGCTTTTCACTTATTACTGTATTTTAGGGCTTTTCCCCCATAGGAACCCTACACTTTGAAGCATATAAAACACATCTGTCTATCCCTTACCCTTTGACTGAGTTTATCGTGAGCTCATAGAATAATAGATTTAATGCAGGAAGGTGCCTTGGGGGACCAAAAGTTCAAATCTTTGCATTTATGGATGAGGAAATTGAGATTTAGACAGTTTCAATAACTTATCTATAGTCACACAGGCAGTGAAATAGCAGAGCCAAGATTCTAACCTAAGTCCTTTGGCTCCAAATGACTTGATTCTTGAATAATTTTATCCCACTGCTCCCAGTTCCCATCACTCTGTACTCTAATACCTATTGCACATAGCTATATCCTAGTGAAAAAATGCTTCCCAATTCCCCTTTCTCCAAGGAAAGAGGGATAATTTCATGAACTCAGGCTCTGGAGCAGATTCTGGCAGTAACTCTGTAGGTCACTTCATTCATCCTGGGAGTAAGTGAATGAATTAGAGAGCATAAAGGACTCAGGAGGACTAAATATTTTTGAAGGATTTCTGACAATTTTGTTAGGATTTTAAAATAGGCAACTATTTCTAGAATAAGAAGCAATGTGGAATAGTAGAAAAAGAACAAGTTTTGGAGTCAGTGAGATCTGGGTTCAAATACTGCCTCTGAACATTCAATAGCTGCTTGACCTTAAGAAAGTCACTTCAACTTCTACATTGCAATCTGCCTTAGGGGAAGCAGTTCCCACAAGGAGAGTTGACCCACTGTCATTAAAATTAAAGACTCTTTTATGCCTTCATGTTCTTATAGGACATTGTTCATTCTAATAGTTATAATACTACACATGTTGCTATACAATAAACGCAAAAAATAGACAGATGGACAGTGAGTTGGGTTGATGAATTATTGGACAAGGGATAGAGATGGATGAAGCCCTTTGCTTTGTCTCAGTCAGCAGTAATAATTGCATAAAACTGAAAGAAGAATTGGATACTGGGAGGCCTTAGCTTTCAGTGTTTAGAGGGCATACCTGATATAAACCTCTTTAGGGGATGGAGTAATTCAGAGTACTTTTCAGGTTTGACTGAAGTCCAGTCACTGTCATACTGTATGATGGTAATAAGAATATACCCTGTGTTTTCATTATGTTCTTTATCTCAGTGCTGAGGCTGGCAAAAAATCATTGATTACCAGTAAAGGGGAACTACGCCCCACTCATTCTCCATCTAACAGGATATCTGAAGAATTTTGAGGAATATCTGAATTCATAAAAGCCAAACCAAAGAAAGTTATTATCTCCTTTAGGGATGTAGAATAGGAGTTCTTGCAGTATTGCTTTAGTAGGTAATAAGAGAGCAAAATGAATAGTGTTGGGTACTATGAAAATAAAAGTAGTTGCCCTAGGTTGTTTGGAGAAATTAAAAGTGGCCGCAGATATCGTGATTCCTCTAAAAAGATTTGTGAACAACAGTAGGAGGTCAGAATTTTCTTAACCTTTTTAACAAAATAGATATCAGATTTCTTAAAAAATAAAAGATATGCTTTAAGGTTTCACATAAGCCTCTGAACTGACTTAGAGGGATGTAGGCATTAGAACCTTCCTTAAAATGACCAACGTAGCCAAGGTGCAATTCAGTCTGGAATTCTATATGGAATTATTTCCAGAGATGGAAATAAGTATGATGCCTTCCTGGAAGTAAAGTGACCACTTGGATTAGTAAGGATGGAGTAGGATTCATTTTGAGAATAGTTAGAAACAAGCTCAGAGAGAAAGAGCGTGACCAGATTGTGATGAGTCTGAAATGTCAGGAAGAGAAGTTTAAATTGATGTGATCTCTCAACCAAATAGGGATTACATTCCATGATATGACTGAAATGAAATGATATGCCAGCAAAACTGTACTAAACCAGGGTTGATTCTATCTATAGCCCTATACATTCTCATTTCTACTTATGAACCTTTGCTTAAGTTGCTTCTCCAGCTGGAATGCCTTCTTATTTCTTCTCTTATCTCTTCTCTTATTTCTTCTCTCTAACGCTACCCATTTGTGAAAAATGGATCTTTGTTTAGGGAAGTTAGGTGGTATAGTGGATAAAACTCCAGGCCTGGAGTCAGTAAGACTCAAGTTCAAATCCAGCCTTTGATACTAGCTGTATAACCCTAGGCAATTGTAATGAGAGTTAAAGATCCTTGCCTCCATTAATAGCCCTCAAAGTAGATAGAGTTCATTAAAGGAAGTTTGTTTTGTAGGAAGGCCTATACCTTTTGTTAATTTCTAATAAGGCATTAGGACACAAGGTTCATCATGCCCTCCAACTCTGGAAAGTGTATATATAGTCTCAGGTGAGGTTTTACTTTGGGGCTTACTCTTTGGAAGAAGGTTCATGTGCTAGATGAGACTCTGGGTAGCTGTTAAGGAGCCCCCTGGCTTTGAAAACTCAGGTGTTGGTGCATCATTCTCTGGTAACTCTGTGTGTATGTAATGGTCAGACAGTGGATCTTTCTGTTGATCTGTGATGTATGTATTTCTTATGGTCAGGCAGTTAGAAGCCCTGTCTGTTGGTCTTTATTTCTCTGCTTGTATTTTCTCTGTTGGTATATATGATTAAAGAGATTTTTGACCCCCTCAAAAGTTGCTTTCCTTTTAGAAAAACAGATCCAAGAACCTGTGCCAGCAGGCCATCCTGGATGTGTCAGGATGTTTGCTGCTACAGCAAGTTACTTAACCCTGTTTGCCTTGATTTCCTCATCTGTAAAATGAGCTGAAGTAGGAAATGACAAACCACTGCAGTATTCCTTGCCAAGAAAACCTCAAATGTGGTCACAAAGAGTCAGACAGAACTGAATAAGAACAATGAATCTATGGGTTTTCAGAGTGAGACACATAGATTAAGACCATGATATCAGCATGGAGTTATCTCAGAAAAGTAGATCAGTCTCAAGACTTTAGGGGCCCAGTTCACTGCCATTTTATACCATAGTTCCAAGGTGTCTGAAATAGGAAACTGTAGGGAAGGATAAAAGGACAGGACCTATTTCAGCTTCCTTATTAAGGGAGGGGTAAAGTCAGGAATGGAGTCTTAACAAGCAATTTTGGCACATGGGGTAAGCCTCACAAAACTCCTTCTTAGGTCAACTGTACAATAAATTAAGTTGGGGCACATAGTCGCTGGAACACCGAGAGCTGCTACTGGGGAAGGCACTGTAGGATAGAAACACATATACATACCTGTACACAAACTATGCATGTTTTATATAGAGGAGAGGATGAAGAAATACACCATTTGATAGCTTCCTATTTCAGGGAAATATTCTTGCTGACTAGGTGCTAAACCCGATTATTTCTGAACTTCTAAAATAGTGAAAGGACTGTCAATTCCCTTTAGCCTTGTTGCTAAAACCATGGCTGTCTTGCCTGCTTAAGATGATGTAAGGAACACTAATGTTCATAATTATGTAGAGGAGCTATGGGCATAACTGACAAAGACCAAAAGCAGAGCTGGATTACTTAATCGGCATTTATTTATCTGGACCTTGATTTTATAGGAATCTCCCTCTACCAATGCAGAGCAGCAACTGCTCTAAACCTCAGTCTAGTCTGAAAGATTGAAAAGTAAGTGATGCCCAGGGCCACACAGCCTGTAATATGTCAGAGGTGAGGCTTGAATCTAATCTATTTCTTTCTCAGTCTGAGATCAGCTCTCCCTCTTAGGCAAGAGCTATGTTCCCATTCTCTCTCTCCTATTGTGTTGTTATGGTTATGTGAAACAATGACTTTCACGTCCCTTTGAAAATACATTATTTTGTCAATTTTTTCCCGTTTCATTATCATCTTTTCTCAAGTTCTCAACTTGTTAAATTTTATTCAGTTTTGTAGTTGGGATCATTTTTATATATTCTGAATCCAGTTTATTTTTGTTATAAGTCCTTGTTATGTTTTGAAAAATACACTTGTAACAATTGCCTATTGTCATGTCAATCTTAAAATATAAATTAAAATGTAAAAAATTCACAGTTGAAATAATAAGTCTCTTTTCCATTGGATGAGTTGTAACATTTTAAAAAAGTTATTTACTATTGCATATTATAACATTTTAAAATACTTTACTGTTTATGAGGAAAAGACCCCAAAGTTTTGTTGCCATAGGGACCTCAGAAGGTTTGAATGAACTAACTTCAGAGGTGGGGTCACCTTGAGGCTGCAGGTTCCCCATCCCTGAAAAAATGTCTTGGGAAAAGTCACTTTAGCTTTTTGGTCTTCACGTTCCCTTTATTAAGTAGGAGAAATCCATCTATGTGGCTGCTAAGGTCCCTTCTAAGCCTTAAGACTTCCAATACAGCAAGTATTTACTGAGTACCCATTGTGAATTGGGCACAGAATACAGCTCCCATTAGGTTGTGAACTCCTTGAGGGTGGAGGGTATGTTTGACCTCTTTTTGCTTTGCCAGTGAGCTGGCAACTTAATTGGTACTTAATGTTTATTGACTGATTACTTTGCTATTTAATTTGTTTTTTTCCTATTCTCAGAATACTGGATGAAATGTATGGGAATTTAAGCTGAGATTTACATAAACAATTCTCACTTAACCAATTTATCTCATTTTTAGCTTCATAGAAACCCTTGAAATAGATTTTACTGGTTTTATGGTGACTATTGATCTCCTGAGGTGAGAGATCTCAGCAACTTCAGTTTCCATAGTTTTCACTGACAGTCATTAGTTTGGGCAGAAAGGAATATAGACATGACTTAAAATATCCAAACAACTCAGGATCATGGAGTCACACACACCCCTGTTTCTACTCATCTTTTCCAGGAAAGGCTCTTTTTACTTTTGACCCAGTGCATTTGTCTTATTGACCACTTCTTATACTATAACAATAACGCCACAACGCCACTCCCCCAACCCCAACATCTGCAAATGATCTTAATATTCCAAGTACCTGATGACCAACAATTATCTCAGTAATCTATTCCAAAGTATCATAGACTTAGATCTGGAAGAGACTTTAGGGGCCATTTAACTGAACACTTTCATTTTATAGATGAGGCAGCAGGCTTACCGGGCTGAAGTGTGCTGTACAAGTTTGCACAGGTGGCAAATGGAAGGGGGAATTCAGAGTCAGGTTCTCCTGGGATCTTTCCTAACTCCTGGGATCTTTCCACCATCCCATACTTGAACATTTTTCTTCTTCTTTAAACCCATTTAAGTTAATTTAGGGACTAATCCAGGTCATCCATGTAAAACAAGCTTAGCTGGTAGGAAAGGGGCTGGAAACAGACTGAAATCTAACAAATCAAAACATAATACGCAAACACACATACACACACACACACACACACACACACAAACATGATCTGCTACATTCTGCGAATGAATTCCATAGTTCTTTCTCTGAGTGTGGAAGGCATTTTGCCTTAGAAAACCATTGGGAATATTTTTTTTAATTTCTTGCATTATTATGAAGTTCCAAGTCTACCAGAAAAACTCTCACATGCTGTGGTTGTTGCTGTGCACATGGTTCTCCTGGTTCTGCTCCTTTCACTCAGCATCAGATCATATAAGTCCTTCCAGGCCTCTCTGAAGTCTTCTGGTTCATTATTTCTTATGGTGCAATAGTACTCCATTACATTCATATGCCATAATTTATTCAGCCTTTCCCCAATTGATGGGCATCCCCTTGACTTCCAGTTTTTGGCAACTACAAAGAGTGCTGCTATTTTGTACATGTGGGACCCTTTCCCATTTTTATGATCTCTTGGGGACACAGTCCTAGAAGCGATATTGCTGGGTCAAAGGGTATGCACATTTTTGTAGCCCTTTGGGTATAGTTCCAAACCGCTCTCCAGAATGGTAGGATGAGCTCACAGCTCCACTAACAATGAATTAATGTTCCAACTCTCCCACATCCTCTCCAACATTTATCATTTTTTTGTTCTGTCATGTTTGCCAATCTTATAGGTGTGATGGGATACCTCAGAGTTGTTTTGATTTGCATCTCTCTAATCAAAAGTGATTTAGAGCATTTTTTTCATATGATTATAGATATCTTTAATTTCTTCTTCTGAAAATTGCCTGTTTATATCCTTTTACCATTTATCAACTGGGTACAGACTAAAATCTAAGTATAATTTAAGCTACCCTCATCACAATCTAGAATCAATGAGCATCCTACAGAGGAAAAGAGGAACTCAGCAAAGTCAGATCTAGCTCCATTTCTATGAAGATGCAGGAGAAATTTAACATAGGCTTTTTGAGTCAGCTAGGTGGTATAGAGCAGTGAGTTTAGAGTCAGAAAGACTTGAGTTCAAAATCAGCTTCAGATACTTGCTGGGCCAGTCAATTAATCACTACCTACTTTAGTTTCCTCAACTGTAAAAATTGGGACAATAATAAAATCTGCTGACTCAGGGTTTTTTGTAAGGATCAAATGGAATAGATGCTATGCAAATTTTTCCTTCTCCTTTTGACTTAACAACTTCCCCTCTTATTTGATTTTTTTTAACTCCCATATGTTTCCTTAGTGGTACCGGCTGTAAATATGAAAACCTACAGAAGTTCACTGTCCGTATTTAAGAAATGGTGAGGATAGGCAGAAGTGGATACTTGACTTCTTTTCTTGTGATGATCTGGATGAAGTTTTACCATAGAGAAAGAAAGGTTGGTGGCAAAGGAAACAAGTGAAGTGGTTCAGGGGGAAGAAAAAGCAACATCAAAGATTGAATACCAACAGGAGGACACTTGTAGTGCATGCCATCTTGAAAGCCCAGTTCCTTCATAAGAACTCCAGCAAGCAAGCACTACTCTTTCTCCCTCCTGACTTGTCGGTTAACAAGCATTTACTAAATCTGCACTATATGCCAGGCATAGGAAATATAAAGACAAAAACCAGAGTCCCTACCTTTAAGGAGCTTATATTCAAATGGGGGAAACAAGTACATATTTAGATAAATACAAGATATATTCAATCAAAGATAATGGTATTGTAGAGGAAGGCATTAATGTTAGGCAGCAGGATGGGGTCTAAGAAAGACTTCTTGTAGAAGGTAGAACTTGAACTGAGCCTTGAAGGAAATTAGGAACTCAATGAGGTAGAATATACTGGGTGAGTATTTCATGAATGATGACCCCATTAGTGATGAGATATGGAGATGAGAAATGGGATGAAGCCTAGCAAGTAGCAGAGTATGGCTGGATTAAAGAAAGCATAAAGGGGAATGATATATACATAAACCGATAAGTGAGGAAGGGGCTAAGTTATAAAGTGCTATGAATGTGAAACAGAAGAGTTTATATTTCATCCTAGAAGCAGTATGGAGCTCCTGGAATTCATTTAGCAAAGGAGAGGATGACATGGTCAGGCTTATGTTTTAGGAAAATCACTTTGGCCACTGCCTAGGGGATGGATTGGAGGAGGGAAAGACTTGATGCAGGAAGACTAAATAGGAGGTTATTGCAATAGTAGAGGTGAGAGGTGATGTACCCTGAATGATGCTGGTGGCTTTGTGAATAGAGAGAAGAGGTCATGTACAAAGGTTTTTCTTGTCTTTATCATGTAGGCATATGATTTTATACTGTCAACTTGTTTTGTTCCATGTGTATTAATTTATGCTCCCCAAATAAATGCCTTTAATGTTGGAACTCCGTTTTCTTTTCCTGTATCCCTCTTAGAACCCAACATAAGGCTAGGCACTCAGTACATGCTCAGTAAGGGCTTTAAAAAAATCAAAATGAAGATAGAATTCCAGTTATGATGTAGTCAATTTCATGATGGCATGTTTGCCTGGGTTGTGGATAATGGACAATACTCTCGTGCCTTCCCAGTCACTAATGGAGTGAAACAGGGTTGTGTGCTTGCTCCCATGCTTTTTAGCATGATGTTTTCAGCCATGTTGTCAAATGCTTTCAATGAGGATGAATATAGCATCAAGATCAACTACCGTTCTGATGGTATGTTCTTCAATATGAAAAGGCTACAAAAGCCAAGACCAAAGTGGAGGGAGGGTTGGTGCATAATTTTCTGTTTGCAGATGATTGTGCACTCAGCCTCTGAAGCTGAGATGCAACAAAATATGGATCAATTCTCTGCTGCCTGTGCTAATTTTGGCCTAATAATTAACACCAAGAAAACACAGGTGTTCTATCAGCTACTAACACACCATCCATATGGGGAACCATTGATTGCAACAAATGGAGAAGTTTTGAAAGCTGTGGATAAGTTAACTTACCTTGGTAGCATACTTTCCAGGGATGTACACATTGACAATGAGGTTGATGCACGCATTGCCAGAGCTAGTTCAGTGTTTGGGAGTCTCTGAAGAAAAGTTTGGGAGAGAAGAGGTATTAGACTGACTATCAAACTGAAGGTCTACAGAGCTGCTGTGCTGATCTCATTGTTGTATGCCTGTGAAACATGGACAATTTACCAATTCCATGTCAGGAAACTGAATTGCTTCCATTTGAACTGCCTTAGGAAGATTCTGGGGATCACCTGGCAGGATAAGGTACAAGACACTGAAGTCCTTGCTCAAGCTGAACTGCCAAGCTTTCAAACTATGCTTCAGAGAGCACAACTCTGATGGGCTGCCATGTTGTTTGAATGTAAAATGTACACTTACCAAAAAGACTATTTTATGGAGAACTGACAAGGGGCAGGCAATCACATGTGGTCAGAAGAAGTGATACAGGGACACTCTCAAAGTCTCCCTCAAGAACTTTGGATTTGACTGTGCAACTTGGGAGACACTGGCACAGGACTGCTCATCATGGTGTGCCCACATCAGAAAAGGTGCTGTGCTCTATGAGCAAAGCAGAAGTGAGACAGCACAAAGTAACCATAGGATGTGCAAATTTGGAGTATCCACCCCAAATTTTCACATGGATTGTCTGTGTCCAATCTGTAGTAGAGCATTCTGAGCTTGTGTTAGTCTGATCAGCCACAGTTGGACACACAGTCATTGGTCTATCTCTAGATTTCTCTTTATTTTTCTACAAATACTCATTAGAAGTTACAGAGAGGTAGGTTTTGGTTCTATATAATAATGATGATGATGATAAGTAACTTTCATAAAATTACAGTTGGCAAGACATGAAAAAGGCTACCTCATAGACAGTGTTACCTTTACTGGATCTATTCAACCAAAGTGTAGATGACTACCTGAGAGTGATCAAGGGATTCGCTTGATTAGTTTGAACTATGCAGCTTCTTAAATCTCTTCCTTTTGTTAGATTCTATATTTCTCTTTCTGAATCTGCTCAGATATAGAGTTAAAGTAGTTTCATCCAGCAAATTTAAATCCCCTCTATTCCCCATTCTATTTTTCCTGGATAGAATGGGCAGGGAGAGCAATTTGTTCCATTGGCCATGAAGGTGGGTGAAGTTGGCCCTGTGGAGCACTTAAGAGCTTGGTCAGACTGGAAGATGCCAAGGTCATTCACTACATCCAGGGCCATCGCCCATCATCTTGACTTTTGTCCTGCCATTGGACTTTGGACAAGAGTGCGAAGCTTATGACTTTGTGAAACTGCCTCACTTCAATCCACATACAAGTTAAGACATTATCAAAGGATCAAGACATAGTTTCATCAGTCCTCTTCAGAAATGAAGGATAAACTGTCAACCAATGTTTCCTGGAGCACATGGTGAAAACTGAATATGTTTGAAAGTAGAAGGAGATAAATATATAATTTATTATTATTTGTAAAAATTACAAAATGATGCTATTAAATCTAAATGAATAAGCATGCAGAGGAATGCAAATTATTATGATTCACACATTTACAAAGGAAGAAACAGGTAACAATGAGTTTTATAGAATTGCCCATCAGTCTTGTGTGCCTATTACCCTTGTCTTTTGACTCCCACTCAGTCCTTTGCTCTCTCCACTGGATAACTGTATCCCTGTATCCCCTAAAACAATAGTATAGAGAGTCAACAGTCTGGATTGCCACCACTAAGTGGAAATGAATAGCAAATCTTCTTCCAGGTTCCACTTCTGCATTTTCCTCATTCAGTGCAGTTTGACTTAACAGCTATTCAGTGCACCCTGTGCCTAGCATTGGTAAAATAAGCCATTGACTTTATCCTCAAGGAACTTATGGTCTTATTCAGAACTAACAATACAGGGTAAGGTAAGTACCAAAATGAGTGGTTCAAACAATAAGTGTTCTCCAAGGTCAGAGAAGGGAAAGATCACTATAGACTAAGAGATTCTATGTAGGTTACAGAGAGGGTGAAGGACTTAAACTGAAATTTTGAGAGATGGGTAAAATTTCCATAGGATAGGAAAGGCAAGACAAATGCTGGAAAGCTTATGGTACATACAACATTAACACTCCAAATTAATTAGCAGACAACATTAATACTCCAAGGGGAAAAATAACTAAAAAGACAAATGTCCTATGGAGTATTTTCTGCAAGTTACAAATAGATGATATAAAGTAGAGGTATCAAACTCAAGGACTGTGGTTCATAGGTGACCTGCAAAACTACCCAATGTGGTCCTGAGTCAGATTAAAAAGTGATGAGAAAATATAAAATCCTTAATGTGCACTGATATTCATTTATACAATAAACATTTATTAAGTACCTAATCTGTGCAGATCACTACCCTAAGGGTCTGGAAGAGACTTTGTGGGATTTGAACTATGTACCTTAGTCAACTTCAGGTCTGGGTTCTCATTCTTATTCTTGGTCTACTACTAACTGACTGTGTGACCTTGGGCAAATCACTTCAACTTCATTGGAGTTCAGTGATTGGAGGAGAGAAACACTAATTCTCCTTCCAGTTCTGACATTTTATGAACCTATGATTATTACAGAAAAGAGATAACCAAAGGGAAATAAGATATCCTTGCCTAAGTATTAAAGCCAGAGCAAAACATGGAAAATGAAAAGTTTGATTTACTTCTCTCATTTTGTTGAGAATCAGAGTTGTGAATAATTTAACTGTAGAGCTAAGTTTGAGTGTGATCACATGAATAAAGTTCCCCTTAATTGTAGCAAAAATACGTAGTCACCTACACAGTGAGATATGAAGTGGGCTGGCAAGGCCCTTTCACCCCAGTTCTAAATGATGTTGATACATATTGACAGAGTACTTTAAGGTTTACAAAGTGCTTTACTCACAACACTCTGGAAAAGGGAGAAATACTTATTCATTAGGTAGATAAAGCAAGTGTGATCATACCCACTTCACAGATGAGACAAAAATTCAGAGGAGTTAAGTGACTTGCTGGAAAAGGGAGAAATACTTATTCATTAGGTAGATAAAGCAAGTGTGATCATGCCCACTTCACAGATGAGACAAAAATTCAGAGGAGTTAAGTGACTTGCTTACTGTCATCGATGTGTCAGGATTTGTTGGCTGGCCTTATTCTTTTTACTTCAGTTTGGGGCAAAAATAAAAGGAAAATTTTCATCAATACAAATTTATTCTTTTGGGTTCCTATTGGTATTTTTTTTATAAAGACAATTACTCCTGATAAAATAGCACACATTCATTTTCTTTCCTTATAGGAGGAATCCTGGCAGTATGAAGACATTGGAACTGGGCTTGGGAGGACAAAAGAACTCCAGTGGAGAAAAAGCCAGGGAAAACAGAGGTAAAGAAGAGTAACTGAAGACAACATGTATTTCTAGGTTTTCATAGACTTCATCCTGCTCATTAATACCATATTTTGATGGAATTTGATGGGTAATTTGGGAAGGGGACTGGTCAATATTGATTTTTAAATACCACTCCATTACGTTCCCTTTTTTGTAGGGTAAAATTGACCATGTACTTGGGAGAGGCCAAATATCGGGTCTATAAAAAAAACACACCTGGATGAAAAATGGACAGCTCATCCAGATGTTTTCAAGTGTGAGACAACTACAAACTAGACCAGAGTAGTGAATTTGTCCTGTAAAATCCCTAGGAGGAATATTGCTCCCTAGTAATTATAAGTATCCTAAACCTAAAGCCCAAAAGAAAGAAAAAAACAATATTTAATTTCATATTATCTAGATAGTCATTCATTTTTCCAGAATAGCTTCCATTAAGGATTTTAATGCTAAGTTGGGAGAAGACAAAAGAAAGATAGAAATACATTTGAAAGAACTGAAGCAATCTGCTTGCATGATAAAACTTTAAATAGCTACTATTGGGGAAAACAGCCGAGAAATCTAAAAGAAGCACATTCCATTCCATTCCATTCCTTCAGAGCCTTAGCTTGGAGGGGTTAGTGGGCAGAAAGATGCTATAATTACACCTCAAGTGGTTTTAATGACAAGAGAGAGGATTCTGGAGTCCTTTGACAGAATAAAAAGCAGGCAGCTAAAGTTAAGTTGGACATAGTTCACAAATCATGCTACATCCCCCAGATAAAAATGGGACGGGGAATTCCTGAGGGGGAAGCAACCTCAGGAGGAGGCAGAGAAACTGAAATAGATGCATTTATTTTTAAATATCTTTGTAATGTGGGCCTCAGAGGCTGCCACATGCATCTCTTGATAATATCCCATGTTCTTCTTTGCTCCTGGCAAGCTCATGCTTTGAAGAGGAGTGTTTGGGTGATTCTGAGAATCTGCCAGGGAAATGTGTCTATAAGTGATAATCCTGGACCTCTTTGGGAGGCCCCCAGCCTCAGAAAGAGGGGTGTGTGCATGTGTGTACAGCCACAGAATAGCACTTACTAAAACTCAGTCTGCTCCTAACTAATTTGAATAGATCTAGTTATAAAATTTACAGCTGGAAAAGACCTAAGAGATTATCTAATCTAACCCCACCATTTTACAGATAAGGTAACTGAGGCCCAGAGATTTGCTAAAAATGACACACTAATGAAGACACAGAAGCAGAATTCAAATTCAAATTTTGTAATTCCAGTTAGTGCTTTTTCTGCTATACCACATTTCCAGCTATCAAGCATATTGGGTATCCATTAAAGAAAAATACTCCATGGGTTTGAATTCTGCTTTAAGAAGTAACAGGAAAGGAGTTATAAGAATAGCATCTTTAAAGATAGTCTTTCCCTCTTTGGCCCAGAGATCCCATTGGTATGCACAGAGGACAAAGACAGAAAGAAAGGCCCATCCACATCAAAATATCCTAACAATTTTTGTAGTAGCAAAACTGGAAACAAAGTAGATATCCATCAAATAGGGAGTGAATAATTAAATTGAATGCCATGGAATATCACTATACCATAAAGGATAGTAGAAATAATACACAGAAAAGCATGGGAAGATTTATATGAACTGATGAAGTTAGTAGAACCAAGAAAACAATATACCATGAAAACAGCAATGTATATATACCACAGATCTAGAAAGGACTTGAAATGGTCATCTAATCTAGTTCCCTCATTTAAAGATGAGGAAACTGAGGGCCAGGAAGGTTAAGAGGCTTGCTCAAGGTTACATAGATTATAAGTATCAGAGGCAGGATTTGAACACAGGTCCTCTACCTCCAGAGCCAATGCTCTTTCCACTCTGCTACTTCATAATAGATGCTATTGTTGTTCAGTCACTCAGTTGTTTCCAATTCTTTGGGACCTACAGAGCATATTCTTGGCAACTATATTGAAATAGTTTTCTATTTCCTTCTCCAGCTCATATACACATGAGGAAACTGGAACAAACAGGGTTAAGCAATTTGACCAGGGTCATACAGCTAGTAAGGATCTGCAGGTGGATTTGAACTCTGGTCTTCCTAACTCTAGGCCCAAGTGCTCCATCCACTGAGTCACCTAACTGCCTCAGGAAGCATCTGTCATTGCACTCTCTGTAACTGTACTGACCAAACTTCCTCTCCAAGAAGAGATCAGGAAATGCATCTCATCTTTGCTTTGTTAAGAGACGAGTATAAAACTACATATACTGTCAAGGTCAGTTCATATATTGGTTCACTGGTTTGAACTGGTGTTTCCTCCTCTTTCTTTTGTATTTTTTTGTTATGGGAATAGCTCTCTACATAGGGGAGGAAAGAAGATATATTTGAAAAAGATATAAATTTTTTAAAAAAGAAAATTAACCTTTCAAATATGAAATGTGTTGCCTGTAGTCTCTTAAAAAGAACGTAGAGTGAAGTCAGGTATTGGATTGATCAAATGGAAACATCTCCCCAGAACCAGCAGAGGGAGCTTTATAAATACAAGCCAAGAACATTTTCTTCTCTACACATCCTAGCTGAGACAGCCTGGGCCTGGAACATTAGCAAGTCTGATTTCCATCTGTTTTTCCCATTTATGATGCCAAACAAATAACAAATTGTCCATTTTGAAAGTTTATATGGATTTATGTTATTCCAACTCATCAGAAACAGCAATTTCCTTCCTTGCAAAAGCTGACTTCCCACAGAGAACCCAAACACTTAATAAAGGCACAATCTGCCTGCCTATTTCTGATCAAGAACATCTTCCCCAGCCCAAGACCTGCCTATCTCTTTTTTGTATATATACATATATATTTTTTCAATGACATGAAAACAATTTTAACATTTAAAAATATTTTGAGCTCCAAATTCTCTCCTTCCTCCCCCCTCTTCACCTCTTCTTCAGAAAGCAAGCAATTTGATATAGAATATACATGTGCAGGCATGCAAAACATATTTCCATATTAGTCATGTTGTGAAAGAAAACAGAGACCAAAAAAAAGAAAAAGAAAGTAAAAAAAAAGTATGCTTCACTCTGCATTTGGATTCCATCAAATCTTTCTCTGGAGTGGACAACATTTTTCATTACAAGTCCTTTGGAATTGTCTTGGATCATTGTACTTTTAGGAATAGCTAAGCCACTCACAAATGATCATCATGCAGTGTTGCTATTACTGTATATAATGTTCTACTGGTTCTGCTCACTTCACTTTGCATCAGTTCATGTAAGTCCAGGTTTTACTGAAAGCGTAATGTTCATTATATAGCACAATAATACTCTATCATAACCATGTACTACAGCTTGTTCAGTATTTCCTCAATTGATGGATATCCCCTCAGTTTTCAATTCTTTGGCACCACAAGAAGAGCTGCTATAAATATTTTTTGCACATATAGTCTTTTTCCTTTTTTTCTTAAATTTCTTTGGCATATAGATATAGTAGAGGTACTCTGGGCCAAAGGGTATGCACAGTTTTCTAGCCCTTTGGGCATAGTTTCTAATTGCTCTCCAGAAAGATTGGATCAGTTTACAACTCCACCAAAAGTGCATTAGTGTCCTTATTTTCCCACATTTCCTTCAGAAGCATCATTTTCTTTTTCTATCATATTAGCTGAACTGATACACATGAGGTGGTACTCAGAGCTGTTTTAATTTACATTTCTCTAATCAATTGTGATTTAGAGCTTTTTTCGTATGATTATAGATAACTTTGATTTCTTCTTCTAAAAACTACCAGTTCACATCCTTTGACCATTTATCAATTGGGGGTTCACTTGCATTTTTATAAATTTGACTCAGTTCTCTATATATTTGAGAAATGAGCCCTTTTCAGAGAAATGTTCTGTAAAAAATTTCTTCCAGTTTTTTACTTTCCTTCTAATCTGCATTATTTTTGTTTGTGCAAAACCCTTTTAATTTAATGTCATTAAAATTATCCATTTTACATCTCATAATACTCTCTATATCTTGTCTGGTAATAAATTCTTCTGTTATGCATAGATCTGACAGGTTAACTCTTCCATGCTCCCTTATTTGCTTATGGTATCACTCTTTATATCTAAATCATGTACCTATTTTTGACCTTATCTTGGTATACTGTGTGAGATGTTGATCTGTGCTTAGTTTTTGCCACATTGCTTTCCAGTTTTCTCATCAATTTTTATTCAATAGTGAGTTATTGTTCCAAAAGCTTGAATTTTTGTATTTATTAAAAACCAGATTACAATGGTCATTTACTACTGTGCATTGTGTATCTCATTTATTCCACATATCCACCACTGTTTCTTAGTCAGTACCAGGTTGTTTTGATGATCACCTCTTTATAACATAGTTTGAAATCTGGGACATCTTAGCCACCCTTCCTTCACATTTTTTCATTATTTCCCTTGATAGTCTTGGCCTTTTGCCCGTCTACTACTATTATGGTCTAAATTTAAGCCTACTACTCTCAAGGGTCCTGTGTGTTTCTGTAGGAAAGGAGTGAACCAGGTCCTTAGGAGAAGGTTTTGAATTAACTGACTTTACCCTGTGATCTGAGAGTAGGAGTAGCTACTCTCTGGGGTCCCAATCTGCCAGTTCAAACAGAAGTTGGGAAATAATGCTTTTTCTTTCTTTCTCTTTCTTCCTTCCTTCCTTCCTTCCTTCCTTCCTTCCTTTCTTTCTTTATTTCTTTCTTTCTTCCTTTCTCCCCTTCTTCTCCCTCTCTTCCTTTTTCTCTTCCTCCTCCTCCTCCTCCTCCTTCTTCTTATCCTCCTGCTCCTCCTTCTCCTCCTCAAATACTTGATATAACATCTCCCCTGAATCCTATCTTTTCCAGGCTAACCATCCCTAATTCCTTCAACCAATACTCATATGTTACGAAGTCAAAGCTATTCATCATCTCACTTGCCTTCCTCTGGACCTTATCCAGTTTATAAATGTCATTCCTAAAGTGTGGTGCCCAGGAATGAACACAATACTTCATAAATTATTTGACCAGGGCAAAATTTAAAAAAGGCTATAATTGCCTCAGTCCTAGAAGCTATTCCTCACAATGAATCCCAAGCTCTCTTCAGCTTTGTCAGCTGCCATATCATATTCTTGGATCATTGAACTTACAGTCCAATAGAAGCCCCAGATTTTTTTGAAAGTATTGTCTAGCCATGTTTCTTCCATCCTGTATTTTGTGAAACTGATGTTTTGAACCTATGTGAAATTTTTTAATGTATCATTTCTTTATAGTTTTTACATGACAGTCTTATTACATTTATCTCCTATTTTTCTCCAATTTCTTCTAATTTTAAAGATTTTTTTTATTGGTCAAGATCCTTTTATCTGTGCATAATCAAACCTCCTTATTCTATTTGATAAAAGTGTTCTTAACTTAATAGTTGGACAAATATACTGTGTTTTCCTTCCTCATTTTTAAAAGAAATCCACTCCCTTTTCCCCTTTACAATTACTCTTCTCTCTAGGTTTTTTTTTGGACACTACTCTCTCCTTGATTCTCCTTCTACCTATCTGACTGTTCCTTGTCAATCTCCTTTGCTGGATTCTCATTTAGATAATGTCCTCTAACTTTAGGGGTTATCAAGGGTTCTGTTCTGGGCCATCTTTGCTTCTCCTTTAATATTGCTTTAGATGGATTTAATTACCATCTTTATATTGATGATTGTTAAATCTACTTATGCTGCCTTAACTTCTCTATTGACTTCCAATCTAGCATTGCCAAATGCTTTCTCAGACATCTCAGATTGTGTATCCAGTAGGCATCTTTAAACCCAATATGTCCAAAACTGAATTCAATATATTTTCTTCTAAATGCTCTCTCCTTCTAAATTTCCCTATCACTGTCAAGGGCACCATCATCTTTTTAATCCCCAAGACTTGCAGCTTAGATATCATTCTCAACTCTTCACCATCTTTTACTTATCATATCCAATCTGTTGCCAAGGCCTGTCAAATTCACCTGTACCACATCTCTCAAATATGCCCCTTCTCTCCTCTGACACTGCTGCTGCTCTGGTATAGATACTTATCACTTCATGCTTGGACAATTGCAATTGCCAGCTGGTGGGTCTGCCTGACTTAAGGTTCTACTCTAGTCCATCACCTATTCAGCAACCAAAGTGATTTTCCTAAAGCACAGATACAATGCCAGTGTGGTATTCACAGCACCCATTGTGGCCATGAATATCCTGCACAATTATGAATCACAAAATACCATAGACTCTCCATGTGGAAGACAGAGCCAAAACATTTATTCAGATACAAGAAAGCCAAGTTCATCATAGTAACAAAAATCTATACACAATAACAATGCAGAGAACAACACCACCCCAAAACCTTCCCCTGCTAGATTTTCCACAAACCAGTTCCATTAAACTAATCACAAACAAGCTCTTTCACTCATGCTAGTCAGCAACCTGCTTGCTTGCATCAATCCTAACTCTGACTAGACTCTGCCCAATTTACTCTCAGCTCTGCTCTAGCTCCACCTCTTCTTGCTCTACCCTTCCTGTTCCATGTGACTTAGATTCATGTGATTCAGGCTTCCACGTGACTTAAGCAGGTCATGTGGGCCTGTGAATGGATGGGAAAGATATTCCCATTAAGAAGAAAAATTATATTAACATTAAGCAAAAAATACGTTATTAATACAACAGGTCAGACCATGTTAGCTTCCTACTCACTAAATTCCAGTGGCTCCCAATCACCTCCAGGATCAAATACAAAATCCTCTGATGTTCAAAACCCTTTGCAATGTAGCTTTCCAATCTTTCCAGTCTTCTTACACACCTTACTCCTCACCATGTACCCTTTGATCCAGTCAGTAGCTCATTGCTATTTCATGAACAGGACCTTTAGCTCCAAGCATTTTCTCTGGTGGCCCCCATACCTGAAATGTTCTTCCTAATCTTCACCTACTGGCTTCCCTGGCTTCTTTTAAGTTTCAATTAGATTCCCATCTTCTGTAGTAGGCCTTTTCCAACCTCTCTTGATTCTAGTACCTACCCTCCTTTAACTATGTGCCTTGTGTATGACTTATTTGATATATGTGTTAGTTTGTTGTCTCCCCCTTTGGATTGTGAGCTCTTTGAGGGTAGGAACCCTGAAGCCCTTATAACTTTTTCTGAATCATCAGTATTTTTCTCAATACTCTCTACCACATATTAGGTATGTAATATATATTTATTGATGGACTGAGTTTGAAGTGATAATAAATTATGTGTGGGGTAAGCCAAGAAGAAAGTCTTCTGGTGAGAGGTGAATCTTTAACTAGAACTTCTATGGAAGAGGTGAGCATGGTAATGGATTTCCTGTCACTCGGTCTTTGAATAAAGCCTGGTTGACTCTTTGTTGGGGATATTGTAGAGTGGATGCTTGGTTCAGATTGGACTAGATGACTTCTGCAGTACTTTCCAATTCTGAGTCTGTGTATCAAAGAGCTCTAATAGGCAATAAATACATATTTATTGACTGACTGAATCAGTTTTGCCCTTTCTTCAGTCATTTAATTGGAAGAAAATATATGCTTTCATAAAACTGAGTTGGTTTTATGAAAAAAACAATAAAATTGATAAACTTTTGGTCAATTTGATTTAAAAAAAGAAAGAAGAAACCAAATTACCAGTATCAAAAATGAAAATGGTGAACTCACCTCCAAAGAGGAGGAAATTAAAACAATAATTAGAAATGACTTTGTCCAACTATATGCCTATAAATTTGACAATTAAATGAGATGTGTGACTATTTAAAAAATATAAATTACCCAGATTAACAGAAGAAGTTGAATGCTCAGAAAACACCATCTCAGAAAAAGGAATTGAACAAGCCATCAATGAACTCCCTAGGAAAAAATCTCCTGGGCCAGATGGATTTACAAGTGAATTCTATCAAACATTTAGAGAACAGTTAATTCCAATACTATATGGACTATTTTGAAAAATTGGTGGAGTCCTACCAAATTCTTTTTATGATGCAAATATGATTCTGATACCTAAACCAAGAAAAGTCAAAACAGAGAAAGAAAATTATAGATTTCTCTAATGAATATAGATGCAAAAATTTTAAATAAGATATTAGCAAAAAGAATACAGCAACTTATCACCAGAATAATACATTATGATGAGGTAGGATTCATACCAGAAATGCAGGACTGGTTCAATATTAGCAAAACTATCAGCATCATTGATCATATAAATAACAAAGCTAATCGAAACCATATGATTATCTCTGTAGGTGCAGAAAAAGCCTTTGACCAAATACAACATCCATTCCTACTGAGAACACTGGAGAGCATAGGAATAAATGGAGCCTTCTATAAAATAATAAGCAGTGTCTACCTAAAACCATCATCAAGCATTATATGTAATGGGAATAAGCTAGATGCATTTCCAGTAAGATCAGAGGTGAAACGAGGATGTCCATTATCACCATTGTTATTCAATATGGTACTAGAAATGTTAACGTTAGCAATAAGAGAAGAAAAAGAAATTGAAAGAATAAGAATAGGTAAAGAAGAAACTAAGTTATCATTCTTTGCTCATATACTAAGTATATGATGATATACTTAGAGAATTCCAGAGAATAAAGTAAAAGCTATTTGAAATAATAAACAACTTTGACAAAGTTTCAGGTTACAACATAAACCCACATAAATCACCTGCATTTCTATATATCACTAACATAGCCCAACAGCAAGAGATAGAAAGAGAAATTCCATTTTAAAGTACTGTAGACACTTTAAAATATCTGGGAGTCTACCTGCCAAAACAAATCCAGGAATTATATGAACACAATTGCAAAACACTTTTCACACAATAAAGTCAGATTTAAGTAAGTGGAAAAATATTTGTTACTCATAGGTAGTCTGAGCTAATATAGTAAAAATGGCAATCCTAACTAAATTAACCTATTCAGTGCCATACCAATCAAACTATCAGACAATTATTTTCTAGCATCAGAAAAAGTAAAATCAAAATTCATCTGGAAGAGAAAAGGTCCAGAATATCAAAGGAACTAAAAAAAGAAATGCTAGGGAAGGTGGCCTAGTCCTACCAGATCTCAAATTGTATTATAAAGCAGCAGTCATCAAAACTACTTGGTACTGACTAAGAAATAGAGGGGTAGACCAGTGGAATAGGTTAGGTAATCAAGACACAGCAGTCAAGGAATATAGCAATCTACTGTTTGATAAACCCAAGGACCCTAGCTTCTGGGATAAGAACTCACTGACAAAAATTGCTGAGAAAACTGGATAACAGTGTGGTGGAAACTAGGCATAGAGCAATATTTGACCCCATACACAAGAATAAAGTCCAAATGGATACATGATCTAGGTATAAAGACTGATACTACAAACAAATTAGGGGAGCAAGGAATTGTGTATTTGTCAGATTTACGGAGAAATTTTTGACTAAACAAGAGATGGAGAACATTATCAAATGCAAAGTGGATAATTTTGATTACATTAAGTTGAAAAGTTTTTGCACAAACAAACCCAATGCAACCAAGATTAGGAGGGAAGCAGAAAATTGGGAAAGAATTTTTGCAACTAATGTCTGTGATAAAGACTTCATTTCTAAATTATATAGAGAACTGAGTCAAATGTACAAAAGTACAAGTAATTCCCCAATTGATAAATGGTCAAAAGATATGAACAGGCAGTTTCCAAAGGAAGAAATTAAAGCTATCTATAGTCATGTGAAAAAATAATCTAAATCACTTTTGATCAAAACAACTCTGAGGTACCATATCATATCTATCAGATTGGCCAACATGGCAAAACAGGAAGATGATAAATGTTGGAGAAGATGTGGAAAGGTTGGAACACTAATTCATTGTGGGTGGAGCTGTGAGCTGATCCAATCATTTTGGAGAGAAATTGGAATTATGCCCAAAGGGCTACAAAAATATGCATGCCCTTTGTTCCAGCAATATCGCTTCTAGGACTGTATCCCAAAGAGATAATAAAAATGAGAAAGGGTCCCACATGTACAAAAATATTTATAGCAGCTCTCTTTGTGGTGGTCAAGGACTGGAAATTGAGGGAATTCCCACTAATTGGGGAATGACTAAACAAATTGTGGCATATGAATGTAGTGGAATACTATTGTGCTATAAGAAATGATGAATAGGAAGACTTCAGAGAGGCCTGGGAGGACCTATATGAAGTGATGCTGAGTGAAAGGAGCAGAACTAGGAGAACTTTGTACACAGCAACAACCACAGTGTATGAGGAATTTTTCTGGTAGACTTAGGTCTTCACAGCAATGCAAGGACCTAAAAAATTCCCAGTGGTCTCTTGAGGTAAAATGTCTTACACATTCAGAGAAAGAACTATGGAATTGGATAGCAGAATGAAGCAGACCATTTTCTCTTCTGTTTTGTTTTATTTCCATGGTTTCTCTCATTCAATTTAATTCTTCTATGCAACATGACCAAGGAGAAAATGTATTTAATAAGAATATATGTGTAGAACCTATATAAGATTGCATGCTGTCTTGGAGAAGGAGAAGGGAGGATGGGGGCAGGAAGGCGATGGAGAAGGAAAAATTTAAGATATATGGAAGTGATTGTAGAAAACTGAAAACAAATGAATTAATTAATAAAAAGAAAATATATGCTTTCTTATCATTTCTGTTATTAGTCCATACTTTTAAAAAAACTATCCTAAACAAAGTCCCTCTTCTTTATATTAATAACTATACAGGTATCTTTAATTTGAACTTCCTGTTTGACAAAAACTGGACTATAAATTAGAATTGCCTAGCTCTCAAAGAAACTCTGAGATGCCATTTCCTGCCCATCAGATAGTCAAAGATGATCAAAAAAGATAATGCCAATGTTGGAGGTGTTGCGGGGAAAATTGGTACACTAATGTGTTGTTAGTGGAGTTGTGAAATATTGCATTCACTATGGAAAGTAATTTGGAACTGTACCCAAAAGTCACTAACTACCAATCAATTATTAGGCATTTCTCCTCAGATCAAAGAAAGAGGAAAAGGATCCACATGTATCTTTTTGTGGTAGAAAAAAAGGAAATGAAAAGGGTGCTCAAGTGAGGAATGACAAAAAGAATGATTATAGTATATGAATGTAATGGAATATATTATTGTATATTATTGCATCATAAGAAATGTTGAGAAACAAAGGAAGACCCAAATGAAAGGATGCGCGAAGTGATCAGAACCAAGAGAACAATTTGTACAACTACAGTATTATAAAGAAAAACAACTTCGAAAGGTTTAAGCATTCTTAAGAGACAATGTAATGACTCATTACAATTCTAGAGGACTGATGATGAAACATGCTAATCACCTCTTGATAAAGAGGTGGTGGACTCAGGATGCATTTTAGACCCAGTCAAGATGGGAATGTGTTTTGCCTGACTGCTTTTATTTATTTATTTTTTGCAGTCTTCCTTTTTTTTTTTCAGTTAAGAGTAGCATGGGAGGAGAAGGGAAGAAGGGTATAAAGTAGAAAAAAGAGGGCTATTGAGATATCTTTTTTTTTTAATTTGGAGAATAAAATAGAAGGAAAAATAAGAAGAGAGACAAGCAGGAAAGCTTTGAAAGTCACAGTTTGAATTTATAAACTTTAAAAGAAAAGCAAGCTTTATATAATAGAATTCTGCCATTTTATGTACAATCTTTTTTTTATTCCAATCTCTCTCTCTCTCTCTCTCTCTCTCTCTCTCTCTCTCTCTCTCTCTCTCCCTCTCTCTCTCTCTCTTTCTCTGTATGTGTGTGTGTACATATGTATGGAAATGTCTTTTATTTAAGTTCAGAGTTTGAAAAAAATCCTAAAAATAATTAGCATGTTGTCCCTTCCTTACCCTGTCTTGTCTTTCCTTTCT
Organism: Potorous gilbertii; assembly: GCA_028658325.1. Classification (NCBI taxonomy): domain Eukaryota; kingdom Metazoa; phylum Chordata; class Mammalia; order Diprotodontia; family Potoroidae; genus Potorous; species Potorous gilbertii. Next base: position 271,193,524 of record CM053771.1, on the reverse strand, counting down.
GACTTTTCCTTTCAGTTTCACTAAAACATCCCAAACATTTCATGACTTAGTAAAATACTCTGAATTTTCTAATATTGTTAACAATTGGTTTAATAGTTTTTTGTTGAATTGAATTAAGAGGCGTGGATTGTTTTAAGCATGCATCTTTTTTACTCAGAGGCTAAGCTGCTGTTGGAAGCCTTCCTTAAGATGATTGTTTTCCTATAACTTTAAAAAAATCTATTTGCTTTTCAAATGTTAACTTTTTGCCTTGAAATAGTATCCTGATTTTTGATGAGTAGATAATTCTTGATTCTCAATCTTACTTCTTAATTTAAAGGTTGCATTCCAATTTTTCCAATTATCCTTTGTCTTTGTTGAGAAGATTGACGTGAACCTGATTAATGCCCCTTGGTAGGTAATTTCCATTCTTGTTTTGGTAGCTTGTTTTTCTTATAGTTATAATGTTAGAGTTTAACCATAATATATTTAAGATCATTGGATATTAGGTTCTGCCTTTTTGAGGTTATTTTTATAGTTCTGGGAAATTTTGCTTAATGATTTCTTTGGAAAGCTTATTAAAATGATATTTTTTTGTAGGATGGGGTTTATTAAAATTGTCAAGAATAAGGCTTGCTTCAAGAGGTACCAAGTGGAATTCTGAAGAAGGCGAGAGGGAAAAAGGATTATTATATGTGGAAATGCTTAGTAATTCAAGATAAAAACAAGTGTAACACACTAAAATCCAGGATAATAGTCCAAATCACCAACAGGGATATCATCTGTAAGATTACTTATGCCTATAAAGAAGGGGATATGATTGTCTGTGCAGCTTATGCCCATGAGTTACCAAAGCATGGTGTGAAGGTTGACTTGACGAATTATGCCTGAACCTACTTCACAGGCCTGCTGCTGGTCCATAGGTTTCTTAACAGATTTGGCATGGACAAGATCTATGAAGGTCAGGTGGAAGTGACTGGAGGTAAGTACAATGTGGAAAGCATTGATGGTCAGCCTGGTGCTTTTACATGCTACCTAGCTGCAGGTCTTGCCAGAAATATCACAGGAAATAAAGTCTTTGGGACCCTTAAGGGAGCTATGGATGGTGGTCTGTCTATTCCTCACAGTATCAAATGCTTCCCTGGGTATGATTCAGAAAGCAAGGAATTCAATACTGAAGTACAGCGTAAGCACATTGTGGGCCAAAATGTTACAGACTACATGTGTTATCTCATGGAAGAAGATGAAGATGCTTATAAGAAGCAATTCTTACAGTACATAAAGAACAGTATAACCCCCCCACATGATGGAGGAAAGGTACAGGAAAGTTCATGCTGATACATGGGAGAATCCAGTGTATGAAAAGAAACTCAAGAGAGAAGTTAAAAAAGAAAAGATGGAACCACCCCCAAATGTCCCTTGCCTGAAAGAAAGCCTGGGTTGCTCAGAAGAAGTTGAGTTTCCTGAGAGTTTAGGAGCAGAGAGTTGATAGTTAAAACACAAAATCTGTAATTTTCTATGAAGATTTTCAGATTAAGCTAATAAACTTATTGAACATCAAAAAAATTACATTTTATTTCTAAATTTCTGTCTTATCAACCATTCTGATATTGCTACAAAATGATTTGTAGCCTGTTTTTCCACCAAGTGATTTGCATTAGCTGTAATTCTGTTTTCCATTGTTAGTTGTGTCTATTGAATCTTTTGCATTTTCCGTTATATTCTGCACATTGGTAATTTTCTTCTTTATTTCTTTATGATCCTTTTAAAAATTATCTTTTAAATCTTGCTTGATTACTTGCTGCTTTCTTCAGCCTCCTATTTATTTGGTCTTATGATTTCCTCACTAGCATTAATTTCTTAACATTTGCTTATTTCCTTTGACTTTATCATTTGGCCATTTAAGAATATCTCAGGACATCTTGTATTGGTTTTCCTTTTGTATTTGTTCTGATATTTTATATGGCATAGGTGACGTACATTTTTTTTAAAATTGCATTTATACTCTGCTTGGTTCTTTATTGTGTTTTTTTCATGTCTAAAATAATTTCCCCCTTTTTGGTACTAGCTTCTTATCTTCTTTTGAAGGTATATGTGAGAATCCTGACTTCTTTTGAAATTCACTCTACAATCATAATTGAAATCACCTAAATTCTTCTTTTGTCCAAGTAAGCACAATTTTTGTTGTCTTACCAGAATTCTATTTGATGAAATTACCTTCTACTGAGATCTATTGCAAGCTGCAGTGTAAATAATGCAAGTCTTGGAGTTAAAAGATATAAACTAGAATCCAAACTGTGGCATCTATTTGTTGTGTGACTTCTTCATGTATTTCCACATCTGTAAAAGCTTGTTCTGCCTCTGACAAGGTTATTGTGAGGAAAATATCTTGGAAACAAAGTGTTATATAAATATAGATAGATTACTACTACTACTACTGCTGCTGTTACTCAAAAACAAATAAAAAAAACCTCTGCATACACACACATATTTAAAAACAGGAAGGGGTTTTTTTTGTTTGTTTATATTTATGGAGAGTTCAGTAAGTTACTTTAACTCATTATCCCTCTACCAGTCAGAAATTCGTGTCTAAAATTCACAAAAATCTCAGAAAGGGACCTCATGGACAATCTAGTTCAACCTATACCTTCCAAAAAAGTCCATCAAAACTGGCAAGTGGATATTGAGGTTTCACTTGAAGACCTCTGGTGAAAGAGAACTTTCTCGCTTCCGAGGCAAACATACTCCATCCACCCTTGCTTTCTAGAAAGCTCTAATTTCTAGACTGTCACTTTTAAAGGACTCACACGTGCCTCATTTTGGGTGCTACAAACTACTTCAACTTCTGCCCTCTGAGACTAAACAGAACAACTTCTGATCTCTTTCATATGAGAGCTCTTGAAGTGTTTGAAGACAGATAGGAGGCCCAACACTGCCTCCCCTGCACACCCCAAGTCTTTTCCTTTGCAAGGTAAATATTGGGCAGCTAGGTGGTGCAGTGGATAGAGCACCAGGGCAGGAGTCAAGAGGACTTGAGTTCAAATCTCACCACAGATACTTGACTCTCATTAGCTGTGTGACCTTGGGCAAGTCACTTAACTCCAATTGCCTCATCCTGGGTCATCTCCAGTCATTCTGATGAATATCTGGTCACTGGATCCAGATGACTCTGGAGGAGAAGTGAGGCTGGTGACTTGCACAGCCCTCCCTCACTCAAAACCAAGTTAAGTGCAAGTCATGTCATCATTCCTCTGATGACATGGTCCTCTTTGGCAATGAGGGATGAACACAGACATCAAATATTCCCAACTTTTTCCACAAATTCTCCTGTAGCATGATCTCAAGATTCTTAAGTTTTTTGACTGCCTTCCTTTGGTTCTCCAGATTGTCAATGTCCTTTCTAACACGTATAGCACCTAAAACTGAACAGACACAGAAAATGACTTTCAAGATTTAAAGGACCACAGAGTCATATGGTTTAAGCTGTACCTGAGTGAGATTTCACACGAACACACATACACATACACACACACAAAACTACAACCAGACTTAAATTTTCTGCTTTGCAACACACATGCATTCTTCTTGACTTCTTGATTCTGCTTTCTGGAGCCAAGCAGAACAAGTCTAATTTATCTTCTGCATCATAGCTTTTAAGTATTTGAAGACAGTTTTCCATCCCCACACCTTCCCAAAGTATTCTCTTTCCAGGCTAAATATCCCCAGTTACTTCAAACAATTTTTGCAGTCTTAAGATCTTTCTAGGGTTCTGGTTGCCCACTTTTGGATTCAACATTACACTTCTTAAATATGATATATAGAACTGAACATAGTGTTTCAGATGTGGTTTAACCAAAGGAGGATTATGACCTCTGCATTCCTGGAAGCTACATCTCTCAATGCATAGTTAAGATTGCATTAACTTTTTTGGGAGGGATGGGCTTCCACAATGTACTGTTGACTCAAATTGAGAATGTAGTCTACTAAGACCCCAAGATCTTTTTTCAGATGAACTATTGTCTAACCACCCTTCCTCCACCAGTATTTGTGAAGGAAATTTTTTTTTGGAACCCTGTCCTAGTTATCCCCCACTGGCTTCTCTCTAGGTTATCAATATCTTGCTTAAAATGTAGCACCCAAATCTGAACACAATATCCTAGATGTGGTCTGATCAGGATAGCGTATATAGCAGGATTGTCACCTCTTTAGTCTTAGATACTATGTTTCTCTTAATATGGCTAATGATTACATTAGCATTTTCAGCTACCATATCACATGTTTGAACGATATTAGCATTTCTCCCTTCACCTTCAAATCTCTTGTAGATGTTCTTCTATCTAGCATACCTTTCCTATATTATACTTGTAAAGTTGATTTATTGAACCCAAGTGTAAACTTAACCTTAAACACAATCTTTGAGTTAAGACACTGTAGGACCTTATTAAAATGCAAATTTATTACTTTAGGGAGGTAAGATGTCCAGATATGATATTAATATACTGTCAGTCATGGATTTCTTATTGTGAATTGCTTCTTCAGAAAAAGCCCAGTTACCTCATATGTCCTAAGGGGATGGTGCAATCTACAAAAGAGGAAGTATTGAGAAGATAAGTTTTGATAGGACAATGAATTAGGTGGCCCTATGTAGTTAGGGGGTAGTATGAAGTCACCAGGCACCTGGGAGGAGGGAAGCAAAATGAAGAAAGGAATAAGGAAGGGTATAAAATTTTGCATTAAAGAGAGAAAGAAGGTGAGGGAGGGTGAAAAAGTTCATCAGAAAAGAAGAAAGGCATGAAAAGATGAAAGAGGCTATAAAGAATGTTGAAAGCAAATTTGACCTATTTTATAATTAGCAAACCCCTCCCTCCAATGGGGGAGAAGGTTGCCACCTCAAGTTAACATGCAACAGAGTATGCTGTTTGTATGAGAGCCCAGGAATGTTCTCTCAGTCTTCAGTCATAAAATCATTGAATGTTAGAGATCAGAAGGGCCTTAGAGATCTGGAAGGTACTTTACAGACCATCTAGAGCAAGAGTTCTTAATCTGTTTTGGGCTATGTGCCCCTTGGTAGTCTGGTGAAGACTCTAGACTCCTCAGAAGCATGTTTTTAAATGGATAAGATAAAATACATAGGATTACAAAGGAAACCCAAGGTTAGAAAAAATAAAGATGTGATGTTTTTTTCCCCATCCAGGTTCACAGACCCTCTGAAAACTCTTTGCAGACCCTTTTGGAGTTTACAGACCCCAGGATAAGGACCTCAGAACTAGTCCAATCTCCTCATGCTGTAGTTGAGAAAAGGGACTCAGAGAGGTCACATGACTTGTCCAACTGGGAAATGAATGTAAGACACTTGACTCCCACCTAGCTCAACGTGACTTAATTAGCTCACATTAATATAATTCTTTAAGATTTTCAAAGCCCTTTACCTCATTTAATTCTCACAACTATGTAACAACGGTGTTATTATTATTCTGATTTTACAGATAAGGAAACTGAGGCCCAGAGATAATCAATCAATTAGGAAACCTTTATTATGATTTGCCCCAGCGTCACAAAGCTGGCATCTCAAGCAGGATCTAAATCCAAGGCTTCCTGGTTTAAATGCATCCTTGAGTCATGCACTCTTCGGTCCACACTGAATTTTATATAGTACTATTCACCGACTCTTGATACGTTAGTCCCAGGAAGCAATCTTTGAGTTAGGAAGAAGACCTGGATTCATGCTTTGTCATCCTTCCACCCTCTCCAGATCCTTTACACCGTCTATGTGGCTAATACAATGAGATCCTGAGGTTTTCGCTTATTCCATGTTATAGAACTAACCCTGAGAAGGAAAAGTGTCAGGACAGAGCCTTGTGCCTGCTGCAAACGCAGAGGTCAAATTCGGTAGGGATTTTGGGACAATGAATCTAGAAATCTTAGAACTGAAAAGGGCCACAGAGGTCATTTAGGCCACTCCTACCCAAAGCATAAAATCCCCTAATTCATGTTTTTTTTTCTTTCATAAATTTAGCCCTTTAGAGAACTGTTTGGTTTTCTGGAATATGAAAAGCCTCCAATAATTATTTCATTCATTGTTAATATCTGACTGTGCAATTGTTGCTGATATTAGTTCTTCCTTCATACCTTAAAAATCCATGATTTCATCAATGTGCGTGTTCCCTCTGCTGATGCAGATTGCAACCTTTCTGTGCCTTAGTAGATGCTCTAATGAATTGCTGCAGACAAAAACCCAAACCAAATCAAACTGAAAAACAACCAAAAATGAAAAACCTCATCTGTTGGCCACCCTTTTGATGAGATACCTCTTTGAATTGAGTCAGCCTGGTCCTTGGAAAACCTACAGTATTCTGGTTATTTTTGTTCATTTCTTTTCATATGTAGCTGTTTGCTGCTTTCAGCATGCAATTCTACATGTGTTAATAAGGCCCGAAGTCCTATTAAATAATAAATAAGCTATTCTCAGCTCCCCTCAATGATCTCTGTTGCCTGGCTACATCAGGTACAGACTCTTTTGCCTAGTTTCCAAGACTCCATAATCCGGTCCCATCCTACCCCATTAACATAGTGGTATCTTCTGCGACTCCAGAACACACATGCTATACTCCAGCCAAGGAGGACCAAATCAATCAATTAACAGTGATCAATGAATAGGTATTTACCTTGTTACTACTATATACCTGGTACTATGCTAGGTATACAAATGAAATAATAATTGACATTAAGAAGCTGACATTCTATTGAGGGAAACAACCTGTATTTATGCAAGTACTTGTAAAATAATATAGAAAATGAATATAAGATAATGTTAGAAGGGTAGGCACTAGCAGCTAGGAGAATAAGGAAAAGCTTTATATAGAAGGTGGCAATTGAGCTGAGCTTTGAAAGAAACTGGGGATTCTGATAGGCAGAGATGAGGAAGGAGTGAATTCCAATATGAGGGAGAAGGAAACAGTCATTCCAAAGGCCTAGAAATGCAATATGGAGTGATAGTGAGAAAGTCAGTTGTGTGGGCCAAAGAGTACATGACGGTGATGCATAATAAGTCTAGGGAGTTAGGTTGTAGGCAACTTGTGGGTCTTTAAATGTCAAACAAGAAAGGTTGTATTTGACACTAGTGGCAAGAGAGAACCACTAGAATTTATCAGAGGAATGTCCATGAAGTCTTCCATGATTTTAATCTGCGTTGATCCCTCCATATCACGAAAAGTATAAAAAATGAACTTAGAATATACTGGTTTGCTAGGAGATTGATTGACTGACCTTGTACTAGTAAAGGTTCTGAAAGGTATAGAGATCACAGAGGAGAAAACATTGTAGCTTTCAAATAGAATTGTAGTGTAGTTATTGTCCTGTATTGTTCTAAATGTTTCATGTCCATTCATTTTGTTCTCCCCGTTCCTCCTCCCAGCAAGACTGAACTCTTTGGAAATGAGAATGGAATATTCTTGTCCTTTCTATGCTCATTTTATCCCTACCCCCAACACATAACACAGAACTAGGCTCATTGTAGGTGCTCAAAAAAGTTTGTTGAAGGAACAAAAAAGCTGCTAAAAGAGCCTAAGTATCATTTCTCACCCAGACTGACTGACTCTGTGGACTGATGTGATCACAACATGAAAACTGATGGAGTCCAGGAAGAATTTTAGCCAAGGGAATGAACAGCTAAAATGGGTCTTTTTATAGTTCAAGATATCTTCACAGCCGTTATCTCATTTGATTCTTCCAAACTTGTTACTATTTTTTTCAGATAAGAAAATAGATAAAATCCAATTCAATAAACGAGAACCACACACTATATGAGGGACAGCTACAGAGCCAAACTTCCAGTCAAGAGTATCTGGGTCCAAGTTTTGCCTCTGACAAGTACTAGCAGTATGATTCTGGGTAAGTCTCTCAGCTTTTCAGTTTTCCTAGTCAATTCTAAGAATATAAATTAAGGGCACCTTTCTAATTTGCTTTGGTGAATGGAGTGTTTGTACTGAGAGCTCATCCCATGAGTGAAATCACAGATCCAAATCATTCAGCCATGTCCTCTAAAAATGTGGAGGACACTGCACAAGATAGAAACCAAAGCAACCTCAAGCCTTCAAAGGGCTTAGTCTTCCAGAGGTGGGGTGAAGGGAATATATCATGTGCATAAATATATAACTACTAAAGTATATGTAAAGTAATTTAAAGAGAAACGTCATTAAAACCGGGGAAGAGGTAGGGAAAAGCCTCATGTAGGAGGCATAACCTGGGCTGTGCTTCAAGAAGAGACTAGACATTCTAAATAGCAGAGTAGAGAAAGCATTCTTGACATGGAGAATCACATATGCAAAGGCACAGAAGGCGGAACTAAGGTCAAACTCTTAGTTGAAACAGATACAACTAGTTAATGGTGGAGTTGGGATAAAAAGCTAGGTTCGCTGAATTGTGATTCAGTGCCCTTGACAGAACCACATCACTTCCCTCTCTGAGATAACTCTCCAGTGATCTGGCTTTATAGAAACATCTGACTTTAAAATGATCTGGGTCAAAGCAGAAAACAGGGAGAGGGCTAAGGAGACCCATTTCCCTTAGAGTTCTTTCAGTTATAAGTGAAGTATGGCCCTGAAGTCTATACTTTTTCTCTAGGGACTCAAAAAAACCTTACACAACTTTAATTCCTAGATAAGAATAAATACTAAGTACTAATATAGTAAATATATATGTGCATATATATGTATATATATATAAATACATATATATATGTATAATCTGATTAGCTATGACTTGCCATGGTGTGTAGATGGTGATACAACATGTGGGTTTTTTTAAATACCGATATATTTTGTTCCCCTCCCCCCTAACATCATTCTGGAACACATTTTGCCCTGTTCTCCTGTAGGACAGTCATTCTTTCTAATAGAGTACAAAATAAAAAGGCAGAAAAAAGCAGTTCAGCAAAATTCACCAATATATCAACTAAGGCTGACAGTGCATAAAATGTCCAGTAGTCCCAGTATACAATACCACTAGTTCCCTACTTCTGCAAATAAGAGGAGGAGTATTTTCCCAGTTATGTTTCAGGGACAATTTTGGTCATTATAATTACATAGCACATTCTTTCTTTTTGTCTTCTTTCCTTCTTCCTTCCTTCTTTGCTTCCTTCCTTCTTTCCCCTTTCATCTTCCCTTCCTTCCTTTCCATCCTTCCCATAACATTATCTTTCAGATTCTGATTCTTTTTTCTCTGCCAGCTTTGTTTCTTATAAAAATCTGATAATCATGTCATTTGTAACTTTATTCAAGTCATTAATAAAAATATTAAACAGCACAGGACCAAAAACAGAACTCTGGGGCATTCCACCTAAGACTTCCTTCCAAGACACGTTAAAGCCTTATCGTCTAGTTTCTTTAGGCTTGTAAATTCAATCAGATGAATTAATGTAATTTTACTATATAATCTATTCCGCATTTCTCCATTCTCTCTGTCCCAACCCCCAGAATAGTAGGAGAGACTTTCAGCAAAGAAACTTAGACTTGTAGGCGACCTAGAAATCTGCTAGCAAGAAATGTCATATATTTGATGGAATCAGTAGTCTGATTAGTAGTATTTAGGATGTACCTCTCAAATTGGAGGAATAAATTGAAAAAGAAATATAAATTTAACTTTAGAAAATTCACTCTCAGGACAGAGGGGACAGAATAAGCAGAGCTAAGTCTGGACAAAATTTAGAAACTGCAAAGATTTGTCTTTGATATCATCTTACCTTCCCTTTCTTTGTGTTCCTTTCTTCCTTATCTCCAGATCATAGGACCATAGGTATAAAGCTTGAAGGTTTCTCAAATGCCCACTTCTCTCTGGATCTTTGTCTCCTTCCTGTCAGTCAAGAAAGGGTTCTGGGAGAGAGTCTGGTATAGTTTAAAGGGCATCAGACTAAAAGCCAGGAGATCTGACTTCTGCTTCCAACTTAACCACTAAATGCAGTGGTGTGAGCATTTTGTGAGAAATGACACTTTTTAAGTGGTTTCATTTTGTGACAGCAATAGTCATACATCTGAGAATTTATTGACACTGGGCTGACTCAGAATATCTGATCTTGACCAGATGAAGCTGTTTTGAACTTGTTTCTCTAATTTTAGTTTTCTATCACTTTCATGCTGTGCATATGTATTTCATTGCTCTCTTTTGCTATATTTTTAATCCTGTGGTTTTAAAAAAATGGATATTACTTCAAGAAAATGTGCTGAAGTTGTAACCCTTAGTGAACATTTCAATGATTATTAAAGATATTGCAATGACTGTTGGTATGGAGAAGTCAAGCTTTTCAGGGTTTATTTATGCCCACAGTGAAAGAGAATTATCTGCAACAAAGTTCAAAAGGAAAGTTCAATTGAAGATAAAAAACAACACCAAAGTTTTACAACAAAACAGTCTAAATAATCTTCAGAAAATAGGCAAAGACCGTCAGGGAGACCTGCCAGTTGGATGAGTTGTTATTGATTCCTCTATATGGACCATAGACTTCTTAAAGTTCGAAGAATAAAAAAAATGTTGCTGACCATTGCTCTGAAGAAAACACTTGTGGAAATCAATAGACTGAAGTGCTGGAATACTGAAAATTGGGAAAAAGTGAAGTTTACTTTTTCATCCAAGGCTGTACTTCTGTTGCTGGAAATAGTCCAGGTGAGTCATTAAGATCTGGGTATCCTAAGCAAACTGTAAAATAACTACCTCATCAAGAAGTCTTTTGCTTCCAGTAGACCTGAAAGTCTGATTCCCAATAAGATTCTGACAAATATATTGATATTTTGAGGAACAGAATTACTATGGAATTATAGGAATTCCAAAATGGAAATGAAATACAACAATATGACCTTGTACCAAGCGATTTGTCCTGGAAGGTCAAGAAATATATCTCAAAGGTAGATGCAAACATGCTTTCAATATCCTAAAAACTCACCTGATGTAAACTCCAATGCAAATCTGTGGGTTATAATAAAAACTTACTTGGAAAAAAATGCATTCTTCATTAAAGATATACTTAATACCTAATGTGATAAAAGTGTGATTTATTGATGAAGAATTTTAAAATATATTTCAAGATCTTGTGACCTCAATGCAAATTATATAAAACATGTTACTGTTGAATAAAGGACATGATGTGTATTAAAAGTTTTAATCAATGTACAAAGTTGCAAGTTTTGTTATATGTCAATAAATCATTTTACTTTGTCTCAAGTAATTTGCATACTGTTGTATCTATGTATAACTTTGGGCTAGTCACTTCAGCTATTTGGGTCTTAGTTTCTTCATATATAAAATAATGAGGTTAGACTTAATGGTTCATTTCAAAACTTAAGATTTTAAATTTATTCCCTTGGAGGTCCGAGGAACTTAATGTGTTCTCTTAACCAGGGGAAAAGATTAGTCCAAGGGAAAGCTAAACCTAAAGCAATTGCTAAACCCTGATTTTTAATGGTAGCCAAGAGCCTAGGGTTGAAATATTTCTTGACTGAGGAACTTTTCTGAAATCATACTAAGAAGATGATCACCTCTCTTATCTCAGCATAATACAGGCCTTAAATTCTTTCCAATTCTTTCTCCCCTGGGTCTTTGACCAGACACAGCTCAGGGAGTGGTGTCTACAGAAAACATCTTGGTTCGTGGTCATTGCTTGCCATGTCAACCGGCTTCTTCAATGACCCCCATTATTCTTTTATATATAAAAATATTGATTCAGCTGATAAATCACAGCCTCTTAGTGACAGAGAGGCCAGACTTCATAGCTAGGAGGTCAGGAGGAGGTCTCACTAAAGACAAAAAACACCGACTTTTTGAAAAGGCAAACAAGGCCAGCCACAGGTTTCCATAGTGATTCTCCAACCTTGTGCAAACTTGACATTTGTACATTTTCCAGGAAAAGAGCTACATAAGGGTATATTTTCTACAGACTGCTTTTGAATTTTTGACATTAGCGCTGGCCCTAAGGAATACTGTGAGCTCAGTGAAGTTTTGTCTATCTCTTACCTCCTCTTGCTCTACTTTCAGTACAACAACCTTTCTGGTCCCTGGTCCTGTAAGACCTTATCCTCCCCAAATCCTTGTCAGAGAAGCAAGGTGAGAGCTAATAAATTCTTTCTTACTGAGTTGTTTTAGGAACAATGTGTTGGCTTCTTGAGATTTGAATTTTAAAAAACATCAAGGAAGGGCACTGAGATAAATTACTAATGGTAGCATTTGAGGCATTGTGACAGTCTAGTAGAAAAGATAATTTGCATAAAGGATACTTTTGTGCATCCTTCATATCACACCACGTAATGACTGCATATTTTGCATTAAATATAGGGCCAATGCTATGAGAGAGAATGTTAGAACTAAAAGGGGCTTGTAGATCCTCTTGACTGTGTCTTATTTAACAGGTGGCAAACTGGAGTTAGACAGCTAAGTGGCACAGTAGATAGAGAGCCAGGTCTGGAGTCAAGAAGACTCATCTTCCTGAGTTCAAATCTGGTCTCAGGCACTTCTTAGCTGTGTGACCCTGGGCAAGTCACTTAATCCTGTTTACCTCAGTTTCCTCATCTGTAAAATGAGCTAAGAAAGTAATATCAAACCACTTCAATGTCTACCAAAACAAAACCCCAAATGAGGTCACAAAGAGTTGGGCACAACTGAAAAATGACTCAGCGACAACAAACTGAAGTTATTTGATCAAGGTCACATAGATAGTGAATGGTTAAACTGAGCCTGAAGACTTCCCATCCAATTCTTTTCATATTATCCCACATTACTTTCTTAATTTAGACAGCTTTATGCTCTGACTCTCAGCTTCTTAGATGCTGAATCATGGATTGGAGGTGGCATGTATTGCAGTAGGCATGGTAAGTGGGGAGGACGTAACCTTTATAGGGAATAAAAGACTTCTGTCATCCTGCTTTTATTCCAGTGTTGATGGCTTATTAAAGTGAAATTAAAATGTTTCATTAAATTCATTATTTATTAATAAGAGCTACAAGTTTCTGAGGGTGAAAATGGATTGTAACATATGAATAACTTTCTCTTGAAGAGTGCCTCGGTTTGAGGAGAGGAGGTATAAGGAAAGTCTTGTCTGTTTTATCATAGTCCTTTGTCAATACTTGTGCTTCACTTTTCTCTGCTTGGAACACTAAAAAGAAAACCACAAAAAACCCTCAATACCTTCTCTTGCTGTTGGTGGAAATTTTATGTTTTGTTTACTGTGTGTATAAAATATTTTTGAGCTTATAAGAAATATTGTGTTCCTTATAACTTGGTGTCCCCAATGCTTACCATGCTGCCTTACCTACAATAGGTGCTTAATAAATGCTTGCTAAATTTAATTATTGAATTTGAATGGACATTTCCCTAAGGGCACATGATTCATAACCTTGGGCATAAAGAATATGTCGAATCTATATTTGGGTCAGGACAAGTATGAAATGTCATGGATACAGTAGTGTCCATGATTTGAAAAGGTTGACCAAGAACTATTAGGCTTTGGAAGGCCCTGAGGCTGAGCCTTGAAGGGAATTGAGGGGTCACAGTTTTGAAGTTCAAAAAAAAAATGAGGATTTGATTCATGGGTTAGCAGAGAATGATGATTTACCTTTGTTTCCAGAAAGGATCACGGCTTTTTACTTGTTATCTCTCATTATTAACTGGATAATCTCCAAGGTCCCTTTTAGTTTTATTTCTATAACCTTATGAGCCCATTAAAAGACAGAAGCCCAATAGCCAACAGAAGCATCCAATCATAAGAAGGGATGGGACTTGCCAGTGGTGAGGACATGATAGTTACTTTAATCATAAGGGTAAGGAGTACCAGAATTAAAAACAGAAGATTTAAAATCACAGGATGTGGGTCTGAATCCTGGCTTTGCTATGTTCTAGTTGTGTGACCATGAGAAAGTCATTTAATTTCTCTAGACTTCAGTTTCCTCACCTAATAAAATGGGGAGATTGGATCATATGACCTCTGAGGTCTCTGCCAGTTTTAAACTTTAGAATCCTATGTCTTTAGATACTATATACTAAGCCAAAATTTGAAAGGAGGAACCGCTGTGGAACACCAAGACTGGAAGGAAAGGGTCAAATGAATAATAAAGAGAAAAGCCAAGATGAAACCAAGGAGCCACTACCAGTCAAGGTCAAAATGTCAGAACAGTTCTGTTATGAACCCTAAAGAGGAGAACAGGGAATTTAAATGGCCATGAAACATGCATGCTTTGGTATTCTTCTCTTCAAAAGGTGAGAAGTTTGTTTTTTTTTTGGTCATAAAGTATGAGTACTGACTATGATCATTTGGAGAGAACAATTTATCATGCTTGGAGAATGGGGACAGGTACCAGCCACCACCAGTTGTGTCATCCATCTTTGTCTAGATTGTAGATACTGCAGAATTTTTTTTATTTTTTGTGAACACTTCTATATTCTATTCTCCAATATTTCAACAAATCTGTGAATCTAATGGGTATGTGAACTATTTCCAGTGGTGCCAATTGTAACCCATCTATGTCTGCCTATTCCATGTGCCTCTTTCTTGTCCATGCTATCCCATAAGTTCTTCCTGTCACTCATCCTGTGAGTCTTGCATTCAGGCTGTGCATCAGTTATTTCTTGTTCTTAACACAGGTCTAGCCCTCATTTTTGGAGCAAGCATCCTTATGATTTGTTTTTCTTTTGTAGTTACTTGTGTATAAAATGTTGTAGTCTGATCATGGCCACAAAGCTTCCCTTCATTGCCCAATGAGTAATGACCAATTTAAGTTGTTTTAACTTACCTCTGCCTCTTAGACTCTCTAGGTTTCTTTTAAAAAAATCAGCTCAAATGCCACCTTCTGCAGGAGCCTTTTCACCATATCCTCAGCTGTTACAGTCTACCCACTATAAGGTACTTTCTAACTGCTCTGTGTTTGGAAGATATCTATTTATTTACATAATGTCATCCTCATTAGAATGTAAGCTCCTTGAGGGAAGAAACTATTTTTGCCTTTCTTTGTGTCCTCCTGCATTTAGCAAAGTGTTCGGCACATAGTAGCTACCTGATAAATGCTTGTTGGTTGATTTTTCCCTTAGTTATTAGCAAAGTCATTTAAAAAACCAACTTTTTCCTTTGATTACCAAAGGTAAACAGGGTATTTAATGTTTGGGGAAATGAACACTTTAGAGATTAATATAAGAATATTGGACAGTGGGAGAGTAAGAATGGATTACCTTCCAAATAACTCTGGAGTGTACAGCAATGAAAGGAAAGTAAGGAAATCTAGAGGCCAGTTGAAGGGTTTGTCCCTCTCTTGCCTGTGCCTGTTTCTTTATAAATCTTCCAGTTTGGATGATGATCAACTCACTCGATGTGGGATCCTGGATAACATTAAGAAAATACTTTGAGCTGTATTTAAATCTCTATTTGTTCTTCAGCTTATTCATGGCCAAACATCCATTTGGTAATTCCAATGTGGTAAATTTTGTTGAATTGAAGGAGCAAAGAAATAGGAGCCAGAGGCTTAGCCAATAGGTCAAGATGTTTTAGGACACTTCTTAATTTGGAATTGGACTTAGGTGGAAGCA
Source organism: Potorous gilbertii (assembly GCA_028658325.1). Lineage (NCBI taxonomy): Eukaryota > Metazoa > Chordata > Mammalia > Diprotodontia > Potoroidae > Potorous > Potorous gilbertii. The sequence goes on along the minus strand of CM053771.1, from coordinate 271,177,990 downwards.
TAAGGTGTGTTGGGTAGTGATTTTGTTTTGGTTTGGGAAAGTGCTGACATCAGATAGTATATCTCTTACTAAGATGCATTAAAGGAGGGAAAACCACTGTGAAGTAGAGGTTATTGGGGGAAGGTTCTCTGGAAGCTGTAGAATTTAAGGGCCACTTTGAACTATGGGTAGAATTTATGTTATGAGAAGGAAGGGGATTTCAGGCTAGGGGAATAGGAGTGAACCAAAACTCAGGAGTGTTCAAGCAGTGCTATTTAAAAGACAATGATTAGATCATTCAATTCAAGTTGAAAAAATTGAAGATAAGGTTGTAAAAAGTTGACTGGTATCAGATCATGGATGTCTTTGAATGACAGATTAAAGAGTTTTGATTTTATCCACCACAGAAATCCATTGAAGAATTTTGAACAAAGATGTGGTATACTAAAAGTTTTAGGAAGATTTATTTGACCATGTACATAGGATTGGAAGAAAAGCAACTGGAAAGAGGGAGATGAGCCAGGTAGATGTTGCAGGAATTTGGGTGTGAGATGAGCAGATTTGGACTACACTACAATATGGCAATGAGAATGGGAAGAGGGTTGGGAGTGACATTAAAAATGAAGATCTATAGGAATTGGTGATTAATTGCTATGGGGAGATAAAGATGGAGTAAGTATCTTAAAAACTGACATTAGTGTCGGGAAGCTATGATGATGAGAAGAATGATTGGCCTACTGACAGAAATGGGAAAATAGAGGAAGCAGGTTTGGGGAAAGGCAATGGGAAATGGCTCCTCATGTAAACTGACTATCTCCTATAAACCAATTTCTGCTAGCAGTCTCTGAGTAGGTTTGGTTACCCAAGCATATAGAGCATACACAGAGGGATGGCAGCTTTGTTAACCAGAATTCTCCTAAGCCAGCAACTCACTGAATATTAAAGAGTCAAAGATGGAAACATTTATCTTTCCATAAAGCTTGACTTCCAGGCTCCAGGGGATTTGTTATTGATATGTTGCAATATTTCTGAAGTGATTACCCAGACTGCTTTGTATTAAAATGGGTTTTGTGGTTAAAAAGTTGATAAGGTAAAAAAAATCTTGGAGATGATGTTTGTTTTTGCCCAAATCTAATTCGGGTATCTCACAGCCACTATAAAATCTATTGATCTGTCAGTTCATCTCACATGATGCAAAATGCATTTTAAAGTGATGTAGACAGTGAATCAGTTAAAAAACATGTCACAAATAGATCTTGCCTATCTTTCCAAACTGATTTCCTGCTGTTCAACAATGATCTCTTCATTGTTCTTAAAAGCAAAGCATTCCCACCTCATTACCTTTGTTTATGGTGGTTGCCCCACTAGGTATGTACTTCTTCCCCTTTTATCTATTCAATATCTGCGTATCTTTCAAGGAACTGTAAGCTATGCCTCCACCATGAAACCTTCCCTAGTAACTCTAATTTCTTCCTATTATTTCCTTATCCAAATCTTTACAATGTTTATAGCTTCTACTGCCTATTTTTGCACTTATCTGTATATTGTGGTGAATTATTTTCTACCTGTTTGTTTCATGTCTTATTTTTCCCAAAGGGAATAAAAGCTTCTAGAGGAAAGGGACAGCGTCTGATACTGTTTTCTGTTGTCCCAACAATATCTATCAAAGAGTTCGGCAATATGTGATGAATAAAATTGTTGATTGATTGATTTAACTTTTATAATATTACTTTGAAGAGCTAATATTGCTTATATTGACTTGAATTCAGGTGGACTGCTAGGTTTGAAAATTATAGCCTTGAATTTTCATTGCTTATTGCTAATATCGATGACTTATTTTGTATATTATGCAAAATGTGTACTATGTAAAATGCATTCTCTGCTAGGAGCAGAATGAAATAGACTCTCTCAATTTATTTAGAGGTTGTCTCTGTCTTTTGAGGACTAGACTGACACAATATGACTTTAAATACACCTTTGCTATTTTACAATGACATTATTTTGAACTCAGAATGTGAATATTTAGGTCTTTTGCCAAATGTCATTCAATAGACTGGGGTTTACCATCCCACCATTTCATGGGGGACATAGTACAAAAAAGGAGATATTTTTCTAAGGTCAGGGCAGCTAGATGGTGTGGTGGATAGAATACCAGTGCAGGAGTCAGGAGGACCTGAGTTCAAATCTCACCTCAGACACTTGACACTCACAAGCTATGTGACCTTGGGCAAGTCACTTAACTCCAATTGCCTCATCCTGGGTCATCTCCAGTCATCCTGATGAATATCTGGTCACTGGATTCAGATGACTCTGGGGGAGAAGTGAGGCTGGTGACCTGCACAGCCCTCCCTCATTCAAAACAAGTCAAATGCAAGCCATGTCATTATTTCTCTGAAGACATGGTCTTCTTTGGCAAAGAAGGATGAAAACACAATTTTCTAAGCTCTCTCTGAATTCTAAATCCCACAATCCCTTCATTAACTGTCTTAACCAATTTTATAGTGTTCTTTCATAAAAGGGACATTTATCTTCATTTGTTGAAGTGTTTGTGATTCAGATGTATAAAGATTTTCAGGTTCACTGTGGGTGTAGTTGCTTTATACTGATATCATTTTTCATGAGTTATTAAATCAATGTAAAATATCTCTATCCTTCTAAAAGGTCCTTCACTCTCCAGCTATCCAAATCCTGTGCATTCTTCAAAATCTTACTCAAATTCTAGCTCTTTGGAGAAGTTTTCCTCAAAAAATCCCACCAACATTGATTTTTCCCTTCTCCCTTCCCACCCATATTTTCTGTACCTAATATTTTGTCAATTTATTATATTAAATTTCCTCTTCGTTACAAACTGCCATCTTTCATTTTTTCCAAAAATTTAATAGGTGCAAGTCTTACCACCATAGGTAGTTGCCTCTGTGGGTATAAATCAGATTTACCTTTTCTTGTGTGTCCTATAGCATCTAATATAGATAGGCCTGGCACATACTAGTTGCTTAATAAGGACTTGTCAAAGTTTTGTTTTTATCTGAGCAAGTCATTTCAAATTTCTAGATTTCATTCATCTGTAAAGTAAGGGGTTAAAAAAGATGATGTATATAGGCCCTTCCAGCTCTAAAATGCTTAATGTCCTGTGATATCAAAACTGAGGAAGCCTGTACTTTCAGCATATTTCAGAAGTTGGGAGAGCTCCCACAAGTGAAAAGGGAAACAAACCTTGAACTGCAAAACCCTATTTTTATACTTGGGGATATATTTGTTTTATTTGTTGGGGGAAATTGCTACAACTTTTCCCCATCTCCAACTCATAATCAGCATGTGGTTACAGAAAATATCATCTTTTAAGATAATATTTAGAGTCGAGCTCTAGTGCATGAAAGAGTATCAAAAAAGATCTGTATACACCGAAAACACCCAGTCACTGGTACTTTAAAGTAGAAACACAAGAATAATGTGATGGCTATGGTTGTCTAGGACAAGTGGCCATAGCAAGATTCCAAATAAAGCACAGGTATGTCTCACTTTAAGCAAGCCAGAGATACAAAATCAATTAATTCAATTGGGTGCTATGCTAGAACTTACAACAAAAATAAGCTGATTGGAGGTGATTAACCATAGGATTCTATTGAATATCAAGAACCCTTAGTGCATTTAGAAAAGGAATTAATTTATGAAACTTTGATTTATATTCTTTTGTTAAAGGAACACATTCACTATAGGAAGTAAAGCACTTTAATATCTTACAGCTTTCCACAATATAGCTTATGATGTATTTTGTTTTTAGCTACTTGAGTTATTTTTAAATCCAGTATGGTGGAGTGGAATTAAAAGTTGGCTAAGGTTTAGGATACCTGGGTCCTGATCCTGGCTCTGCTACTAACTGTGAAATGGGCAAATCACTTCCCTTCTAGAACTTCTGCTTTCTCATCTCCGCAATGAGGAAGTTGGGCTACATCTCAAAGATATCTTCTAGCTCAGACATTCTGTAGTTCTAATAATCTGCATTATAAATATGAGAGAGTGGCCCTAGTGATGACTATTAAATTTCCTTCTGAGAAGATTCCACTTCAAGGTCTATTGTGAACACAAGTGGTAGACCGGCAGCAGAGAACACCCTCACACGCTCCCATCCAGTTAGTCAGTCTTATTGGTGGTATGATGATAAGAAGGAGTGTTGCAGGTTTACTATTGGGAAGTTAGACAACATAGTGGATAGAGTACCAGGCCTGGTCAGGAAGTCAGGAGTCAGGAGTCAGGAAGACCTAAGTTCAAATCTGGCCTCAGACAGTTACTAGTCTTATGATCCTGGGCAAGTGACTTAACCCAGTTTGTCTCACTTTCCTCTTCTGTAAAATGAGCTGTAAAAAGTAATGGCAAATCACTTCAGTTTCTTTGCCAAGAAAATCCCAAACAGGGTCACAAAGAGTTGGACATGACTAAAATAAATGAACACCAATCACAACAATCCTTTGATACCAGAAGAGCAGAAATTGAGGGGAGTTGTAGAGGACTTACTTTCTCCAAATCTATGAATATTTCCTAACATCTGTCCCAGATTGTTTTTCTTGTAGACTCAGAGATTTTTCTTCTCCCAGAATATAATTCTAATAATGCATACATTCCTGAGTTCTGGTGTCTTCTGATACACACATAAAAACAATGTTCTAAGTGTCCAATTCAAATTTATGAGGAGTAATAGAGGCAGAGTCCAGCGTGGCTAAAATACCCAACTACGTCCCTGTTTATGAAGCTGCAAATAAGCCAGCTTGCCAAGTCACCCAGTGATTGTATTTTACAGGAGTTTGGAATACCTCATAAAGGCTTTTTATTAAGCATGCTTAATTTTAAATAGGTCTTTAAATTGTAGGGCATCTAAATGTCACTATTCTTTGAATATTTATAGACCTTCTAGGTAGGGGAAAAAACTAACAGAAATGGTCAAGACAAAGGGAAAAGACAGTATGGCCATAGTCTTCTCAAAGCTGTATTTAAGGAAGAAGGTTGGGAAAGAGAAATAACTTTTTCTTCCCATTTGTGGGACAAAGAATAAAATGTGGCAATTAATATCTATCTAGTGGCCTTGTTAATGGATTTCTATTTTTTAAAAATCTTGTAAATAAATAGAGGAGAGGCACAGAGTGAGCTTACTATACAATAATGTTTGTGTAAGTCCTGTAAGATGAATGAAATGTACTGTAGCCACCAAAGGTCTAATGAGATGCTGGCCATTTCACTTCTTAAGGAAACTTGCCATCATTCTGAGCCTGCATTTGTTATTATTTATCATATTAATGATAAGATATCACCTATACATTTCATTTAATAGATTTCAAAACACTTTTACCTTCATTCTCTCATATGTGGAATTTCCCAGTCAACCTCACTCTGCCACACCTTCCCATTAGATTGAGTCCCAAACCATCTACTATTGGAACTGCTTATTGTGAGTGAAGGGTTTTGGAGTTATAAGAACTGTATACCAAGAGACCTATGCTCTACTCTTATAGTGGTCAATGTGATGTTAGACTGACTGTTTAATCTCTCCCACGCTAGGTTTCTCTGTAAAATGTGAATAGCACCTGTCCCAATTAGGATCCTACATGGTGGGAAGAACTTTGGATTTTAAATCAGAGGACCAGGACTCAGTCACTTGCTATTTATGTGATCTTGGGAAAACCACTTAACCTCTCTTGACCTCAGTTTCCACATCTGAATTGTGAGGCAAAGGGAAGTTTACTAGATGACTTGTAAAGTCTCTTCTAGCTCTAAACCTATAGCTTCAAGACCCTAGTTCAGGGCCATTGTGAGGATCAAATGATGTAAAAATTCTTCGAAAAGTTGTCTTTGTCTCTTCATTGTACCCTCACACCTACTCTTTTCCAATCTACTTCATTCTATTCTCTATAGCCTTTTTCATGCTGTTTCCAATGCCCGAAGGCCTTTCCCCTTTATACTTCTTACAAAATCCTACCTATCCTTCAGGTCTTAGCTTAAGTCTTCTTCCACCATTGTTTCATGCCTCTTTAATCTCTTTTCTGAACTCCAGTAGCATGCAGCACACTTTTTTGTACTTTTCAATGTTTGCTAAAAATAATTTCAGGGTTCTAGACAGGATCAAATTTGCATATATATACATATATACACACATTTATATATGTATACCTATATATGGAAATGCTTTGAATTCACTAATTCACTATCAGGTATAAGATTCTGTAGTTTTTGAGTTTGTCTCTTTAACTATATCCAACTCCTTGAAGACAAGTTCTTACCACCTCCTTTTGTGTTCTTGATTATCCTAACATAGGTCTGATCACAAAGTTGATGATCAATAAATACTACTGATTGACTGACTAATATATGAGGAACAACCTGCAGAGAAGTCCCTCTGAGGATTGATGTAATTGATAGACTTTCAAACAGGTAAGAACTGTGTACCAAATCCATGAGGGCTCCCACCTGCCTATCATTTTGAATTCTTTTTCTCCCTTTCCCTGTCTCCCACCAAGAGGCTTTAAGAGAACATCAGAACTCTCCTAATAATGGCAATTAGAGGAATGATTGTGTTAGGAAGACTGCCAGGATCTTTCTGTCAAAGTGTAAAGCAGAGTTTGAAGATGCAAAAGGTGAGGATTTGTTTGTTTTGAGTGCTCATGTGGAGGCAAAGTGATTATTTAGTGTTAGATTGTAAAGAAACATAAAGAACGTTGGTGTTACTCTGAATGATGTGGTAAGAGTTAGGGAGAGGGAGTGATTAGGAGTGAATGATGAGGTTAGTTGAGGACGCATTTGGAGGCTTAGGGTGTGGGTGATCTGAGACAATTCTAGATTCAAAGTGAGTTTTGAATTGTGGGTGCATTGAGAAAGTGGTCTCTAGTACAAAGCAGAGGCAGGTATACCTGTCATTTGATGGTAGAGTTCATTCAGAACTGAGTACAATCCCCATTACCAATCTCTACCGAGTGATGTTAGCATGTGGGAAGCTGTCAGCAATTTTTGGTAAATGTGAAATGAATGATTGGAATTAATTTTGATCTCAGGTAGAATCTGGATGGGAAATGTGTGTGTGTATCCCCACATTTATGTGCTACATGTCAGATGTGTCACACTTAAAGCCCACAGGCTACAGTGTACCTGCAGCGCTCCTTAGTGTGGCCTGAACCAGATTAAAATGTAATTAGAAAATATTTAGCAAAATAAATAAAAATGCGGTAAAGCATAGATAGTGTTAATTTGTGATTTTCTAAGTCAATATGCAGCCCGTTGAGATCTATTTCGATTTGAGTTTGACGCCATTGCACTAAGAGATCCTAGAACTAGAAGATTAGGAAATGAATGGGAGGAGGAGGAGGTCTACACAGACATGGCCTCTGTGATTCTGCTATCACCTCCCTTCTATTGAGGAGAAACAGAGTGTAAGAAGCAAACTGCTTTGAATGAACATCTATGTGGGAGAATACAATACAGCAAAGGGCTCTTTACTCTCTTTTCTCAGCATATTGGAATAGTGTCCTTTATTACATTTCATGCTTGAAGAATACATCATCTGAATTTTCCAGACTTAAAGGAAAAGTGATTTAAAGTGAAAGTGCTTCAAAATTTTATCCTAGAATGTCTTCAAGGTATTATATTTAACATTATCATCTGTTTCAAAGTTACTTTACATTTATATTTAAAGACCTCAATTTAAAAGTATTTTCCTTTTGGAGACTTGGGAAGGGAAGCTTAATATAATAGATAAAGCATTGGACTTTGAGTTAGAAAGACATGAATTCAAATCCTGCCTCAGACATACTAGTTGCATGATTCCTTTATAGGGAGATGGAATTTAGACTTTCTAACTCCCCACCTTCTAGCGGTATCTCTGGTTTGAAATGCACCCAGGAATGGAGTTTATAGTGGGGTTGAGTCTTATCTAAGATAAGGTCATCACCTGAAATCTCAGCTTTGGATACTCCCTTGGTCTCATCTCCCCTCTGGAAGACTTTAGGGTGCTCTAAACCCTCTCAAAGCTCTCCTTCATAGAGGGCTGAAAACTGGCCTTAGCAGTTAACTCTTCATTTTCCACCTGCATTTCTGCTTGGTTTGAACTCCAGGGAACATGATACCCTTTGGTACCTCCCCACCTTTGAAGCTTTCTTTTATGTGTTTGTCTTTCCCTATTTGACTGTAAACTCTTTGAGGTTAGGGACTTTCTTTCAATTTTTCTTACTTGTATCTATAGTACTTAGCACCCTGCCTGGCACAGAGTAGATAATTAAGGAATATTTATTCACTTGAATTGAATTCATTTAGTCTTTCCCAACCTCAGTTTCTTCATTTGTAAAATGGAGATAAAATTATCACCTACTTCATATAGGTGTGAAAATCAAGTGAGATTACATAGATGAAACACTTTGTAAGTCTCAGTATGCTATGTAAAAGTTAGCAATTATTTTAGTCAGAGGTAACATAAAAGTTGGTATCATTGCTGTATGTAATAATTTAAGCAACTCTCACTCTAAATGCCTGTCAGGGGGGTGGTATTTCATTCTTTTTTAAGAGTAACATGAGAAATAAAATAAGCTTTTCCATAACATGATAGAATAGAGAATAAAATAGATAATTAAAAAAAAATCAGTTAAAGTATTACTTTCCACATGAAACTACTATTACTATGGCTTTAAAAATCAAATGAAAATTGTGTAAATGATAGTTTTCACTTTCAGTTTGGAAAGACTTTTCAGAGAGATGACTTGGCGGTGCTGAAGAGAATGTTGACTCTCATGGCTGGAGAGAAGCTAAAGAAGATGGAGAGAAAGAGGTAGAGATCTTTTCTCTTGATGGAACTGTTTTAATCTTTATCTTGCAGAGAAGCTGAAAGGAATTATTAGGAAAAGACTTACGACCTAAAAGTGAGGGATTGTGTTCTCAGAAGTGAAGACATCTGCCATTTCAATTAGACTTTGAGGTGATTTATCAGTCAACAAGCATTTACTAAGCATGCATGGTACTAAGTAATGAGAAAACAAATGCAAGCAAACAACACAGTACCTGCCTTCAAGCAGCTTATATTTTAATAGGAGACAATGACACATAAAAGGGAACTGAAAAGTTGGGGAGGGGGGAATAGAGGCACGTACATAGCATAGTAGCGAAGTCTGAATGTCAGAAACAAAGTCAGGAGAGCAACGACCTGGGCCCCTCCTCCAAATGGAAGTTGTCATTCTCATAGGTAAAATATTGTAAAAATTTTTCCATTTTTTGTTTTGTTGTTGACTTTCTCATCAAGAAATTTTATGCTTATTAAAAAAGAATAAGGTGAAAATTTATTTCCTTCTGATTAGAGAGAAATAGTCATGGAAATTAAGGCTGGCAGAGACTTTAGAGATCATGTAATCTAAGCTACTCAATTTATAGCTGAAGAAACTGAAGTTGAGAGTAATTAAATGACTTACCTGATTTCACACAGATAGTAAGTAGCAGAGGAAAGATTACAATGTCAGTTCTTTGACTTCAAGTCTAGTACTTCCCAATATGTGATTCAGAGTCCTTATGATTGGTCAGAAACAGCAGTGTTAGGAAAAGAACTCTTTTTTCTAGCATAGTTACAACTTGCCATAGAAGAAGTAGAGGAGGAAAAGCCTTTGACACTCAAGAAATCTACAGACTTGGGGCGCTATGAACTAGCAAGAATTTTTTTTTTATTTTTGGTACAAGTGATAGGCACTTTCTTTAGAGGGAGAAATTTTACGTTGTAAGAACTAACCATACTACATAATGGCTAAGGAACTAAACTGTTTCCTAGACTTAATTTTCTTTACTAATCACTCTCTCTATATTGTCTTTACATATAATATTTCTCAAGATTGTTGGAATTGTTTTATATACATTACCAGTATAATTGGAAAAATATTCTTGGTAAAAGTTATAATTTTGATTTTGAAAAAAATGAGAAAATTATGGCTGTGTTGCTATTTTAACAAAAGCCTCTTGAGTATTGAATAGTTAAGCCTAAAGAGGAAAAATACAACAGTGTCATTGTCATCATCATCATATTTTCATCCTTTAAATTTATTAAATCATGTATAATCTTTCTTCTGTCTTTTATACTTATTATTGAACATTGTCATAGAGATCTCATTTAGCATTGACAGGAACAAGGTAGAAGGGCAATTTCACTCTCTTATTCTCAGTTAATGCTTATTTCCCAAACCCTAATTCTCTAAATCACTTTTAACAACAGGCATGGATCCAAAAAAGGGAGCCTGAATGAATACATTGAAAATATTTGCTATGAAAACCTTCCAATACAGGAAATCAATAAGAGGAAAGGTAGGACTGCCAAAACCTGAAATAAAGAGAAGAGAAAAACACAGTTCACTAATTATGAACTAAAGCTAAAAACAAACACTACATATAGGCACAGCAAACTGCATGGGAAAATATCAACAACCATAAATTGTAAGGCATATGAGCCATATGTTGGCCACAATCCACCCCCATACTTCCTGTGCCTTTCTGAGAATGACTGGTGCTGAAATATTCAATATTGATCACACACTGGCAAACATATTCAATGTATTTGTGATCATGGCCAGTGTTGTCATTGCTAATTTGTCATCCCCTTCATTTCCACTTTCTTGGAGAAGAGCAATAACTTTTCTTACTTCATGTCTTAAAACATGTTCTCAATGTTGACCTTGGGATAGTCACAGTCTATTTAGGGAGACGTCATACTCCAACCCAATAGTACCACACAATAACTCTCCATTCTGGTTAAATCCCTAATATAATTCATTGAACTATGACTGTATGTATTATCATTCCTTTTCTCATATCATTTCCTTTTCTCCTTCTTAACTTCTGCTACTGAGTCCTCCTCATACTTCAAGGCTCACAATATGTCCTTTCTTCTCCATGATACTCATATGATGGACTCAGGCTTCTGTGATAATTCTCTCATCTGAACGCCTAGAGCTCATATCGTCTTTATAATTCATTTGACCTCAGCTAATTCTATGTTATGCTGCTATTTCCTCTAATGTATTTGCATAGCTATTACAAACTATTTTGGCACCAGGGCAAGCCCACCTAAAGGCACTGGAGATACTGGGAAACAGCTATTGGGAAAGCTACTACCTCCTAGCAGGAGAGGGGAGGGAGGAAGGGGTCATACTGAAGAGAATCTCTCTAGGGGTTCAGTTCCTGAGGAAGAAAGAAAACTTAAGAACAAATAACTGATAAAACAAGGTATGATAAGTGTTGCAGTTTTTTTAAAGAGAGAGAATGCTTTATGGAATAAAGTGGTTGGTAAAGACTTGATGGAAGTAGTAGAATATGGCTGAACTTTGAAAGATAGCTAACATTGGGGGAGGCATGGATGATAGCCTCAGTGGCAGGGTTGTGAGTTTAAAGTTGCAAGGATAATCATTTCAGCTCTTCATATCACTTTGCCTGGGCAGGTTTGCTAGAATGTCAAGAAATACTTCTCTTTTTCACCTTCAAGGTTCTGTGCTGTGTCACTGCCAGTCAATAGCTATCAATTGTGATTAGAATGAAGAGCCAAAGAAGTGCCGACCAGGCAAAAAGGGAGCGGAAAGAAACAGACAGAACAGCGAGGAACCAATAGACACGTTGGCCTTGTGAGCAGCTGGTCATGCCCATGTAATTGGTTTAGGCAGCTCATGGAATGGGGCTTTCTTTGTCTTCAGCCATGGAGCTGTCCATCCAAGTTATCCACAGCCACTAGTGAGAAAGCATCACAGTTCCTCATGGTGCTTCACATAAGTCAGTGGTGATAAGAGAAAAGCTGAGGTATGCAGGGGAAGAGGTAAGTCTGGACCCTGATAGCAGTCCATCAGTCAACTGAAAAATATTTACTGAGTGCTCATCGGGGTACCTGACCCTGAGATCAGTGGTATAAGGAATACAAGAGAACTGAGCCGTCCTCAGGAATCCTTATCCAATTCCTCTATCTGACATTCAAAGTCTCCCACAATTCATTTTTTTTAAAATAAATTTATTTAACTTTTCACATTCATTTTCACAAGATTTTGGGTTCCAAAATTTTCTCCCCATTTG
>CM053771.1:271080350-271165451 GCA_028658325.1 Potorous gilbertii | reverse complement strand
CGGAGATTCAGGTCCCTGACGCCTGCTTGGGTCTGCTGGCTCCTCTCAGTGCCGTGGCTGGGGCGGGGTAGGGGAGGAGTCCGCTCCCATCAGGGGTACCTTTGTGGTGGGTTTTTCAGGGCTCTCTGCAACGGAAATCTCCTTCACTGTGTTTCTGCGCAGCTTCCACTGTTCCAGAATTTGTCAGGAGTTCTTTTTAGAGGGAATCCATGGGCTGTGGGTTCGGGGCTAGCAAATGTGAGTCTTTCTACTCCACCATCTTGGCTCCGCCCCCTCCACAATTCATTTTTAAAGTGTGTTGCCCACCTTATTTTTCACCATTCCTTTGTCCAAACTCTATATTTTATCCAAACTGAAACATGTATTACTCCCAATAGCATTGGATTTGGAATCAAAGGAACTGAGGTCAAAATTCCACCTCTATTATTCCTTACGTGATGTAGGGTAAATAGAGACCTATAGCTCCTAGGTCTCAGTTCCATGAAAATCCGAGACACAAAAAAATTAAGGGATTTAACCAAGTAGTAAACACAGGTAGTAAATGACACAGTCAGCTTCAAACTCAGGTCTTCTGTCTACAAATTTGGTGATCTTTCCACTACATCGTTCTGTCTCTCCAAGGAATAAATCCAGAACTGATTGTGATATAAAAAAAGGCTTAAGTAATTTTTAGAAATAAAGAAATTTGAGGAGGGAACACTCATTTAATTGAAGAGGGGGAGGGATGATGTCTATATTTGTGCCAGAGAAGACTTCTTCATGGAGGAGAATGCAGTCAGTAGGTGAACAATCATTTATTAAGCACCTACTATGTACCAGGCACTATGCTAAGCGCTGAGAATATGAAGAAAGGAAAAAAAAAATTAGTGCCTGCCCTCAAGGAACTCACAATCTAATGGGGAATACTATACACACATATGTATAATGTATTCACATATGTACACATAGATATATTCATACACATATACATGTACAGGTTGAATTGCAAATAATCTCAGAGGAAAGGTATGAAGATTAAGGGAATGTAAAAGGCTTTCTGTAGAAGTTAGGACTTTAGAGTTCAAGGAAGCCAAGGAAGGAAGGTGGCAGAGATAAAGAGGAAGAGCTTTCCAAGTTTGAGGTACAGTTAGTGACTATGTCTGAAGTTAGCAAATGGAGTTTTATATACCAGAAATGGAAGGAAAACAGTGTTACCAGAGGGGAGGAAGGCATAACAAGACTGGAAATATAAAAAGGTCCAGTTGTGAAGGGCTTTAAAAATCAAATAGAGGGTTCTATATTTGATCCGGTTTGCAATAGGGAGCCACTGGACTGGATTAAATAGGGAGGTGACATGGTGAGGTCTGTGATTTATGATTATCAATCTGACAGCTAAGTGGAAGATGGATCAAAATGAGGAGACACTTGAGGCAGAGAGCAACCATAAGGCTACTGCAATACTCTAGGTATGAAGTGGTGAGGACCTGCACAATGGTAGAGATAGGATCAGAAAATACAAGGAAACTTACATGAAAAGATATTATTAATGTAGAAATTACAGGCCTTGATGACTAATTAGATATGGGGACAGGGTGAGAGACAGTAAGGTCTTGAGAACAACACCTAATTTCTGATCCTGAGTGACTGGCAGGATGGTGATAGCCTTGACTGTAATAGTGAAATTCAGGGGAAGGAAGGGTTTGTGGTAGGGGAAAGAAGGTGCTCAGTTTTGGACATCTTAAAGATTTGTATTTTTGAGATGCCCAATAAGCAATTGCAGGTTGGAGGTCAGAGATAAATGTCTATTCTGGCTAGGCATTCACTTATCAGGAGAAAGGCCTTAGAGAGGAATCATTCTAAGGTGGACAAGGCAGCTTATGGGAGGTGTGTGTGGTGGGGGAGGGGAGTTAGTGTAGGAATTTTGGACTGATATTCTACATTAATTAAATGACCATATAAAGACCTTCCTTATTCTGATCTTGTAGATTCAGAAATTAAATTAAACATCTAGCCTAGGTAAGCTACAATATCTCTGTCCCTGGTATTATAGGGAATCAGAGGTTACTTCAAGCTTTGCATGATTTGAAACTATGTCTCTATGACAGAGCTGGTTAAAGTGTGAAAAACTGGATTAAGGCATGCTATATGGATGGTAAACAAGGAGGAGAAATCAGCAAGGTTGTAGAGAACACCCCTGAGTGTAAAAGAACTCTGCTCCTACTTCCTCCTACCTATCAGAGAAGTGCTTCAGTTTCCTTTGCTGGATCCACATCCAGGTGATTCCCTGTAATCATGGGTATCCTACAGGGTTCTATCCCAGGCTCTCTTCTCTTGTTCCTGTATACTATTTTATTTTATGATCTCATCAACTTCCATGGATTTAATTACCATCTCTATGCTGACAATTTTCACATATACCTGTCCTGCACTACACTCTCTTCTGATCTCCAATCTCACATCTCCTACTGCCTTTTAGACATCTCAAACTAGAAGTCCAATAGACATCTTAAACTCAACACTCACAAAACTGAAATCGATCTTTCCCCCTGCTCACTCCAATTTCTCTATTGAAGTTGAGGGCAACATGATCTTCCCAAATACTTAGACTTTCCAGGATAGGTGTCATGTTGACTATTCACTGTCCCTTGACCCACTGCCCCCCATTCCCATATGCAATCTGTTACCAGGGTCTGTAGATTTTGTCTTTGAAACATCTCCAATTCACCCTGTTTTCTCCTCTGATACTGCTGTTACCCTGGTATAGGCCCTCACTGCCTCACACTTAGATTGTTGGAATGTCCTACTGGTGGCTCTGCCTGCCTTAGTTCTCTCTTTGCTATAGCCCATCCTCCATTTCTCCACCAAAGAGATTTTTCTAATGTGCAAGTCAAAGTGTGTCACCCCTCTGCATGATAAACTCCAATGATTTCCTGTCACCTCCCAAATCAAATAAAAAATCCTCAGTTTGGCATTCAAAGTCCTTCATAATCTGCACTCCCCGCCTGCCATGCATATTATTAGTTGTCTTATACCTTACTCCCCACCATGGTCCGTCCAGCATTCTGCACCACACATTGCCTTTGTCACTCTCACATCTTGTCTGTCCCTTCTCCTTACAATCACATAGTCATATACCTGAGAGCCAGTGTGGCTTCAGAAAGGGCTGAAGAACAGTTGATATGGTGTTTACTGCCTAACAACTCCAGGAGAAATGCCAGGAGCAGAACACAAGGTTCGTAGATCTGACCAAGGCCTTTTGACACTGTTAGTTGTGAGGGCTTATGAAAAGTTATGTTAAAACTTGGTTGCCCAGAGAAGTTCATCAATATTGTATGTCATTTTCACGATGACATGTTTGCCCGGGTTCTGGATAATGGACAAGCTCTTGTGCCTTCCCAGTCACCAATGGAGTGAAATAGGGCTGTGTGCTTGCTCCCATGCTTTTTAGCATGATGTTTTCAGCCATGTTGACAAATGCTTTCAGTGAGGATGAACATGGCATCAAGGTCAACTACCATAATGATGGCAAATTCTTCAATTTGAAAAGGCTACAAGCCAAGACCAAAGTGCAGGGAATGTTGCTGCATGATTTTCTGTTTGCAGATGATTGTGCACTCACTGCAGCCTCTGAAGCTGAGATGCAACAAAGTATGGATCAATTCTCTGCTGCCTGTGCTAATTTTGGCCTAATAATTAACACCAAGAAAACACAGGTGCTCTATCAGTCACCACCACACCATCCATATGGGGAACCATTGATTACAACAAATGGAGGAGTTTTGAATGCTGTGGATAAGTTAACTTACTTTGGTAGTGTACTTTCCAGGGATGTACCCTTTGACAATGAGATTGATGCATGCATTGCCAGAGCTAACTCAATGTTTGGGAGACTCCTAAGAAAAATTTGAGAGAGAAGAGGTATTAGACTGACTACCAAGCTGAAGGTCTACAGAACTGTTGTGCTGACCTCATTGTTATATGCTTGTGAAACATGAACAGTCCACCAGCGCCATGCCATGAATTGCTCCTATTTTAACTGTCTTAGGAAGATAGGATAAGGTACCAGACACTGAAGTCCTTGCTCGAGCTGAACTGCCAAATATTCAAACTGTGCTTCAGAGAGCACAATTCTGATGGGCTGACCATGTTGTTTGAATGCAAAATATACTCTTGCCAAAAAGACTATTTTATGGAGAATTTGCATGGGGTAGGCGATCACATGGTGACCTAAAGTGATACAAGGACCCTCTCAAGGTCTCTTTCAAGAATTTTGGATTTGACTGTGCAACATGGGAGACGCTGGCACAGGACTGCTCAGCATGGCATGCCCACATCAGAAAGGGTGCTGTGCTCTTTGAACAAAGCAGAATTGAGACAGCACAAAGCAAATGCAAGATGCACAAATTTGGAATATCCACCCCAAAATATTCACACGGACTATCTGTGCCCAACCTGCGGTAGAGCATTTTGAGCTTGTATTACTCTGATCAGCCACAGTTGGACACACTGAAATTTTACTTTATCATGGTGATGTCATTTTGGTCTTCTTTGAAAACTAAGGACAACAACCAGCCAATCATCAACTTCCCTCCATATACTCTTCAGTCCAGTAACACTGGACTCCTTTGTGTTCCATTAATAATCAACTTCATCTCTCAGTTTTGAGCTTTCCCTGACTGTCCCCTGTACCCAGAATGTTCTCCCTTCTCATCTCTATCTATGGCTTCCCTGGCTTCCTTTAAATATCAACTAGAATCCCATCTTCTGCAGGAGGTTTTTCTCAATCCTGCTTGATTCTAGTAACTTCCCTATTTTTATTTATTTGTCCTTTATATGGCTTGTTTACATATGTATATATATATATGTACATACATATGCATGTATGTTTGTATCATTTGCTTGTTGTCTTTCTCATTAGACTATGATCTCCTTGAGGGTAGGAAACGCCTTTAACTTTTACTGTATCCTCAGCACTTAACACAGTGTGAAGCCCATAACAAATGTTTACTGATTGAGTTTGAAGTGATGGGACATTAAAAATGTGGGGTGAACTAAATAAAGATGTTTTCTGGGGGGAAGTGAATCTGTGGACTCCCTAAGGAAAAAGATTGCTTCTTTTTGTCTTTGCATCCTTAATACTAAAAGCAATGCATAGTACATAGAAGGCACTTTACTTTTTTAATAACCTAGTATGTTTTATTGATTTTTGACATTCCTTTAAAAACGTTTTTTGATTTCCAAATTCTCTCATTCCCTCCTGCTCCTCCCCCACTCATTGAGAAGGCAAACAATATAATATCAATTATACATGCCAAATCATGCAAAACAATTCCATATTAGCCATGTTGCAAAAAAAAATCAGAACAATTAAAGGAAGAAATACAAAGAAAGTGAAAAAAGTGTGCTTCACTCTGCACTCAGAATTAGTTTTCTTTCTGGAAATGGATAACATATTTCATCATGGGTCTTATAATTGTCCTAGACCATTGTATTGATCAGAGTGGCTAAGTTATTCACAGTTGATCCTCATACAATATTGCTGTTACTATGTACTACTGTTTCTGCTCACTTCTCTTGCCATCAGTTTATTTAAGTCTTCCCAGGTTTTTCTGAAACCATCCTGCTCTTCATTTCACATAGCACAATGATATTCCATCACAGTCACATGCAATTTGTTCAGCCATTCCCCAATTAATGGGTATCTTCTTGATTTCTAACTCTTTGCCATCACAAAATAAGTGGCTATAAATATTTTTGTACATATAGGTCCTTTCCCCTTTTCTTTTATCTTTTTGGGATATAGTATTAGAAGTGGTATTGCTGGTTCAGTAGCCCTTTGAGCATAGTTCTAAATTGTTCTCCAGAATGGTTGGACAAGTTCATAACTCCACCAACAGTGCACCCCTCAACATTTTTTCATGTCCTTTCCAATTTTTGTTCTTTTCCTTTTCTGTCATATTCAACAATCTGATAGGTTTGATGTGGTACCTCAGAGTTGTTTTAATTTGCATTCATCTCCTTAATAGTGTTTTTCAGCATTTTTTCATGTGAGTAATGATAGCTTTGATTTCTTCTTCTGAAAACTGCTTGTTTATATCCTTTAACTACTTATCAGCTGGTGAGTGGCTTTCTTTTTTTTTTTTTTTTTTTATAAATTTAACTAAGAGAAACTTGCTGAAAAATTCCCTCCAGTTTCTTGCCTTCCTTCTAATGTTGTCTGCATTTTTTAATATGCGCAAACACTTTTTAAATTATCCATTTCACTTGCTGTGATCCTCTCTGTACATTGTTTGATCATAAACTTTTCCCTTATCCATAGATTACACAAACACTTTCCATGCTTCCCAAATTTGTTTGAGACATGGTGATTTAAGTATAAATCATTTACCCATTTTGAGCTCATGTGATTTTTGTTATTTTTATTATCAATATGGTCAACTATCCTTATAGTTTTTCTAATATTGAATTAGTCCTGCATTCTTGGTATCAATCCTACTGGTCATGGTGTATTATCTTTGTGACATGTTGCTGTAATCTCCTAATATTTTATTTTGCATTAATATTCATTAAGGAAATTAACCTATGGTTTTCTTTTTCTGTTTTTGTTCTATGTGGTTTAGGTATCAAAACCATATTTGTGTCATAAAGGAATTTGGTAGCACTCCTTTACCTATTTACCTAAAAAAATATTTCATATGATATTAGGAATGATGACTATTTAAATATTTTGTAGAATTTCACACAAATTCATGTGGTCTTGGGAAGGATTTTTAGAGAGATTATTTATGGCTTGTTAAATATTTTTTTAAGATAACTTTATTTAAACATTCCATTTCCTCTTCTGTTAATCTGGGTAATTTATATTTATGTAAATATTTATCCATTTCACATAGATTGTCATTTTTACTGGCATATAACTGGACAAATACATCCTAATAATTGCTTTAATTTCATCTTTGCTGATGGTGCATTTCACTCTTTTCTTTTTTGATAGTGGTATTTAGTTTTCTTTCTTTTTTAAAAGTTAAATTAACCAATTGTTTATTGATTTTATTCCCCCTAAATCTGTTTCTAGTTTTATTGATTAGCTTAATTTTTTCTTTCAATTTTATTAATTTCTCTTTTGATTATCAGAATTTTTATTTCAGTGTTTAACTGGGTATTTTAAATTTGTTCCTCCCTTCCCCATCACAGTTTATTTGATTTCATGCCCAATGCTTGATCTGTTCTTTTTCTGTTGATTTATGCATTTAGTGTTTTAAAGTTTCCTCTAAGTACTGCTTTCCCTGCATCCCACAAACTGGTCTGTTTTCTCGTTGTTGTCATTCTCTTTAATTGTAAGTATTGATTACTTCTATGATTTATTCTTTGGCTCATTTATTCTTTAATATTAAATTATTTAGTTTCCATATAATTTTTAATCTATGCTTCCACAGATCTTTACTGAATGTAATTTTTATTAAAAGGTCTTCTGTTTTTCTGCACTTGTTTGTGAAGTTTTTATGCTCTCAAATAGGGTCAACTTTTATGGAGGTGCCATGGATAGCGAAGAAAAAGGTATATTCCTTTCTATTCCCATTCAGTTTACCACAGAGGTCTAGCATATCTAACTTTTCTAAGATTCTATTCATTTCCTTAACACCTTATTCATTTTATGGATACCTTAATCTAGTTCTGAGAGGTGAAAGTTTAGTTCCCCCACTAGTATAGGTTTATTTTCAATTTCCTCCTATAGCTCATTTAAGTTTTTTTTTTTAAAGAATTTGGGTATTGTACTATTTGTTTCTCATATGTTTAATATTGATATTACTTCATTGTGTATGGTGTGTGTTTGCAAGAAGCATCTTGTTTGTTTAATTTTCAAGGAATTAGTTTCTTGTTTAATCTTCTTTAATTTTTGTTTAATTTTAAAGGAATTAGTTTCTTCAGTGAAGTTTTGTGCCTTTTTCTCCATTTGGCCAATTTTGGTTTTTAAGTTGTTATTTTTTTAGCTTGTGTGTGAATGTTCTCCATCAAACAAATCACAAGGTATCTAGAATTAGTAGAGAAGCACTAGGGAGTTGACTAAGGACATCAAGGTCGAGTGATTTGTTCAGGCTCATGGCATTTGTGCCAGAGGTAGACTTCAACTCATGTCTCTCTGATTCCAAGCATAGCACT
This sequence comes from Potorous gilbertii, assembly GCA_028658325.1. Taxonomy (NCBI): domain Eukaryota; kingdom Metazoa; phylum Chordata; class Mammalia; order Diprotodontia; family Potoroidae; genus Potorous; species Potorous gilbertii. The sequence goes on along the minus strand of CM053771.1, from coordinate 271,157,312 downwards.
CTATTCACTATTCCAAGTTACCAATACTGATAGCCACTCCTTGTTTATCCAGTATTGCTAGAAAATGAAAGATCCCACAAAAGCCAATTTTTGAGGTAATTGAAACATCCTTTGACATGTCCTAATCTTTTAAATATTTTTTAACTACTTAAAACAATAACCCACATCTGCATAGGTTAAGGTTTAAGGTTTGCAAAGCTCTTTCCTCATACCAACCCTGTGAAGCTGGCAGTATAAGTATTCTCTCTATCCCTACCCTCTATTTTACAGGTGAGGAAAATAAAGAGAGTAAGTGACTTACCCATGGTCACATTGCTAGTAAAGTGTCTGAGAAGGTATTTGAACTCAGCTCTCCTATTTCTAAGTCCAGAGCTCTAGCCACTGTCATATTACCTCAAAATCTTTCAAAAATGTCAATTAAAAATATATTACACATTTCCTTGTCTTAAAATTAATTTTTGTCTTCCATGCTAAATGATGTCTATATTATACTTTTTGAGTTCTTTTAATTATTCTTTAAATATGTTCTATATTCTCTATCATTTCATACTTACATTCATTCTTCTTTTTCTAATTACTCTTTCTAATATACTATGGACTATGAAACTAGATCAACAAACTGGTTAGGACTGTGTGTGAAACAAGTGTAGATGAGCTACAAAGGAAGGCAAGCGGGCATTCCTATGAAAAAAACCAAGGTATGTAAGTTTCCTTGCATGTACGTTAAAGACCTATTTGGGATGCTTATTGTTTTCTCTGTGCGTCTTAGTGGCCTTCAGGATAGCTGAAACATCTAGAGGAATTATCCTGGATACATGAAATATTATGGTGATACAATATGTATTATTACCAATAATAGTCATTACAATCTTTATACCATTTTGCTTTTCAAAATGCCTGCACTTTCATTATTTCATTTGGTTCTTGCATGTTGCACTTGGAAACTTTTGCCTGGCTAGCTAGAATTCCTAATTAATGTTCCAGGAAATCCAGTAGCTTCTAGTAACTCTATAGATTTAAGGGGTATAGTCCTCCAGTTGTGAATTCTTATGCACCACTAGAGGAGATTTATTCTAAGAAGCTGAAAACATTTAAAACACAATATTACCCATACCTTGTCCTTTTGGATTTAAACACAGGTTCACTGACTCCAAATCTCTTTCTACTACACTCCTCTGCCTTGGGGATGTTTCCAAAGGTGAGAGAAAAGCTAATCTACAATTACAATGGAAAGAATCAGAGGAGGCATGAGGGGCACCTACCCAGGGCCAAGTGTGCCTGATACTAGCTTAGGGAACAGGATTTTTCTCAGCATGGAGAAGGCAGAGGGAACTTAGGCATTAGATCCAAATAAGGCAGGCAAAAAGTATGATCAATTGCCCAAATAATGCAAAATAAGCCCACAGGATTTGAAATACAAGCAATTTGCATATGAATATTTGTAGGAATTCGTGTATACACATGAATACACAATGTATATATCATTTATGTCTACATAGAGTTGAACATAAATTGTACAAATTGTAAGATATATTTATATAGATAGAATTACATATATATTTCATGTACATATGTGTGTATTATATACACATGTGTATACATGCATAGATACATACACATACATGCTGTGTACGCTTTTCAAATGAATCCAATTCAGAAACTGTAAAAGCATATTGTGATGTCCTTTGTTCAATTAAATGTAGTCTGGACATACTAGATTCCAGGTCCTGGCCTCTAGGACATCTGTATCCCAAATCTGAGAATCTGACTCTTCTGTGAGACTCTCATTACACATGCAATATTTCTAACAGATGTCTTCATTTCTCCATTTTAATGCAGCAAAACTGAGGCACATTTAAACGAACAGACTTACCCGAAGTAAGTAAGTCTCAGAGTTCTGGAGCTCAGCCCAGTGTCCAGGTTTTACGACAGCTTCCTTGTCCAGAACTTTGCTACTCCCTTTTACGACTAAGACGACTTTAGCAATGCTCCCCTTCAAATCTGAGCATTGTTGATGTTTAAGTAATATTTATTGTTAATGAACCCTTTATCACACTCATTAGGCATGTTCTTCGTAAGGTGCAATGACCGGGTATACTGTCCCATGTATTGTTCTGGAGACGTAGCCATATATTTTATATCTCATTTATCAAACTTTTATGAAGTAGCAATTATATAAATGCTCCATGCACCAGGCACACTGAAATTTTGAGGATATAATTTTCTAAACAATATTTCACTTGCTACCTTTCTGAATGACAGAAAATGAAGTGTATATTGCAGGCAAAGCTAAACAGTCTGAGAGGGAATTAAAGAAGAGCTTACTTGAGGTTATTTTCTGGGCAAGAAGAACCTCACATGTAGGACTCAGTCCCCAAGGGGCTGTTCCGTTTCACTTATAAAGTCACACCATTTACAGCAATGAAACACCCGTTAAATCACAGCCCATTTCAGAGTGACTGGCTGACTCACACTGAGGTCTCTGCTTTTCCCTTCCCCTTCTATTTTGGACTTTTTAATCAGGAACACATTTATGCTTCTCAGAGTTGAATGAACTATCCTTTTGGTAGACTGGGACCAATTGTTCAGGGCCCTATCAATGTACCATGCATCTTTTTTTTCCTTCTTGTACAACAGGTGAGTGCATCTAAATTAGGGCAGGATTAGAGTATCCTGGGAAGGACAGATGTTTATGTGTATGTACATATGTGTATATATAAATGCATATTTAATATTTGCCTTTTTTCGCATGATTATAAAAAATAATTACATTTACAATGTGTGCATATATGTCTCTGTGTGTATACACGTACTTGCACAGGCATACACACACACACACATATAAAATTTCATCATGATGGGGCTTTGATTGAATGGTGAAGGAAGTAGTTTTTCTTCTACATCCTTAGTTTCCATGTGCTGAGAACAAAGGGGTAGGATCAATTTATCCATGATGAAGTATTGCAGCCTTAATGCATTCCCATTTTTAGGGGGAACTTCATTTTAAAAGAGGAGTTTGAAGAAGGAAATGCTTAACCCAGAGGGAGTTGCTAATGGCAACTTTAGATATTCAAATAGGAAGAAGGGGTAAAGAATATTTTTGGGTAAGGGAGTGTCCTGGGCAGGGCATGACCCAGGACAGTGTCCTGGTACTTTTGATCAATATTGGGACAAAATGAGACATTTATAGACCATTCAACAGTGGACAAAAAAAGCTAATTATAGCAGGAGAAAGATTCAACAAGGGCAGCACTGATGACACCTTGAGTTGATTCAGATCAGTGAAGTTCCCTTGCTTGAATTACAAACCACCAGCTAAGCATCACAGCACCCATTCAGCTCCTTTTACTTAGGTAATGAAAAAGTGATATCAATCGTCTAAGCCTTGAGACCCTTAAACCAACTGAGTCTCAAAGAAAGTCTCAATATGTTTTAAGGAAAAACTAGCCCAGTTTGATGGGGGGTAAGATTTGGATGTAATTTCAACCACAAGGAGTTTTCTGAATGCTTTTCAAGTCATATCATTTAAGCAATCAGTCATGCATCTGATTGGCCTAATTATTCATAGTTAACTAATATGATACCACCATCCTTTACCCAGACTATCCACCCCATTGTCATCTGAGAGTTCTCACTCTTACTCATTCTCACAAATAGAATCAATTACCAAATTCTCTTATATCTATTCCCTCAAAAATTCTTGTATCTTTCCCTTCTTCCTAACCATGGAGCCACAATTAAATCAATCCCTTAGTCCTTCTCACCTGATGATCATAGTAATCTCCTATTAGTCTCTTAATTAGTTGCCTTTCCTCAAGTCTTTCCCTACTTGAATCTATCTTCCAAAGAGGCAAACTAACTTTCTTCAAATACAAGCCTGTCCATGTCACTCCCCCACTCAACCCTTACTCAATAAATTCCATTCTCCCTATTACTTATAGAAAACATGTAGCATTTAGCACAGTGCTTGGCACATGTTAGGCACTTAGTGCTTATTGAGCGACATAAACTTTCTCTGACTTTTATAGATTTTCACAATCGGGGTCTGTGTGTGTGTATGTGTATCTTTCTAGTCATTTTATGTATTACTTCTTTCCATGAAATTTACAGTCCTGTTATGCTAGACTACTTGCTGTCCTTCACACATGACATTCCATTTTTCATCTCCATGCCTTTATACTTACTATCTTCTATGCCAGGAATGTTCTTTCTCTTTACTTCTGCCTCTTGGAATTGTTTTCCTTAGAAACTTATTTCCAATACCATCTTCTACATGAAGACTTTTCTAATCCTACCCCTAAGGCTACTAGTGTCCTTATCCCCGAAACTTCCTTATTTTCATGGTGGATGTGTGTGTGTGTGTGTGTGTGTGTGGCCATTCTAATAGGAGACACTCAATCCTCAAGGAACAAGGATTATTTTACCACTATCTTTTTATCCCAAGAACTGACACAGAGAAGACCCCATGGTTAGGTGGAACTCTAGGCTTGGACTCAGGAAGAGATGAGTTCAAATCTAGCTTCAGATCCGTACTAGCTGTATGATTCTGGGCAGGTCACAAGCTCTTACTGCCTTAGCTTCTTCATGTATAAAATGGGGTTAATATAATAACACTTACCACACAGGGTTGTTGTGAGGATAAAATGAGAATATTTTGTAAAGGACTTTATAAACCTTAAAGTTCTATGTCAATGCTAACTACTATTATTGATTGATTAAAATACAACCTTGAGGGGGTGAGATGGGGTAGGATGGAGATGAGCATGTTGGCTGCTATCTCCAGGCACTAGGAAAGGAAACAAATTGCTATAGCCTTGACTTGGTAAATGAAAGGAAGAATTTATGTGTTCCCCTCTTTGTTTTTTTTTCTTGTTGGAGGATATTGTGCATATTCAGGAGATCCAGAACAGCTAGATTACAAAACTTTGACTCAGGAAGATGAGTTCTAATCTAACCTAGATGGCCAACTCACTTTATCTAACTTAGTCTTCATTTTCTCATGTGCAAAATGAGGTTCATAAAATCTCTAACATTTATTGAGCAGGTTTGTTTTTTTTCACATGACCAGGGCTTTTCTCCTCAGCCCCCTATATTTTTCATTTTTTTCCCTACACAATGTATACTTCTTCCTTTTTAAATGGATCAAGAAATAGCTTATATGTACAAATGAGTCCCTGTTTTAATATCTTGGCAGCAAATATCATAGGCTAATGAGAAGCTCGTTGGAAGCAGGAACCTGGGCTTGCAGAAAACGGTAGGAGAGGAGAAGGATTATGCTTTTAGGACTGGGGAGGATGGGAAAGAGAGATCAAAAGTAAAACTTCAAGAACCATCTTTACAAAAGCAGTCCTACAGTGAATTCCTTTAAAAAGGGAAAGGAAAGGAATCCAAAGCAGGAAAAACACTTAATTGTGTCTTGAAAAAAAAAGATTGAGAAAAAATAGGAGCGAGGGGAAAGGAGAAGAGAAAGGAAAGAAGAAAAAAAGAGAAAGGAAAGGAGAATAAAAGAGCAAAGCAGGGAAGAGAGAAAAGGAAATAGAGAAATTTCTAACATATATTACATCTATAATGGAAAAAAAAAATATTTATTCCAAGGCTGGGGCAGGGGCGGCGGCAGAGAGAGACAAACTGGATGCTATGGTCAATGACAAAATGAAAATGGAATCTCAGTTCTCACTTCTTACTTTCCATCAGAGGCCTTTTGCTCCAACTCAGTCCCTCACCTCTAGGGAGCAGGTGCTGCCCATGGCCTACTGGTTCCAGTTTCCCTCAGGCAACTCTGGAAATTAGTGAGGGGAGAAACCATACAAGGCTGGTCTACTCCTCATACTACCTCCACACTGAACTCCAAGTTTCACAATTAAAGGAAGATTCCCAGAATAAGGGGTATTTTTTTCCCTTCTTAATGAGATGCCCTGCCTGAAGAACCTCAGCTTAGTGTCTCCATAGTCCAGGGCCACAGGAGATTTTAGATATGAGAGAAAGCAGTTTGAAAAACCAAAAAAAAATACCTGTCAGTTACTATTGTCATAATGTTCTCATCTTTTTGAAAGGGATTAGATAGAAATATGATCCTAGAGCAAGTCACTCTCAGGCAATTATTCTCTTATATTTAATATTCTTTGGACTATCGCATGCGTGAAAAAACTCTTTTTCTTGTAATTAACAAAATTTTAGAAAATCATTCCCACATGGTTTTTGGAGGTGAAAAAGAAACGATCCCAGGAAAAGCCATAATCACCATCACCATCATCATTACTTATAATTTATGATTTGATTTTTACTTCCAACTTTATTTTACTTACACTTATGATTTATGGTTTTCTGAGGCATATCCACATTCTTGGAGTTTTTCCTCCTCTCTCTAGTGGTCTGATACATTGTGAACTATTTTTCTGTAGCCTGATTATTTTAATTCAAATTCTCCAGTTGTCTTTATCTATGGCCCAGAAAGCTTGTTTATCCCAGATACCTTAAGAATGGTGAACATCTCAAGTCTTTTATTTCCTTGGTGGGAGTGAGGAGGGCTAGGGGGGTTCACTGTAATGTGGTTTTGGAAACTGTGTCATAAAGTGGATCACTATAAAATGGATCAATTATTTTCATGGGAAGATTAATTAGGTGATGCACTCTTGGACATAATAACTTGATGTCAAATAAATCTTAGACATGATCTAAAATATATGAACTATAAACTTTTGTGACGAGTTCTTAAGTGCCTTTGATGTTGCTCATAGCTCCTCCATGCCTTTTTAGTAGATAATCCTGTTTATTTCATGGGTTGTCATGGTTCCAAATCAGCTGATTATCAGTCATTTCAGGGAGGAATCTCTTTGCCTTTAGGTAGGCCGATCCTCAGAGCAGACACATAGCCCACAATCAGGCCTCATATTTGAAGCCTTCTCAACATTGTAGCTGTTGGTTCTGGACTCTCCTTCTACCATCATCACTCACTGACTTCTTCTCTTTTGAGAGTCAGCAAATTCAAATTTATCACCCAATCAAGATTCTATTATCAGCTATCTATCATCCACAGAACATTCTTCATGCTTCTTCCCTCAATGAGTTCAGTACCTAGATCACAACTTTTCTTTCCACCACTACTACTGCCCTCCTACCAAGGGATTTCAACATACTATTGATACTCCCTTAAACACCCTAACTCCCCAGTTTTTCAGTCTACCCGATTCCCATGACCTACTCTTTCATTCTACCTAATGTACAGACAGAGATGGTTGTACGCTTAATTTTGCTATCACCCTCATAGGTTCCATTTCTATGTTCCAAAACCCTAAAATTCCTTTATCTTATCAAAAGCTTTTATCATCTCATTTCCCCTCTGTTTAATAACACCTTACCCTGTTCGTTTTCTTCACTCCTTAGTTCTTCCTCAGGCCATTGCTCTATTTAAATGCTGTATGCCCCTCCCTTCTCTATTTCAGTCCATTAGTGAACCAGTTAAACTATACTATCCTCTACATATCAGTCCTTTCATTCCTTCTTCTCTTACTGATCATGTCTTGCTAAACCCCAGCCTTCGATTAGTCCTACCATTTACCATTTTTACTCCTATATCCATATGTTACATAACAGAACTGGACAAATTATGAAACTGTGCTAACTGGGTCCATTACAAATTTATTTTACATAAGCTCAACTAGCCTCTTACTGCATCAAGGCAATCTTTTTATACTTTCCCTACTGATATGCTATCTCCTTAACCAGAGTAGCCATTTAAAACTTTTCATTTCTCTTCAAGCTTTCCACGATGCCTCCATTCCATTTTCTCAGCTGATTATTTCATCTCATACTTCACTAAGAAAAATTGAGATGATTTTCCAAGGAACTCTCTCTTCTCTCCTCCATCCCTACTAATTTCACATTACTCAGATATGTTGATCTACCATTTCCTCTTTCACTTGTCTCACATGAAAAGATGGTCCTTCTCCTTTCCAAGGCAGTGCTCTATATGCTACATTTCCCCTCATTTCATCTCACGTTTTCCAGCAAGAACATCCTTCCTTATTCTTACTTTCTCATAATGTTCAAATTCTCTCTTTAACTACTAGTTTCATGCTTTCCACAGACATATGCATCTCTCTCTCTCTTTCTCTCTCTCTCTCTCTCTCTTTCTCCAAACCTCTCTAAGAAAACCATCTACCTCTGGTACCTCTACTTCCTCTCCTCTAACTTGATTCTAAACCTCTTGGAATTTGGTTTCTGATATCATTCAACTGAAACTGCTCTCTCAAAGGCTATCTATGATCTCTTAATTATGACATCTAATGATCTTTCCTTAGTCCTCTCTATTTTTAACCTCTCTACTACCTCTGCCACTATCTCTCTTCTAGATAGTTTAACTTGTCTAGGTTTTTATAACACTTTCTCTTGATTCTCCTCCTACCCTCCTCAGTCTCCTTTGATCTTCATCCAAATCATGTTTGTTAACTATGAATACCCTCCCCCAAGGTTCTATTTTGGGTCCTCTTTTCTTCTACCTCTGTACAATTTGGCTTAGTATTTTCATAAGCTCCCATCAATTTGGTCATATTCTCTATGTAGATAATTCCCAGATCTATATATCTGTCCCTAAACTCTCCCCAGAGTTCCAGTCATGAATTGACTTTTGGCACCCCAACTAGATATTCCATATACATTAAACTCAACATATAAAATTCAGCTGATTTTCTTTTTTTTTCCAAATCCTCTTTTTTTTCATATTACTATCAAGGATGCCACAATCCTCTTAGATATTCAGGCTTGTAACTTCTGTATCATTCTAGGCTCTTCTTCGTACTCATCACACATTCCCAATCTGTTGTCAAGACTTTTTTTATACCTTTAAAACATCTTTAATGTTCTTTTCTTTCCACTCATATAGCTTGCAACCTGGTGCAGGCTTTCATGACTTCAGATTTGTATTACTTAATAGCCTTCTGGCCACAGTCCATCTCTCCCCGCTTCAATACATCTTCCACTCAGATGCCAAAGTGATTTTTCTAAAGTTCCAGTATGAGTATGTCATCCCCTTAGTCAGTAAACTCCAGTGGCCCCTTATTACCACCAGGAACAAATATAGGATTCTGTTGGCTTCTAAATCCCTTCACTACCTGGCTTCTTCCCATCTTTTTCATCTTCTTATACTTTACTCCCCTCCATATGTTCTATGATCTAGTAAGCAACATTAGCCTTCTTGCAGTTCTTACCACTAAAGAGTCTATCTTCTGATTCTATGTCTTTTGACTTCATTACCTCTCCCCTTTCACCTCTATCATCCAACTTTCCTGGTTTCCTTCAAGACTTGTTCAAATCTCAACTCTATAGTTCCTTCCTCATCATTCCTGAATACTAATGCTTTTTCTTTGAGATTCTCTTCCACATACACTGTCTATAACTTGTATCCAGTTTTTTGTATATTGTTGCCTTCATTCGACTGTGATCTCTTTCAGAGCAGGGACCATGCTTTTGACTTTCTTTTTATCCTTAGTGCTTACTACAGTGACTGACATATAGTAAGTGTTGAATAAGCACTTGTTGACTGACCAATCAGAATACTGCTAATGAAGTATGTATCCTGTTTCATGGGAGAGAGGTAATGGACTAGCATTTATTCAGTGCCTAATACATGCCAGGCCCTAGTCTATGCACAGGAGACACAAAGATAACAGTGAAGTAGTTCTTGCCTTCAAAAACCTTACAATATAAACATGTATGGATTATATATACACAAAACAGATATAAATGATTTTTGGAGAAGACATTTATGTTCTAGTGAGGGTCAAGAAATGTTTCCTGTAGAAGATGACATCTGAGTGGAGCCTTGAAGAAAACCAGGGATTCTAGGAAACAGAGTTTAGGAGGGAGTGCATTCCAAGTCTTAGGTATAGCCAAAAATAGGATCATAGGATCATAAATTTAAAGTTAGTAAGAACCTTCATAATCACAAATTCCAAGCCACTTTCCTCCATTTTTGCAGCTGGAGAAATGAAGACCGAGAAAGGTCAAGTGATTTGCATAGGGTCACACATCCCATAGGATCTGAAAGATGATTTGAACTACAGTATTTCTGACTCCAGATCTAGTCTCCTATTGATTATGCCATGTTCCTTCTCATGGCATGTGGATACACTCTATGATAGATGGAGTGTCACATATGATGAACAGATGAATAAATGAAAGCCCAGAAGAGGGAAACAACTTGTTTAAGTTTGCAAAGCTAAAAAGTGAAAAAGCTAGGATTCAAACTCAGGCCTTTCGACTAAATCCCATGCTTTCCTCACTGTGACATGCTACCTCTGGTTGGTGAAAGGAGAACTGGCAGAGACTTATCATACAGAAGAAATGACTAAAAGAGAGCATGGGAGTGTCTTTAATAATTTTTAAGGAGTATCATGTGGATTATTGATCAGATTGATTTTGAGAGACCTAGAAATAACAGGTAGAAGTATCAGAGATACAGATTTTGGCTAAGTATAAAGAAAAACTTCCGAATGTCTTAGAAAGTAGTAGGTGTCCTTTTATAGAAGGTCATGAAAGAAAAGAAGAATAATTATTTGAGTACTTGTAAAGGAAATTCCTGTTTAGGTACCAATTAGACAAATAGATTTCTGAGGTTCCCTCATACTCTGAGATTTTATAAATCTTCCTAACACAATACAACTATTAAAAAAGAAATAACTCACAATGATTTAGACCTTTTGTTCAAACCCTGATCTATGGAGACTTAAGAATTGTGACTCCCTCTTGCATTATGAATAAAATACAAAACCTTTATTCTGGCATTTAGTTACCCATTTAGAGTCATCCACATTAAGGCTCTCATTTACCTTTCTAGTCTTACTATGTATCATCCTCCTCTATACCTTCTCCATTGCAGAAAACTGATCTTCCTTTTGTTTTATGTACAGTACATTTTATTATGTACCTCCATAGTTTTTCACATTTAGTCCTTCAGGTTTACAATGCATTCCCTCATCTCCTCTGCCCAATACAATTCATGGCTTCTTTCAAAGCATGGTTCAGGGGTAATTTCATAAAAGAGAACTATACTTATCCCTCCCCCTTCCACCAGTTATTATTGCTCTCCCTTTTGATATTACTTTGTATTTACTCATTTGCATTAATATATCCTCCTTCCCCCCAAGTAGAATGGAAGTTTCTCAAAGACAAGGACTAGTCTATTTTATTTTTTGTCAAAAAACAAAAACATTTGTAATACTAGGAGCTAATAATAAAAAAACTAAACTGAATTAAATTCTAATCTAGAAGATTTTCACAAAGAACATGGGAATTCTGGGATTTGAAGTATGTGTATGATTTGATTATACACAAAAAGAAGGGTGTGGGGTGCTTGCTATAGGTTAGTATTCATGTGGCATGTACTATGTTCATTTAACTATAGAAGGCATATGCCTGAGAAGTTTTCCTTGGTGCTGATAGTACAATCAGGGCAATATTCTCATTTCCCCTGGCATGTCTTTCTAATTCCTGCCTCTATTTCTAAATTTGTACAGCTGAACTTCCTCCTCTTATCTTGACTGTTCTCTTTCCTCCTCCCTACCAATGCATGTCTATCACTTTCTTCAAGATCTGGCTCAACTCTCGTCTACTTCAAAAAGTTGTCTTTGTCTAATTCCATTATATAATGAACCTTTCCCTTCTTCTTTTTCAGACTTTTTGGTTTAAATCTGCAACATATTATCAAACACTCATTTTTGTTCTCAGCATTAAATATATTAACCTTTTTGGTCCCAACCAATCTGTAAGTGCCCCAAGGGCAAGTACCAGGATTGTTTTAATACTTAGTCAACTATTGATGTAGTAAATTCAGGCTCACTAGAAAAGTCTCTAAATCCTGAATACTCCTCCCAACCACACCCTTTGGTCTAAAATCCCTTTGAACAGGGACTGGTGAAGTAACAAACATCCAACATCATGCTTCTGTCAAGGATCAGTCTTAGTGGGGAAATACATTTTGTCCATGACATGTATCTCCCATAATGCTTTATAGAGGAATATTCAGTAAATGTTAACTGAATCTGCCTTCTGTTTAGGGGGTGGTCAAAACCCTGAAACTGAATGAAACTTCTAATGAAGAGGATACCAATAGCTCTAAAATTAATCCTGACAACCCAATACCATAGAGTTCCAGGAGATCTGATTAGCCCCAAGTCGGGCTGACTTTTTGTTCAGATTATTCCTATTCCACAAAATCTCAGAGGAAACTTGAAAAAGTGGGCTCTTACAATAGTCATAGATTTAAGGGGTATATGGGTGTGGTTGTGTGTGTGTAGGGGGAGAGATGAAGCAAGAGATAGGTATGAGATTATTAAAACGAGCACATATGGATCTCTCTGTGGTCCTGAATTTGCTTTTTAGTTAATTCGGTTGACTTTACCTCTAAAATTTCTCAATTTTCAGACCTTTTTCCATTTACTTTCTTGAGCCATGTTGCACATTCTTGTCTTATAGCCTGTTTGTATTAAATATTTTGAACATTGCCAACCTAGACAGTCTAATATTGCCTATTGCCTGCTATCCATATATTGCTTTGAATCTTGTTGATCCTTAACTGCCTGATATAAGTTCCTTACTCACCTCTGCAAGTCCACCATTCTTTGGCATCTAGACATTCTAGTTACTTTGGTTTTGAATCACTTATTGGCAGTGAGCATATTTTCCCAGAAAACTCATCAGCTAACTCAGACACAAGTCTGTCTGTCCCAGATGATAAAGTGGGCATTTTATACTGAAGACAGATGGTGATGAATCTACACATATAAAGAAGAAGCTGATCCATTGGTTTTTGCTACACACTGTTCCAAGGAACTAGACTTCACCCACTACCTCTTGGCATGTCTTCCTTTCTTCTGGTGCCCAGTAAAAGGACTTTGGTACATAGAATCATCTTGTGCTAGAGGAAGCCTTAGAAAAAATCAAATCCAACTCTTTCATTTTTTAAATTAGAAAATTGAGACCCAGAGAATGGAAATTGCTTGCCCAAGACTATATTGAAAGTTAAAGGTAGAAACCGTGCTCAGACATAAATCTGTTAACTCTCAGTTCTGTGCTCTTCCCACATTGAATGTTGCCCACAGTCAGGATTAACCTGTAATAAAATTGTGAGGAAGGTAACACTTTTATTTAGTTTCTCCACCACCATCACTCCATTGCTTTGCCCACTATTCCCCCGATTCTTTTCCTCCAGTTACCTAGATACTTTCTATTATAGTTTATCTTTCTTGGGAACAGAGTGTTGCAAAAGTCTTAGTTCTTGAGAGTAGGAACTATGTATCTCCTACAAAGTCTAGCACAGAGCTGTAGGCACTTGTTAAAGATATGCTGATTAACTGATGTAAGAAAGTCTAGAAGTCATCTGAATTTTCTTTCACTCAATTAATTGAAGTAAGATTAAGGAAGCACGGAATGAGGCAGAGAAATACCAGATTGAAAGTAAAAGCTGGGCAAAGATTTGTTTTGTTTTCTGAAAAACTCTGAAAAGAGTTTCCCAGTTGTTCATTTACATGAATTGCTGCAGGGAACATTTCAAAGATAATGCCTGGCCATGTGAGGAACCATCATTAATATGCACAGGTCTGGTAGATAGGTGTGTGTGTATGTGTGTGTGCGTGTGTGTGTGTGTGTGTGTGTGTGTGTGTGTGTGTGTATGTGTGTGTGTGTGTGTGTGTGTGAAGATAAAGATGAAATAAAGAATGGAAAAGTGAAATCTAAATGTTATATAAAGTATCAAAAAGTCAAGGTCTCAGTGTATTGAGCACCCACTGTGTGCAGAGTCCAGAGTTAGTATCAATGGCGACATAAGAGGAGGTAAAGGTCCCTACCAAGATGTGAAACAACTTTCAAATAAACTCTACAGAATAATAGCAAATGAAAAATTAAAATAAAGTTCAATATGCAAAGGTTGAGGTGATAACAGAGCAAATGATGGATCAAGGTTGCTGAGGTAAAGCTGAGTAACCAATTTGGAGAAAGTGAATATTGAGCAAGTTTCTGGAGGAAAGATAGGACAAAGAATGGTAATGTGAGGAAGAGAAAACTATACATGTAAGAGAATAAATTTAATTTTGATCAAGACATTCTGTATTGTTCCAAATTCCTCATTAGCAGTTTGGACTAGGATTACTGGACTTAGAGGTGGACAGAAAACAGAGATTGTCTAATCCAGCACCACCATTTTACAGATGATGAAATTGGCCTACAATAGTTAATGTACTTGACCAAGGTCACAAAAATAGGAGGAAATGAAAGCAAAGTTTGAACCTTGACTACAATTTCAGTGCTCTGCTTAATCATGTGTCTTGAAGTCACTCACACTTGAAGTGTGAGGTTTCAGGGTACCACTGGTCCTTGATGTATATAAGAAAGAAGATTGCCATGGTACCTTAGTCTTTTGAGGAAGGCTAGACTTGGGTTCCAGGAGATATTGTATAAGTGGTAGTAGATGTGACTTGGATTCAAATGGCCTGGGTTTGATTCCTTCTTAACTTACTACATTTATCAACAGAAGGATTTTGATGAAGTTACCTATCTGAGCCTCAGTTTTCATATCTATAAAATGGATACAATTATGCTTGCAATGACTACCCTACCTTTCTCAAAGGTTCCACTGCATTCCACTCCATCAAGACATGGAGGTGATCTGAGTTTTTAAAGTAGAATAAAAGTTTTGAAAGGTTCTATCAAACTGGAAAGGCTTCAAGGATGGTCCCAGGAACAGATTCTGCCTGCTCTCCAAGAAACAGCCTCAATAAGAACAAAAAGGCTTATCACTGGACCAATGCTACTGAATAATGAATTTTTAGCCATGATAACACATGAAAGTAATAATTTTAAGAAACATCTTTTAACATCATTTCTTTTCTCCTTTGACAGTCTATATGTATTTATAAAAATGTTATGTTAAAACAGATTTTAACTTTCATTTTTCAAAAATTTGAGTTCCAAATTTTTCTCTCCCTCTCTCCCCTCACTTCTCCCTGAGAAAACAAGCAATTAGCTATTGATTGTACATTTACAATTATGCAAAACATATTTTCATATTATCTTCATGGCAAAAGGAAATAGACAAAAACACAAGAAAAATAAAACAATAAAAATTATGTGTTGATCTGTATTCGGATTCCGTCAATTCTTTCTCTGTATGTGGAAGCATTTTTCATCGCAAGTCTTTCGAAATTGTCTTGGATCATTGTATTGCTCAGAATAGCTACATCATTCACAATTGATCATCATATAATACTGTTGTTACTATTAATAATGTTCTACTGCTCCTGCTTATTTCACTTTGCATCAGTTCGTGTACCATCTATTCAAGTGTTTCTGAAATCATTCTGCTCATCACTTCTTATAGCACGATAGTATTCCATCACAATCATATGCTAGAACTTGTTCAGCCATTCCCTAATTGCTGGGCATCCTTTCAACTTTCAATTTTTTGCCACCACAAAAAAAGAGCTGCTGTAAATATTTTTGTAAAAATTTGTCCTTTCCCCATTTCTTTGATGTCTTTGGAATACAAATATAGTAGTGCTATTGCTAGATCAAAGAGTATGCATAGATTTATAGCCCTTTGGACACAGTTCTGAATTGCTCTCCAAAATGAATGAATCAGTTCACAAGTTAATCAGCAGTGTGTTAACATCCCAATTTTTCCACATTATCTCCAACATTTATCCTTTTCTTCTTTAGTCATATTAGGTTAGTTGTGAGGTAGTACTTCAGAGTTGTTTTAATTTGTATATCTCTAATCAATGGATTTAGAGCATTTTTTCATGAAAACTGCCTGCTTATATCCTTTGACCATTCATCAATTGGGGAATGATTCATATGCTTATGAATATCATTCAGTTCCTTATATATTTGAGAAATAAGGCCGTTATCGGAAAAAACTTCCTGTAAAATCTTTTTCTCTGAGTTTTCTGCTTTCCTTCTAATCTTGGTTGCATTAGTTTTGTGTGTGCAAAACTTTTAAAATTTAATGTGATAAAAATTATCTGTTTTACCTCTCACAATGTTCTCTATTTCTTGTTTGGTCATTAATTCTTCCCTTTTCCATAGATCTGACAGGTAAAATACTCCATGTTCCCCTAATTTACTTATTATATTATCCTTTATGTCTAACCCACGTATCCATTTTGACCTTTGTATGGTGTGGTATGTTGGTCTATGCCTAGTTTCTGCCAAATTGCTTTCCAGTTTCACTAGTAACTTTGGTCAGAGAGTGAGTTCTTGTACCAAAATCTTGGGTCTTTGCATTTATCAAACACTAGATTACTATGATCATCTGCTATGCTAGATCATGTAACTAATTTATTCCACTGATCACCAGTCTACTTCTTAGCCAATACCAGATTGTTTTAATGATTACCATTTTGTAATACAGTTTGAGATATGGTACTGGTAGACTACCTTCCTCCACATTTTTCCTTTGATTTCCTTGATATTCTTGATCTTTAGCATCATTTCATCAATAGTGATGGTAACTGACAGAAAAGGGAGGTGAACGTGTTAATAATTATAGTTTCTGGAGGACAAAGAGCCATCAGAAATCCTGGGTACAGTTCCAGCTTCTGTCATGTACCAACTACAAGAATCTGAGAAAGTTACTTAACCTCTCAGTTACCTAGGCAAATTTCTAAGTTGACAAAAAAGGTAAAACAGTGGCCTAGCTACTTTGGTAGAAGGAGTTTCCTCACTGGAAATGCCCTATAACAATGAAAGAAAATGTCTGAATTATAAAATATCCTTAAAAATCATCATTTTTGTTTAAAATGTGACATCGTCCTCCAGAAAGTCAGCAGGAATGGAAGTATTTCAATATTTCCAGTCTCACTACAAATTAAAACAGAAGAGAGAAAGAAAAAAATAGAACAACTCATAGGCTATACTTGAAGGAGCAAATAACATAGTATAGCTTTTTTCCTTGTGTACCCAGAGGTAAAAAGAAAAAATATTTTCCAAGTGTACATGATTATTTCAACTTTTAGTGTTCATGCTGAAAATACATAGGAAGTGCAAGGGGATAGAGTGCCAGACCTAGAGGAAGGGAGACTTGATTTCAAATCCATCTTCAAACACCTATTAGCTATGTGACTTTGGGAAGTCATTTAACCTTTCCTCTCCTTAGTTTCCTCACCCGTGAAATGGAAATAATAGTGTTACCTATCTTTTAAGGTTGTTGTGAGCATGAAATGAGTTAATATTTGTATGTTTTTTAAATCTTAAAGTTCTATATAAATGCTGTTATCATTATAAGCAAAAAGACTAACATAAATAAAACTACAGTTCATGCATCAACATTTATTTTAAAAGATGATGAGATAAAGAAAAATTTTAAAAACTACATAAGAGTCTCAGACCATGTAAACATTGGATTGTGGGGGGATTGAGCAGCTGACAGTATACCCCACCACCGCCACTGGAAGCAGAGGGTTATCTTGAGAAAGAGCTCAAAAGTCTAGTAAATTGCTGGAGAAATAAACAAAAACCAGAAAAAGAATCAGACTATAGAATATTACTTTGGTGACAAAGAAGACCAAAGCATGCAAACAGAAGAAAACAAACTCAAAGCTCCTCCATCCAAAGACTCTAAGAAAAATATGAATTAGCCTCAGGATATTGAAGAGCTTAAAGAATTTGGAATTTAAAGTTTTAAAAATGCATATTAAAATTGTTTTTGCATGTAACCATGGAAAACAGAATACTGAACAAAAATTTTAAAAAAAGTTACAGATTATATTATTACATAAAGAGAAAAAAAGACTAAGAAGTTATTAGCAACTAATAACCTGTGATTCTGAGTTCTCATTACCAGTGAATACTGATGAGAATGACTTGTGCACATATTAAGTGAAACTTGGATGAAAATGTGAGAAGGAAATAAACAGACTTTTGCAAATTATTTTCTACAGTAGAGTCAGATGATACAACTGACTAAAAGGTATAGAGAAGGCAAGATCAAGATCCTGCTGTTTTTATCATTTGCTAAAGACCCTCCCCCTCTCCGCAAAAATAGCTTTTGACATAGTAGAACTATATGCAGTCATAAAAGGCTTTCCTGCTCCAAAGTATCTTATGAATGAATATATTAGGTTTCTACAAGATTCCTTCCTTAATAGATGGAACCACAGGGACAATTCATTCAAGCATTCAAGGCTGTCATTCTTTTTGCCATTTTCTTCCTCATCAGTTCCTTTTCATGGTACTCTCTGGAATCCCTCTATTAATAAATTTCTCTTCATCTTCTTTCTCCTCTTCACAATATTTCCATCTTCTTGCATGCATATAAACCAGGTTTTCTCTGGAAGACAAAGACTAACTGGCTACTCTTCAGTGCTGACTGCTTTTTCCTTATAATTCTTTCTGACACACTGGGCCAAGAGTGTGAATTGGCATTCCCTGTTCCCTCTCTTGCAGCAGTTTCTCCTTTCGGAATCATTCTATTTATTCAATTTCATCTGGTCTAGATCCTTGTTGCTTGATCATTTGACCTCTAAATCTCTCTCTCCTTTCTCAAGGAGTTCAATTTTTGTGCTTTAGCATTTCCCTTTATCCACATTTTGCCCTCATATGTGGAGATTTCAATATACATGTGGATGCTAGTTCAAATACCTTGTCCTCCAAGTTTAACAGCTTCCATGATCTGTAGCTTTATTCTGCCTCAGCAATGTGGTGGTTATCATAGATCTCACCATTAGCTATAACTATGGTATCTCTACGATTTCAAATTCAGAAATTCTCTCTGACCGTAGTTTCTGTCTTTCTAATTCCTTCTCTCAAACTTTCCCTGAACCTATTTTTCATTCTTATTACAACCTCTAATCCCTCCATATCTATGTGTCTTCTCATTTTGTCACTGCCCTAGCCTTATTTTCCTCTTTCCATAGTCTTGACTCTATAGTTGACCCATTCAGCTATACACTTTGAACTATATATTCCTTTCCTTCTTACTCTTTTGTCCTACCACTGTTCATGACCTGACAATGATGGATAATGGATTGATCATCTCTGGATCACAGTTATCATCTTCCTTCTCCACGTATAGTCCTGAACTATTGACCACCAATACAGAACATCACACTATGTTGCCAACTGGATCCAACATAAATTCATGTTATCTAATTTCAACAAGGCTCTTACTACTTTATTGCAGAACTTTCATTATTCCTTAAATTTGGACCCCATTTCCCAAAATTTCCGATTCCTCCTTCCCTCCTCCCCATACTTTGATGAGCATCCTATTTTCTTTGAAACCTATCTACATCATTTGTTCTTTTTGTGTCATGGACACCATTAGTAGCATGGTAAAGCTCATGAACTCAGAATAAAGATTTTTAACTGCATAAAATAAAATACATAGGATCAGAAAGCAAACCAACTGTATTTAAATAGGATTATGTAAATTTTATTAAAACCTGAAGAGTCTCCTTCCCCAGTTAAGAACTCTTGCTCTACATTTTCATATTCTTCCCTAATTTATTCCTTTATATGAAGAAGTGCCCTATTTCATGGCCAAATCCAATCCCTTTAACTATGCCCTGGATCTCATTCCTCTTCACACATCTGCTTTAGGAAACATATCCCTTGATAATTCATTCTTTATGGTATTTAAAACCCTTGGCAGTCTTAATTCCACCTATATCTCCAGTCTGATTTCAAGCTATTCCCCTTCTTGAACTCTATATTCCAATCAAATAGGATTACTAGTCATTTTAAAACTTGATAGTCTATCTTCTACATTTAAGAATTTGTACAATTCATTTCCTCTGCCAGAAATTCTCCTAATCTCAAACTTTCATTATCCTTGTCTTCCTTTAGGTCTCAACTAAGGAGTCAGTCCATGAAACCTTCCCAGATCTACCTAAGTGTAAGTGAACTCTTCCTTCTCATTTTTCTTTGTGAGATATTATTTTTGTATATCTGATATCCCCTAACTCCTGGCACATAATAGTAACTGATTCATGGATTGAGTAAATTTTCTCTCTTTCTCTCCCTTGCTCCCACCCCCTCGCCTCACACACGCACACATAAACACAGTACTCTTTTCATACCAAACTTGATTTTTTTCATCGCTGTAGGGAGCTCCTAGTGAGAATCTTCCTTTACCAATTCAGATTGATGTCTCTTTTGAAACTTTTAGTATAAAGAGTTTCCTAGGGCACTGAGAGATTATGTGACTTGTCCAGGGTCACCTGGTCAGCCTGTCTGAGAGGCAAGACTTGAACGTTGGTGAGGTCACTCTTCATTACTATACCATAATGTCTCATGAATACTCCCAACCTAGCCTCCACAGCCATCATTGAGGAGAGAAATTATTTTGGAGGGAGGGACTACTTTTCTTATTTCCACTGGCAGTAATTACAGACCACTTGCCACCAGTCAGCCAGTCAAGCATTTATTAGTCTCTTACTATGTATCAGGCGCTGTACTAATTAATGGGGATAGAAGGGAAGGCAAAAAACAGCTTTTACCCTTAAGACCTCACAACTTAATGGCATAGAAAATATAATCAGCAATGTACAAACAAGCTACATATAAGATGAATAGGAAGCAATTAACAGAGGGAAGATACCAGAATTAAAAGAAATTAGGAAAAGGCTTACTATAGAAGGTAAGATTTTTAGCTGGGAATTGTATGAAGCCAGGGAAGCTGCATGGTGGACGTGAGGAGGAAGAGAAATCAAGTCATAGAAAATAGCCAGTTAAAATACCTAAAATCAAGAGACTGAATGACTTGTTCAGGGAAAAACACAGAGGGTAGGGTTATTACATTAAAAAGTAGTACATGGTGAAATGTCAGATACAAGAAGATTGGAAGAGAGGAGGCATAAGTTATGAAAGATTTTAAACATCAAATGTGGTATATTAAATTTGATTCTGTGAGTGATATTAAGACACAGAAGTATATTGAGGGTGGGGGTCATGGTCACACCAACACTTCAGGAAAACAATTTTGGTGGTTGAATGCAGTATGAATAGGAGCAGGGAGAAATTTGTGGAAGGCAGACCAAGCAGACAACTGCCATTTCTTGTATGTGAGGAAATGCATTGAAACATTAGCAGTACTGGAGGATCAAAGTGGATGTATTTGAGATGTTACAATGGTGAAACTGATAGGCATTGGCAACAGATTGTATATGGTGGAGGTGGGGTGGGATGTAAGAGATAACGAGAAGGTGAGGATGACATCTAAGTTGCAAGGCTGGAGAACGGAAAGTATGGCGGTACCCTTGAAAGTAATAGGGAAATTTGGAAGGAGGGAGGATTTGGGGGAAAAGATGAGTTCAGTTTCAGACAGTTTGAGGTTAAGATGTCTATAAGATATCCACTTTGAGGTGTTCAATAGACAGTTGGAAATGCAAGACAAAGGAAGCAGAAAGGTTAGGGCTGGATAAGTTGATCTGAGAATTATTGGCATAGAGACAATAATTGAATCCATGGCAGCTGATAAGAGAGTACCAAGTAATTAGTGGAGAAGATGAATAGATGGAGAAGAGAATGGCCAGGATAGAAATCCACATGATAGTGATAGAGATTTTAGGATTGCCTAGTAGCAATGAGGGCCCCATTAAGGTTATGGAACATTAACATGTAGTGGACCTAGTCAGAACAATTGCATGATTTTCTCTACTAATATTCATTAGCACATGTATAAGAGTGAAGGGAGAGGCTGGTGAGAGTGAAAGCCTGAGGTCTGGAAGGGAAAAATCAGCAATATAATAAGCGTATAAGAGACTCAAGAGAAGAAGATAAGGTAGAATGGAAATGGTTCACCAAGGTATCATGATGGGGCATGGCTAATGAAGGCGTAGCCAGGGAGAGAACTGCGGGATTGAGGAATCAGAGGTCAAGGTTTAGATAAAGAACTTGGTTTGGTATTGGAAGACCAAAAAATAGATTGAAAGTCAAAAGATTGTGATCAAATAAGGAAATTTCAGTGTTCATGAACATGAACATGGCACATTTGTGGATAATGATAAGGTAAGATGGGATTGTCTGTCTTTGTGTGTGGGGCACAAGAGTAGGTCATGTGAAATGAACAGATTGAGTAACTGGGAGATTAGGGTATTTGGGGGAGTGTGTTGAAGATCCCTAATGTAAGGATAAGAGTTGGGAAGGAGAGAAAGATCATGAAGAAGATGCTGAACTCATTGAGGATAGTATTTTGGAGAGTATGCTGAACGTCTTCAGACAACAGCCACTCAGACTTTGAGCGGGTGGTAAACATGGATTTTAAGAATCTCAAAGGAGGAGAGATTATTGGATGATGGAGGTAGAGGGAAAACCTGGAAAGTTGTAATGGATAGCAAGGAATATTACAACTTCCCCAGCCTGACCAGCCAATCTAGTGGAATGAGCAAAAGTAAAGCTAATTGGTCATAATGGCCCACCAATGAGTAGATGGACACAGGAGACCTAGGAGGGACAGAATTACTTCTAGTTTCCAGGCCTTCAAGTCCTGCTTCCAGCTAAGGCCTTGAGGCCATCATCCAGGGAAGCAATTACCAGGGCCAGCCATTTTCAGCAACTGCCAACCAACTGTAGACAGTCCAGCTTAGTTGAAACAGCAAAGCTTGCTGAAAGAGAGATAGGAGACAGCATGTGCCAGGCAAATCAAAGCACCACAATTTCTTCTCAAATGCTAATGAAAACAGTCCAGGACCCTGAACCTATAATCCTTGGGAATAGCTATGCTTCTAGCCTAGTTCCAGCCATTATTCTGGGAAGCTCCCCCTATGGAGATGGAGCTTGACCCCCACTCCTACAGGCGCTACAGCCAGAAAAGAAAGCGCCTGCCTTCAAAGTCCTTTTAAACTATCAAATATTTCAACAGAAGAAATTGATATGATTTTCCCCCAGTGGAAATGACATCCAAGAAGAGATATTAACATCTTCTTTGTCACTGCACTCTAAGGATGATGGAACTTTTCCATCTGACTGGCAGCCTTCCATATGTCTCTATAGAATATGAGATCCTTGAGTGTAAGGACTATTTTTCTTTTCTATTTGTATCCCTATTGCTTAGTATAATGGTTTGGGATTCTCATTTCTCTATCATTCTAACCGCTGGTGCTTGTGGCTGTCTTGTGCCTGGCTCCCATGGCAAATTGCCTGTTTGTAGAAACCTATTTTCTATTCTACTGGCTATATATACTGAAAATTCTTAGCTAAGATTTTTTACCTACAGTAGGTTTTTCCAAATATTTTGTTCTGAGTCTTCTTCCCTGTCCTTTTCTCTAAATGATATTTTCTTTCATGCTCAAGTATTTCTTATTTGTATTTAGCAGATTCTCACTATAGTCCTAATTCAAATACTACCTGTTCTCAGAAACTATTGTAGCTAATATAAGGCAGCAATTAATGTAGGGCAGTTACCTAAATTAACTCCAGTATAAGAGAAGGTTTTGTGCCAAAATACAATTTATTATCACTTCTTTTAAAAGTTTTTTTTGCAAATTAAAAAGGTTTTCCTTTCTTTTCCTCTCACCCCAATTAAAATTTTAAAAAGCACCAAACACTTGAGTAACAAGAATACAGTCAAGTAAAAAAAAAATTCTGAATTGTCCATGTCCAAAAATATTTGTCTCATTCTTTCTCTTGACTCCCTCTCTTTCCTAATTGCTTGCCTCCTTTGGGAAACACACCAGTCTCTTGCCTTTTGCCTAAGTGAAGAAAACACCATTCCATCTTACCAGGTCTCCTGGCTACCACTGGAAGAGTAGAAATACTATTTCATTGACCATCAGACTCCTCCCTTCTAGGGAAGAGGAGAAAGACTATTCCATCATTTCTCTAGACTGGCTCTCTGCCTTGAGGGAAGAAAGGGGAATAACCATTCTTTCAGTTCTTACCACTTCATCTGAACTGCCTAAAACAGGGAAAGGACTCCACTCTTGAGGCCAAACACCATTGGACAATGAAACCTACCTGAACTTATTCCTCAAAGTTTAACAAATTCCAGTTTCATTCCCCCTTTACCCAGTATTCTGAA
Organism: Potorous gilbertii; assembly: GCA_028658325.1. Lineage (NCBI taxonomy): Eukaryota > Metazoa > Chordata > Mammalia > Diprotodontia > Potoroidae > Potorous > Potorous gilbertii. The sequence continues at coordinate 271,133,302 of CM053771.1, read as the reverse complement.
ACTCCAGCTGCCATCATTGAAAACCTTGCTCTTGTTCCTCAGATGTCCAATTTTTTATTCTTATCCCCCTCAACCCAGTTTCTGCAATATATCACCCTAAATCTATCCATTTCTTTCTTTCTTTTTATATTTTTTACCATGCTCTTTAGAATTCTTGCTCTATTGGCAACACATTTGCTTTCATCCTAAATTAAATCTTTTTCTTTTCCAGTGTTTCCATCTTTTGACTCTCACTGAGACCTGGCTCCCTCATGATGATGACTTCTTTTACCACCTTTTCTAGAACTGGTTGAACTTTAACTTGTTCTTTTCACTCACTGGTTGAGGAGGGAGAGGTTCATCCAATTCATATCTATCACCCAATCAACAGTTTGGTAGTTGTTTTCTCCCCAGGATTTGCCTCTTCTTTTCTCAGAGTTCAGTGCCTGGTTCACACTCTTTTTCTCCTCAATTCTTGCCTTTATCCTAGGAGACTTCAACATATATATGTATATATAGATATGTGTATGTCTATTATACACACACACACACACACATATATGTGTATGTATATTCACGTAATTTTAAACTCACATTTCCTCAGCTTAACCTACCCTTTCACCCCACCCCCCACAAATATGTCATACCCTTGATCTTGCTACATTTTCAGGTTAGTGAACTTTGAAATTCCCTAATCTGATCACAACCTATTATTATTCCATTTCTTACTCTGCCTTGCCACCCTAACCCCTGTTCTTTAATCCCACAGTGACCTCCATTTCCTCGGTTCTTTCTGAGGCCATGGTCCTTGCCCTAGTTGCATTTTCTTTATTGTCTGATCTGGATCTCTGGGTGAACGAGTCTAAATCTAGGCTATCTTCTTCCTTCTCCTGAGTCTCCTGTCTCTTATGTTAATGCTTACCTTGCCCCTACTAGCCTAGCCTTGTATGATCTGCCCTCACTCATATACATGAGAAGCTAAAAGAAACTGGAGAAAATCATGCAACTCTTCTGATTGGTCCACTTACAAATTTGTTACATAACCTCAACTGAGCCCTCGCTGTCACTACCTCCTCCACTTCTCTTCCACATGCAGAAGTGACCTTTCTCCTTAGCAAGGCAAATCTCTTTCCCCATAATAGTTCTCCAGAAGACTTCTATCTCCGTCATCTTTGCCCTCTTACTTAAATCTTTGTCTACTGGATGCTTTTTTACTACCTAAACACATGCCCATGTCTCTCCCAACCTCAAAAAAAAATCCTTCCATTTCTACTTACTATTGTCCTAAATCTCTTCTGCCCTTTGTAACTAAACTCTTTGAAAAGGTGTTTTATAATAGGTGCCTCCATTTTCTTTCCTCTCATTCTTCTTTTTTTTTTTTTTTGGATTCTCTAGTCTGGCTTCAGACCTCATCATTCAACCAAAACTGCTGTCTCTGTAGTTGCCAGTGATCTCTTGATACTAACTCTAATGGCAATCCTCATCCTTCTTGACCTCTCTGTAGTTTCTGACACTGCTGATCACAATACTATCTTTGATATCCTCTTCTCTCTAGGCTTCTATGACACTGCTCTATCCTGGTTCTTCTCCTACCTATCTGTCCCACCCTTCTCAGTTTCTTTGGCCAGATCTTCATTCAACTCATGCTCTGTAAACACGGCGTCCTCCAGAGATCAGCCTCAGAACTCTTTCACTTATCTCTTCTCTTTCTACTATTTCACTTGGTGATCTAAGCAGCAAACATGGTTCCAATTATTATCTCTGTGCGATTGATTTTCACAACTTATCCAGCCCTAACCATTCTCCTAGTCTCCAGACTTGCATTTCCAATGACTATTAATCATTTCAGCAAATTGAATGTCTTCCAGAAGTCTTAGATTCAACATGTTCAAAATTGAACTCATTATTTTTTGTCTCCCAACCTTTATCCCTTCTAAACTTCTTTATTGCTGTCAAAGACACTACCATCTTTCCAGTCACCCATACTCCCAACCCAGGTTTCTGGACTCCTCACTCATTCTCATCCACCATATCCCATCATTTGCCAGGTCTTCTTAATTTTTGACTTTTTCATATCTCTGGTATATGCCACCTTCTTTCTTCTGACACTATCACCACCCTGGTACAGGTCCTTATCATTCCTACTTATTTGATCTCCCTGCCTTAAGCTTTTCCTCACTCCTCACTCCAATCTATCCTCCATTAAGGTTTCAATTTAATTTTTCTTAAGCACAAATCTATTCAATAAACTCTAGTGATTCCCTGTCACCTACAGGATCAAAGGTAAAATCCCATGTTCATCATTCACACCATATCCCCCTCCTTTTACCTTTCAAATAGTCTTTTTAAAAAGTATATAATTTATTTATTTTTAGTTCTTAACATTCACTTCAACAAGAATTTGAATTCAAAATTTTCTCCCCATCTCTCCCCACCCCCCACCAAGGACAGCATGTACCCCATCCACCCCTTCCTCCAGTCTGCCCTCCCTTCTATTACCCACGTTTCTTCCATGCACTTTCCCCTCTATCTTCCTGTAGGACAAAACAGATTTCTATATTCCATTGCCTATATAGCTTAATTTCCAGTTGCATGCTAAAACAAGTTTTAACATTCATTATTAAAGCTTTGAGTTCCATATTCTCTCCCTCCCTTCCCATCCACCTTCACTGAGAAAACAAGGAATCAATATAGGTTGTACATGTGTAACAAGCAAAGCACTTCCATAATAGTTATGTTGTAAAAGACTAACCACACTTCCCTCTGTCCTATTCTGCCCTCAATTTATTCCATTCTCTCCCTTGACCTGTCCTACCTCAATAGTATTTGCTTCTGATTATCCCTTTCCCCAATTTGCTTTCCCTTCTATTATCTTCCTTCTCATATCTCCTTCCCCCTTGCCTTCCTTCAGGGTAAAGTAGATTTCAGTATCCAATTGAGTATGTGTTATTCCTCCTTAAGCTAAATCATATGAGAGTAAGGATCGTTTATTTCTTTTCATCTCCCCCCTCTTCCCCTCCATTGTAAAAGCTCTTTCTTCCCTCTTGTATGTGAGATGATTTGCTGCATTCTACCTCTCCCTTTCTCTTATTCTTAGTACATTCCATTCAACAGTAAATTTTGTTTTTTTAAGTATTCTCCTTTCATATTCAGGTCACCCTGTGCCTTCTGTCCATGTGTATACATACATACATACATATACACACACATGCACCCATATACATATACATACCTACACATGTATAATACACACATACATACATACTTATACACACCTACATACACATACACACACATATTCTCTTTAACTACCCTTATACTGAAAAAGGTCTCATGAATTACAAATAACATCTTTCCGTGTAGGAACGTAAATAGTTCAACTTAATGAGTTCCTTAAGGCTTCTCTTTCCTGTTTACTTTTTCCTGTTTCTCTTGATTCTTGTATTTGAAAGTCAAATTTTCTGTTCAGCTCTGATCTTTTCAACAAGAATGCTTGGAAGTACTCTATTTCATGGAAATTCCATTTTCCCCCTGTAGTATTTTGGTTTTAATCCTATCTCCTTTGACCTCTAGAATATCATATTCCAAACCCTTTGATCCCTTAGTGTAGAAGCTGCTAAATCCTGTGTTATTCTGATTGTATTTCCATAATACTTGAATTGTTTCTTTCTGGCTGCTTCTAATATTTTCTTCTTGACCTGGGAACTCTGGAATTTGGCTACAATATTCCCAGGAGCTTTTCTTTTCAGATTTCTTTGAGGAAGTGCTGGGTGGATTCTTTCCATTTCTATTTTATCCTCTGGTTCTAGAATATCAGGGCAGTTTTCCTTTATAACTTCTTGGAAGATGACGTCTAGGCTCTTTTTGTGATCATGGTTTTCAGGTGGATCAATAGTTTTAAATTAACTCTCCTGGATCTATTTTCCATGTCAATTCTTTTTCCAACGAGATATTTCACATTGTGTTCTATTTTTTCATTCTTTTGCTTTTGTTTTGTAATTTCTTGGTTTCTCACAAAGTCATTTTACCTTCTATCTGCTCCATTCTAATTTTTAAAGAACTGTTTTCTTCAGTGAGCTTTTGAACCTCCTTTTCCAGTTGGCCAATTCTGCTTTTTAAAGCATTCTTCTCCTCATTGGTTTTTTTGGACCTCTTTTGCCATTTGGGTTAGTCTATTTTTAAAGGAGTTATTTTCTTCAGCATTTCTTTGGGTCTCCTTTAGCAAGCTGTTCACTGTCTTTTCATGATTGTCTTGCATCATTCTTATTTCTTTGCTCAATTTTTCCTCCACCTCTCTTACTTTTTGAGCTGTTCCATTACCTGAGACCACTGCATAATTTTTTTTGGAGATTTTGGATGTAGAAGACTTGACTTTGATGTCTTCCTCTGATGGTATGCTTTGTTCTTCCTCATCTGAAAGGATGGAAGAAGGTACCTTTTCACCAAGAAAATAACCTTGTATAGTCTTATTTTTTTTCCATTTCTGGGGCATTTTCCCAGCCAGTTACTTGAGTTTTGAGTCCTTTGTCAAGTGGAGGGTATACTATCATAGGCTTCAGAGGTTTTCTGCAGCTATTCTCTGAGATATCAATACAGACCTGTAAGTTCTCAGTTCCTCCAACGTGGCACAATCAAGGAAGAGGAGTTTACTCCTCTGCTGTCCTGCACTCTAGTCTGTGAGCAACCACAAGCACTCTTTTCTGTCCTGGAACTGTGAGTGGAGTTTCCTCTCCACAGTCACCAGCTCTGAAATACCAGTGCTCCTTCTCACCCCAGGGTCACCATTCAGGACTGAGACACAGATCAGCTGCTTAATTCCCGCAGGGTCTTTAAGCTGATGGTTCCAAAAGTGGATGCTGCTGCCGCAGTGGCTGCCACTGTCCTGGAGCTGGGGCTGGGGCCAGACTGTGCCCCCTTCTCACCTAGGTGAAAGAGCTTTCTTACTGACCTTTGAAGCTGTCTTTGGCATTTATGGGTTGATAAATCTGTGAACCACAGCTGCTACCTGTGATTTCATGCCTTGAAGCTTGCTTCCATCCTGTCTTGCAGCATGGTCCAAGTTAGGCTGTGCTCTGGTGGAGCTGGTGTGATAGACCTTTCCTGTTGGCCTTCTAGACTATTTTGGACTGGAAATCCGTTTCACTCTGTCATCTTGTGGCTTCTGCTGCACTAGAATTTGTTTAGAGTCATTTTTTTTTTACAGATATTTAATGGAATATAGGGGGAGAGCTAGAGCAGGTCTATCTTTCTACTCCTCCATCTTGGATCCACCCTATTGAAGGTTTCCCAAATAGTCTTACACCTTATTCCCACCCACTACATATTTTGTAAGAGATCGGGTGACACTGGTCTCTTTGCTATTCCTTGAATGAGACATTCCATCTCCATGCTCCAGGCATTTCCACTAGCTCTTCCTTATGTGTGGCATACTCTCCTCATTTTCACCACTTGCCTTCTTTTCCTTTCTTCAAGTCACAGTTAAAATCCTTGTTCATACAGGAAGTCTTTCCTGTTACTCCTTAATGATAGTGACTTTCCTCTGTAGATTATCTTCAATTTTTCTGATGTACATATATTTATATATGTATGTTTAAATATATCTATCTTTTTTGCTCGCTGTTGTTTTTAATGCTGTCTCCTCCATTAGATTGTAGATTCACTGAAAGCAGGGGTTGTCTTTGTATCCTTAGTGCTTAGCACAGCTCTTGGAATATAATTATTGACTGACTGACTGAATATCAGGAGGTAGGTAGTATCCTTCGGCTTTAATCCTTTGTAATTGCATTTGGTAGCTACCTTGATCAGAGTTCTTGAGTCTTTAGAAATTGTTCATTCTTATAGTATCATTTTTATTATATTCATTTTTTCTTTATTATACTCACTTTACTTTGCATTAGTTCAGACAACTCTTCTCAGTTTCCTCTGAAACCATTCCTTACAAAATTTCTTAGAATTTCAATTGCAGTCATTTACCAAAATTTGTTCAGCCTCTCCCCAGCTGATCAGTACCTTCTTATTTTCCTTTTATTTTTTTGCTACCACAAAATCTTTAAGTTATTCTTACCTCTTCCTTCCTCTTCTCTTTACTTATTGCTCATCAAAAATTCATATACCACCCACTCATCCTGCATTTTGCCTCTTTGTTGATTTGGAAACTTTTATATCTGCTGGGACCCTAAGCAAGGTTTCACTGGTGGTAGTCTTATGACTCATTTGTTCTGGTGGGAATCACAGGAAATGTCCACATTGTAAATTTTGTGGTTAACCTTGTGCTTCCCTTTCTTCCCTCCTTCCACTTCTTACTTTGGCAATAGTAATCAAATCAGTATTTTCTCTGTTTCTGGAATAGGCCTAACAATTGATTGCCTTCTGTCTCCATTTACTTTCTTCTGCCTTTCCACATTTCACCTCCTCAACCTAGTTACCATTATTCTATGTGTATTGTTTCCTCTTTTAGAAAGAAAATTTCTCAAAGACAAAGATTGTCTCATTTTTTATTTGAATCCTCAGCACCTATCACAGTCCCTGGCACACAGTAGGTGCTTAATAAATGCTTCTTTAACTCAATCATTTGATATTACTGGTGTGGTGGATATTCTAGCACAAAGGAGGGTAAGTGGTACATAGTCGAAAAAAGAGGAATCAGTTCAGGTCAAAATCATTTGGGAGGAAACAATATCTGGGAAGACAGTAGAGTTGAACTGCAGAAGAAGAGTTTCCTGCTGTGAATTCAAGCTGCAGGGAATATGGAACAAGAACTATAATGACAGGATCATAGGACAAAGTTATAGTGAGCATATGGCAGAGATCAGTATTGGGCGTCATAAGACTAGAGTGGGTAAATTTGGACCTGTATCAAGGTTAGAGATAACACGTGGTTTCCCAGATGAGAAATATGCACCAAAAACAAAAAGCAAAAAACAATGTTGTCACGTGAAGGACCAACCAAAAAAGCACTGCCTCACAGAAAAGTCTTTAATTAGACTCATCAAAGCTGAATTCAGAGCCATCAGAATGTCCGTCAAACAAATAAGAGGAGTTATCAAAATAGGTTTATTCCTAATCAGACACGGGAGATCAAGTACGTTATTCACGAAACAGTACAGCTCAGGTTGTTGCCTCTCATTCTTGCTACATAACATACTTATCTCTTTCCTAAATGTTGGTTGCTATTGGCAACATGCTGTATGTAACCTGTTTATATCAACCACACATCTTAGCCCTTTGGGTGATTTGTAATTTTATATTTTCTGAGACAGTGGTCTCCTATGGTTTGCAAATGATTAACAGCATTAGGAGAATATCATTGTTAAAGAGAGTGAAATTTCAGTGATGGACAGTTTGGAATGATTGAAAATGCCATATAGTGTTCCCAAATGTGATGTAACCTAATTATATCCTCCTCACTTCTGGGAACAGATTATTATTTATTTTCTCCATCTACAACACTAGGTAATTTAATACATTGTAAATAACTGCATTTCCTATTCTGGGCCATACACATTGAGCTTCCACTTTGTTTTTCCCCATGTAAATAGTCAAATAAATTACTTTCAGATTATTATTGATTCCACTGTGGAGGTTTTGTAGTGCTCTGAGTATCATTTTGATTAGTGTTATATCATATATGAATAGAAACATTTTGAGAACCCTACCATCATCATTTTGGCCCTTACAAAAGACATCTTCCATGCCACCGGCCAACATCTTGGCAAACGTTATTATACACCTTGCTCGGTGTTAATATATAGTGAATCATTGGAAAAACAATCTTTTTCTCTAATGATATCTACTACTCAGTGTCATATACATTCTGATGCACACAGAAGAATTGCTTCGTTTCAGCAGAACCTTTGTAGTTGAATTCTATTCTAATATTTTCTTAAAAGTCACTAAAGTATAAACATAGTAGGATCTTATGTTTTCTGTGCCTCTCAGTCAGTTACATAATTTTAAAAATATGGTTTGCTATGAGAATCACCTAACAAAAGCTGTTTTCATCAAGAAAGCCTTTGATGTGTACATAGACCAATTTTATAAAGATTTTATAGAAAAGAAAAAAATTCAGGGATATAAGTTGATACTTTTTAGGTCCCCTTGATCATCATTTTTAGGGATATTTTTTGAAGCACCATGTGTGATTATTTTCCCCATTCTTTTGCAATCTTTATTTCTTTAGATATCTTCATTCTTGGGATAACTTAAAAAGTGATCCCTAAATGTTTTGAAATCATATTGTCTCTGCTCTGGATTTCTTCTTTTCAGTTTGAGAGACCCTGCCAGATCTTGTACTCCACCAGTATGGTCTTTGAGAACTAAGAATCACTTACATATCATGATGAGACTTTAAAGTAGGACTTTAGTGGTGGAATCTTATCCATTTAACACAAAGTAAACTGTATTAGCAAGATTGTCTCCTGATCCTTCCATGCATATTTATAATGCTCCTAACATTCAGGACACCTCCAACCTGGTTACTAGAATTATATGAGGATTTACTCCTGTGCAGCTGGTGAGAAGGAAACCAAAAGATGCCCAGGGAGTTATGAGATTTCAATGTGATGATTTATTCACTGAGCCAGAAATGTCCTATTGAATGAGGCCAGCCTTTCTACCTACCATTCCTAGAGAATGACAGATGCCTGTAGGACTCCTACCAGAGACAGTTTAATTGGTTTTTATGCTAATTCACTCTTCCTTTTTTGAGTTATGGAAATTCACAGGAGCAGTCAGTGCCTATACTCTATGAAGCAGAAAAATAAGCTAAAACATTCTCCAGAGGAAAGGTGATTTGTAAACCCAATAAATCAATAACAAATGACTTTTTGGAAGATCATTTGTTCTCTAGATATACAAAAGAGCTGATCTTGTATGTTTCTGCAAATAAATACTTCAGAATATAGTTTCTTCCAAGAGTTCTACTAGGTCAAAAAACAAGGACTCTGTATGATGAAAGTCAACAGTTTTTCCCAATACAGGTCATGCACAGTGAGAAAGAGAAAGAGGTAGCATTAATACAGGAGGAGAGACCTGGATCTTATTAGGCTTGGCTTTTGAGTCTCAAGTTATTCCAATCCTCACTAAAATTGCCATTTTCTCAGTTCTTAAGCATATGTGCCATGCAATTGATCACTTAAAATTATTCTGTATTGTTCTTATGTTGTTTTATATGTGAATCTAATCTCAACTAGATTTTAAACTTTGCAAGGACAGGGATCATTTCTTAGACTCTGTTCTTCTACAGGACTTAGTTCAGAATTTAACACATAGTAGGCATTTAGTAGACACTGATTTGTTGATCACTAGAGCCCCTAAGTTATCTCCATTACCAGAGTTTGATAACAAAAGTAAAAAAAAAATTTGAGAGGCTGTGGTTCAATTAATGTATTCATTCTTGTGTATTTGTTTTCACCTTCCTCTTTGAACAAATTATGAAGCCTGAAAGGAGAATCCTTTTCTAAGACATAAACACAGCACACAGGAAGGCTGCTAGCACAGGTTCACTCTTGATCTGGTCATACAGGAAAGACAGGGGTTAATAATCTTACTTTATTCTAGTCTAGTTTTCTCAGAAGAGGATTGCTGATAATAGGAGCACAACTGCTACAAGCATTCCCTAACCACCCTTCTCACAGGGGCCAGCGAGAAGCGGGAGTAACTATCCCTACATCTCGATGGGATCAATCAAGACAGTCATAGTTTTGCTTCCCCTAAATCCCCTCAAGCCTCAATGGAGGCTGGTTGAAGCAAACACAGATTCCCCCCAAGCCTCAGTGGGGGCGAGCTGAGGCACACACAGCATTTGTGCATTCAACCCTAGTGTTCCCCATTCACTGACCAATGATCACCTGCTTTATAGGACAAAAGACAAAGAAGGCATCCTGCCAGCAATAGCCTCACGAGGTTGCATCACCTCATCCCTGTATCTCACCACACAGCTGAAGTGGATGTTTATATAATTTATTATTATATGATGCTTCACATGTTTTGAATTATAACTGTGGGAACTCATATCTAGTACCTGGGAACAAGAGATTGTTATGAGTATGGATCCAGGGAAACTGAACACTAAGAAACAAAAACAAAAATTCACTTTACACACACGAAAGTCTACCTTACACACATCTTTAATCAAAGAAATGACTAATAATGAAATCTGGAGTACCATGATAGACCAGTGGCAAAGATTTCAGGGGACAGATGAGTCATTTTGTGTTTCTCAAACCACTTTTGTCATCATTGAATTTTTTCAATTAGCATTTGTTTTCTCTTCCCACCAAATATTTTTAAAAATTGAAAAAAAAAAACACCACACACACACAGCAGGGGACCACCCTGTGCTTAGTGCCAATATCCTAACCCAGGGGTAGGGACCCTGAGACCTCAAGGCCACATGTGGCCCTCTAGGTCCTCAAGTGTAGCCCTTTGACTGAATCTAAACTTCATAGAACCATATTGCCAAGGCAATATTAACAGCACTGGTGGTGACTGTGAATATGCCAGCGTAGTTCTCAAATGCAAAGTATAACAGATTCTCCATATAGAAGGCAGAAGAAAAACATTTATTCAGACACCAGAAAGCAAAATCCCCAAACCAGAAAGCCAAATCAGTCATAGTAACCAAGAAGTCAACACATATTAGTGCTGTAAGGGACAAAGGCATTTCCAAACCTTCCTCCCCCGCAATCCTCCACAAACAAACCCTAAGGAGCCTAGCTGTCTGCTTGCCTGTGTCCTTCCCAGCTATGACTAGCCTGACCAACCTCCTCCCAGCTCTGCTCCACCCTTCCTGTTCCACCCTTTCAGCAAACTCCTCCCACCACGTGTGACTTAGGCTTCTAAGTGATTTAAGCAGGTCACAGGGGCCTATTAATGACCGGGAAAGAGCTTCCCATTTAAATTACTGTTACAAGAACAAATTCCCTTAATTAAAGGATTTGTTCTGTAAAACTTGAACTCAGTCAAAAGGCTACACCCAAGGATCTTTCTAGGTCACATGTGGCATCAAGGCTTCAGATACCCCACCCTTGCCCTAATCTCTGCCACTAGGCAAGTTAGGCTAACTTTTCCTTAAAAAGTAGTGAAACTTTCCCCAAGACCTGCTTGGCTCAAGGAACTAAAAACTCAGACTACTGATTTCATTTTCTCATCACCTGGGTAGGAAATACCCACTTGTTGCTCAAAAGACCTTCTGTGGTGCTTGGATGATGAGAAATGATGGGCAGCTCAGGCAAGGAAGTTTCACCCAGCTAAAGCCACTCAAGTGTCCTCAGTTCCTATTCTTATTGAGTATCCTCCTTCTGTGTCTAGGTAAATCTCTTTTTGTGTATTGTTGAATGACCCATAAGTGTCTCATTTTCTTATAATATCAAACCTAAACTACCAAGGGCTTGGCCTGGTCAGTCATAATCTCAAAGTATTCTGACCTGAGTGTGGTCTGAGGTGAGAACATTTTCAAATGATTTCCTTCCTTCCTTCCTTCCTTTCCTTCCTTTCTTTCCTTCCTTTCCTTCTTTCTTTCATTCTTTCTATACCACATGTTTTTCTAGGTGGAAGTGGTTGATATTTTTCCATTATTGTCAGGCAGATATGCAACGATCTTAATAAATCTGTCTATAGCATTTAGCACTTTGACTTCCCCTCATCTCCTACATACTTTTTCCTTTTGGAGAAAGTTTTTCTGTGACATTGCTCCCTTCTGGATCTCCTCTTATATACTGGATTGCCCCTTCTCACTTTCCTTTTCTCCTTTCAGTCTACCATTCTAAGCCTGTCCCATAGGCATTTCTTGTATTTACTGATTCATACCCCATCACTGATTTGTTTGTGTATCTAGATGTCTATGATTCAAAGAGTGTGTTTAATCCCAGATAGGGCTCCCAATACTTCTGGGGGAGAATTCCAGAAGTTGGCAGATGAGGGGCATTTGGAGCATTTAAGTTACCCAGGTTTGGGGTATTCTCTGTGCCATCATAATGCTTTATGTGGTGGTGGTGGTGCTAGCGGGTTCATGGCTATTGATATTAGTCTGGCCTTCACATATCAAAAGATCACAGAAGTAGAACGGGGAGGGACTTAGAGGCCATGTAGTCCAATATTCTTATTTTATTGATGACGAAAGCATGGAATAGAAAGATTTGATGATTTACCTCAGGTCACATAGGTAGTAAGAGACATAATTAGAATTGGAGCCCATGCTCTGGGATTCCAGACTCAGTGCTCTTTCCATTATGCCCTATTGCCTTACCTTCCAAGTTCCTTTCTCAGAACACAGCTTGCATCTTTTTTTGTCCCTAGAGCACAGGGTTACTAGTAACGATGACAGTATCACTGACTACAAGTGACTGAGCATTTATTGTGTGTGTGTGTGTGTATGTGGTCAAAGTGATTTGTCCTCTTTACATCTTTAATTTATAAAAACAGCAGATAAGCTAACTATATTTTAGTTAGAGCTTTGGAATGCATGATTCCCTCTTCTCTTTCATAATAGTGTTTCACTCATTTACTGTCCCTTTTAGGGTTTCCCTGTCCCATTGCTCCTCGGCCCTTTCCTTCTTAACCCTTGATTTTACCCTCAAATCTTGGCATCTGCTCTCCTGTGCACGAGACAAACTCTAGCTACATATTCTGTTTGAGGGTTAGTAAGAAAAGGAGCTTAAATTAGAAGCGAATTCATGCTACTACTGAGTATTTTATGCTGTATTTGAGATTAGATAAATCACTTATTTACCCTGGGCCTCACTTACCTCCTCTGTTAAAAAAAAAAAAAAGGAATAATAATACCTACCCCTGAGAGGCAGCATGGTGCAGCCTCTAAACTATGGGTTCTAACTCCATATGAGGTCGTGGCCCACAGTAAGAAGTGCTGAAGGGGCCAGGAGTGGAAAAAGTTTAAGAATCCCTGGCAACTAGCCTCAGAGTCAGAAGACCTGAATTCAAGTCTTACCTCTTCTTTATTCTTCCCCATTAAACAGTGAAATGTTGTAGAAAATACACTTTATTTGGAGTCAGAGAACTTCAGTTCATATCTTCTCTCAGCCACTCATTCCCTGTGTGACCTGGAGCTTGCAAGTAAGTCACTGTCATGGAACCTGAGTTTCCTCATCTATGAAATGTACTTGATGGCCTTTAAGATACCTTTTAACTCCAAAGCTATGACCCTATGAACTCACTTGCCTGGAGTCCTAGTCACAGGCATACATTGCATAAAGGATGGGTGTGCCCAAGTGTCTTAATACACTGACCCCACACTTGAGCCATGTCTAGTCCCTTAAATCCTCATTAAATGAATGGTTAATTTGTTAAATAAATCAATGTTAAAATATTGGTACTTGATAATCTGTTGATACGTTGTCCCTATAAGAGGAATTTGCCTTCTAAATTACCAACTCCTCCTGGAACCACTAATGCTTTAATCAAAAGGAATGACTAATCACAGCATATTGGGCATTATGAGGGACCAGAAGGAAAGATATTTGGAGGCAGGTGAGCCTTCTTGGTGCCCCTCAAATCACTCTATGTGTATAGAGTCATCTGCTTTGCTTCTGTACAGGGTTACCCCATCTGTCCTGTGATTGGGGCACCAGTTTCACTTCCTGGATCATACTCTCTCCTACTCTCCCAGTCTATCCTTAATAAACTCTTAGTTGACCTGTAATGTCCATGATAGCTGTAGAATTCCATAAATCAGTGAAAAACTGTCTTTTCTACAAAAACAACGATTTATCCCATCTTAGTCCAGTCTTTGGACTTTAGTATTCTTTTTAAGTCCTCATTTTATTTCCTTTCCGATCATCCACAAAAGGCAAATATTTTTGCTTGTTGAATAATGGTGAAAATTGTCTGATAGCAACCTGTCAACTACCTTCTATCTGAACATCACTCCCAACCCATCCCCCAACATCATCCATGGTCACAGACTTCCAATATGGACTTTGACGGGTTTAAAATGTTCAGAATACTAGGATTCCCCACTCAGTTTCAACAATCTGTTCATAAAAGGAGAGATGAAAGCAAGTGTACAAGAAAGAATGCAATAATCAGACATCCAGTCCCCAGGCTCCTCTCTCACAAATGACTGCAGCTGGACTCCAATTAAACTCTATAGTTTAAATAAGGACATTGGCACTCAATTTTCCTAAATAAATCTACTTCCTTTAGAACACCAAGAGTTTTGTGAAGAATCAAATGTTCACTCTCTTGGGCATTTTTAAGCTAATAAAGTTGTGTTTCTTTTAAGTAACACCTGGGTGGCCCATTTTTTGATTTTCATGGCTGATAGAATCTTAGAATGCTTATAATGGTCAAGTGTGTGAGCTGGCAGAGACCTTAGAGACCATCTAGTCCAATGCCCTTATTTGGCAGAGGAGGGAACGTAAGGCCACAGAGGAAAAACCACTTATTTACTCAAAGTCACATGATTAGTCAATGAAAGAACTGGGACTAGAACCCAGTCTCCTGACTCCTGATTATCTTCCTTCCTCCACTAGACCCTGCTGCCTGGGATAGCTGAGGCAAAACGGGGCATCTGCACATTATTTCACAGTGCTTATTATCCTAATTATTTATCCAGAGTGACACTTTATTGAGAGAGTCCTGGGACATATGGCATTGACCTGGGCCACTGCCTGTTCATTCAGCCATATGTTTAAACTGACTCTTGGCCCCATTTGAAATCAGTGTGTCCACCACTCTGCACTGGCGTCATTTGGAAACCGGTACCTCTTATCCAGTAACATCAGGCTCATTCAAACATAAATCATCAATACAGTAAGTAATTAAACAGATGACACCAATCACATCTCCAGCAGAGTGTTGCGCCTGGGACAAACCTGCAGGGATTGGGTTGACTCCCAATAGCAGCTGTTTTGCTGTGTATTATTTTAGCCTCCAAGTGATTTCTTTTTGTGGTTCCTGAGGGAGAGATAGATGAGGAACAAATGGTACAGAACTGGACAGTGTGGCAAAATAGTAAGTGTGTGACCATGAATCAGTGGGTAAAGAAATTTTTAAGTATAAAATTCATCCTTATATAAAATAATAATTGCCCACATATCTCTCTAGAGTTCTTTGGGTTATAAAATGCTTTCATTAAATACTAATCTTCATTGATCTTCAAAAATCCCTTTTGAGATAGATAGGATAGGGCAAGGTATTTTGATTCCTTTTGTTTTGGTCCATGCCTATGATTTCATTGGTATAGAGCTGAAGACTCTTCTGATGCAGATCTGCAATTGCTCTGTGGCTTAATAGTCTGGGCAGCTTATCTTGGGCACTGTGTCTACATGACTTGCCCAAGATCACACAGCTGCTATGTTGTAGAAGTGGGATTTGAACCATTAGGTCTTTCTGAATTTGAGGTCAGCTATATCACATGCTGCCTCTCTTAGGAAGGGATTATTCATCCCCCTTCTACAGATGAGATTACTGAGACTCAGAAAAAATGAATGACTTGCCTATGTTTGTACATAGATTAAGCAATAGAGAAAACACTCAAATTCCAGTCTTCTAACACCAAGACTAGTTTTTTTTCCTGCTATATTACCCTGCTTCCCAGCACAGCCAATATTTTCTGAAATATAATCCATTTTTTGACCAAGAGTTATAGCATTGAATCTTTGAGGGCAGATGAAAGCAGTTGGCTCTATTAAGAGGATCTTACAATTCTCTACAGAGAATTCTAACAAAAAATTTGTTTTTTACTCTTTAAAGCTTATATAGTGTATATATAATATACATATATATATATATATATATATATATATATATATAGTGTGTATATGTATATATACACACAGAGAGACAATATCTAGTTAGCCATGGCACCTTGAAAATTCTGATAAAATGATTAATGAGAAAAAGTCTTTGAGTTTTAGATGCGAACCTATCATGTTATAATTAGTATTTTATAACAATGGAGTGGAAACTCCTTGTCAGTAGAGATTGTTTCATTCTTTGCGCTTGCATTTCTAGCATCTAGTATGTAACAGTTGCTTAATAAACATTTGCTGATTTATTCATTGATGCATGTATCATATCTTCCCCTCTAGATTATAAACTCCTTGCAGTAAGAGAACATGTCGTGTGTATGTGTGTGTGTGTGTGTGTGTGTGTGTGTGTGTGTGTAAATAACCATATCTTCCCTGGAACTCCACATAATATATGGTATGTAATAGACACTGGATAAATGTGAGTCAAATGTGTTGTTGAACTAACATAGAAAACTGGGCAGACAATTAATCTTCCATTGCTTCCCAACACAGACTTACCTCTAGTTACATTGGTCTCGCTTTTCTTATACTTGCCATTCTAATTCTCAGCCCTCTACTTTTACTCATGCAATTACTCCCACCTGGAACATCTTCTTGTATCTTTTTTTATACTTCCACATGCTACCCAACCTTCAAGGCCCTTTTCACATCCTACTTCTTTCATGAAGACTACTCTTAGTCTACAAAAGCATTTCTTTCTCTAAGTTCTTAAATTTAGACTTCACATAGAATGCACTTTATTCTTTATTTCATACATGAATAGCTTCTTTCCCCAAATAGAAAGCAAGCTTCCTGAGGGTAAATGCTATGTATTCTAATCTTGTCTTTTCCTCTAGGTCTTGTGCAGAATTGGGCAAAACCTTTATCTAAATACATGTCAACATTGAAAAATGTGTTTTAAAAATACTTTGTTAACTATATTTCAAAAGAGTTGGTTTCCTTTATAATTCTACATGTTTTATTTTAAACATTTGTAATTCTGAGGGGCAACCATGAGCTTCATCAGCCCTGCAAAGTAATCCATGACACAAAAATGTTAAGAATCACTGCCTTATAGAGTAAATTAAAAATGGATCTGTGTGACTGAGATGTCATACATGAAAGCATGGGCTGGGCTAACTATCACTTATAGAATCACAGGAAGCTAGAGTTAGAAGGGAATTTAGCATTTACCTAGCCCAATTCTCCCATTTTACAGGAGAGAAGACTCAGGCCTAAAAAGTTTTGAATAATTAATAAATAATTATTGAGCACCTGTTGTATGCCTAGCCCTATTCTGTGTCTATGTTTGATGGGAGAGAGGCAAGCGCCACCATCCCTCCCCCAAAAGTTTACAGTCTAGTGGAAAAGACAAGACTAAGACCATGGAGCAGTAAGATAATAAGGGAGTGCTAATTGCTGTGGTATAGGTTATATAAGCAACTGTATTCAGAGAAGAAGAGATTGCTATGTTCTTGAAGGTAATTTTCCTACATCTCTGCTGGAACATTAGGAAAAATTACTTTTAACTACTACTTACTTTATGACTGCTGAATCGCATATATTGTTTTATCATATATGAAACCACTGAAAAATTAGAAGTCATTAAATGATTTGCACACGGTCACACTATCAGTGCCACAGTCATGATCAGAACTCATACTTCTTCCCTTGCAGACTTAAATTCTCTCTGCTATATGATATTTAACTAAAGGTATCTAAAGAAATTTTGAAGAGGCTGTATCAGTGTGAGCATATCCTGAGAATCAGAGCCTCTGCTAAACTCTTGGAGAGATAGAAATACCCTTCTCAAAAAAGGATAATATACTTAAAGCTGTAAGCAACCTTCAAGGTCTTCTAGCCCAACCTCCTCATTTTATCAATAAGAAAACCGATGCCCAAGGAGGTGGTGACCTGCCCAAGGTCTTAGAATATCAGAGTCAGCATATGATTGCTTCTGACTCCAGATCCAACACGATTTCCATTATGTACTCTCTCTAAAAGAAACCATAAACAATACTCAGAAAGCAATGAATAAACAGTAGAGATATAGAAGCTCACTTTTCTGATTTGGGACAGTTGAGTGAGGCATGGTAGAGGCTGGATATCTCTTGACATGGGCTACTTGAATGCTATCATCTGGGCTCAGGATATGAAATGTTGGGAAAGTTAGAGTCCATAAATCCTGTCAATGACTGTCAAATAGAATGAGGTAGTCACTCAGAGGAGAGAATGTACATTACCAAATGCCAGCCTGTGGGGCAGAGACAACCCACTGAAGGCCTTTCCGAGTGAGTTTTTCCATTGGCCAAATTCATAGATGAGCTTCTTCTCTGGATGCCATCCTGAAAACAACAAGAGGTAAATGATACATCTGAAAAAATCATAGCATCATAGATTTAGAGCTGGAAGGAAAGTTGTAGGTCACCATACCCATTCTTCCCCTCTCCCAATTCTGCAGATGGAGAAATTAAGGTTGAGAGGTGTTTTAAAAAACTTGCCTAGGATAACAGCACTAGTAAGTGGTTGAGGTAGGATTCAAACTCAGGTTTTCTTGACTTCAAACACAAATATTCTATTGGCTGCCTGAGTTCACCTCTCTCTTTTTGATAATCAGGGACCTCAAAACCCAAGTGTCTCTTCTTCCTCCTGCCACTTTCTCACACTTTATGTCAAAAAAGTTGTCTTTGAGTCCTGGTCCCATTGGAGTCTGCCCCAAGCACTGTGTTGGGAAAGGAACTCAAAGTGTTTACCTGGGGTGAATCTGAGATCACAAAGTGATCACTTGAGGAAGGTTCTTATGAGAATGGGGTCTCCTTTCCTCCTCTAGCAGTAGAAGGCATTTGTATTTATAAAGCATCATTTGTCAATATACAGCCAGGCTCTGCAAGAGTATGTCATCCCCTGTAACTTGGGCTCATCTACTTCATCTCTTATAGTAGAAACCAAATGGAGACTAGTATTCCATCATACCTCCCCCACTTCCTTCATTCTTTAAAGTTTTATTTTTTTCTCTCATCACTCTGTCCTAAGAAGGTGATATCAGCCAGGGGACTCAAAGTCCCAGAATTATAGCCTTCCCAAATTCCCAAATCTTGTAGTCTGTACTCACTGTTGTTGCATGATTCTCTTAAGGGATATGTCCAAACTATTTCTTTATCACTCATTAATGCATTGGTTTGAAACATCCACTGGGAGATGTGGTAAGGAGCAAACTTTGTAAATCTTTAAAATAGACATGAAATAAAAAAAAGGATTTGGCTTTTTCAAAATCTATGGGAGAAAAAGTTATTTCTCTCTACTAAAAATATTTATCTTTCAAGTATCTTCAGACAAAGATTATTTGTTTAATAATTTTTTCTTTAGTAAATGAGCTAGTTTACGAAGCTTAGTGTGGTGGATAAAGTACTGAACTTGGAATCAGGAAGACCTGAGTTCAAACCCTCCCCGGAATGCTTCCTAGCTGTATAATCCTGGCAAATTACTTAATCACAATTAACCTTAGTTCAGTCATCTGAAAAATGAAGGTGATAGAAGCAACAACTTGATAGGATTTATTTTTGAGGACCAAATGAGATAATATATGTAAAGTACTTTGCAAACATTAAAGTGCTGTATCAATGTTAGCTATTATTATGAACTAAACCTTTCAAAATATCCCCGATCTATAGTCTGACATTTAAGATTTTCCGCTATCTGGTTTTATCTAATCTATATTGTCTTTTCCTTCTAGCTCATATTTCAAAGCCCAGCTCATCTTATCTTCTCCAAGGAACATAGTGATTTTACCATGCATTTATCCCTTAAGATCATAAACCTTAGACTGAAGCCATGTAGTCCAGAGATGTCAAATCCGCAACTGTGGGGGGGAACACAACCTAAAACAGATTGAATGTAATTTAAGTAAATTGTAATTTAATTACAGTTAAAATGTACCTGTAATGAAATAAATCCCCCAAACCCCATAACATAATGTTAATACATCATTTTCTAAGTGAATATGTGTCCTGCAGAGATTCATATTTATGGTTTAGTGACCTCTTCCTTTTTCTATTTTAATTTGACCCCCCTGATCTAGTCCAAATACCTATTTTATGGATATGGAAGCTGAAGTCTAGTAAGGTTAAATGTAATGTCTTGGGTCACAAAAATGGTATCAGAGTGGGGATTTCCAAGAGTCAGTGCTCCTTCTTTTCTCTTACCCTCCCACCTACATTGTCTGGTACCATCTGGAACATAGAATCCAGTCCTCAATTCTGTGCTCTCTCCTATGGCTGTTTCCTGTGCATTAGCATTGTCTTTCCAAGTAAGTCATGACCACAGGCCTCCCTCCCAGTACCAAGTACAGGAGTAGGTTTACAGTAGGAGCTCAGTAAAGACTCTTCAGGTGAAGAAAAGAGTTCACGTGTTAATGTTAATAATAGATTTCACGTTTAATAAGAGTTATTTGCCACCTAAAACTAAAGTGTATATAGTTGAGATTGTGGAGAAGCCTTCATTTATTTAGCCTCTCTTATAGATAAAAAAAAACCACACCCACAATTTAAACACATTTGAAGTCAAGTGAAATAAACATGCTTGAAATCAATTGACACAACTGAATCTACTTCAGTAGACTAAGATACTCTTCTTTTTCCTTCATTATCCATTCATCCAGAAAAGTGACCATGTGGTTCCACTGCTGGTGTGAGGGAGCAATTACCTGAGTTTGCTGTTCAAGGAAACTTTGAAAGGGAAAATATTAGACAACTTGGCAGATGGTGTAGGCAGGGGTATGGAATATGGAATGGAATGAAAGCATCAGCAGTCCTGGTCCATCTCTTTCCCATCAGCACCACCAATGACAAAACATTTAGGCGATCCACTCCACTTCATTCCCTCCTTACAAAGAAAGAATATATAATTCATACTAGGGTTTGGCAGTCAAGTTTAAAACCTTTTGTAGGGTCTTAAAGAAAGTTTAAAGCAATTTGTTGGATGTGGATCACCACATGAATTAAGGATGATCAATTCACTTCTCATAGAAAACCTACTGTGTACCTACTTGTTGGACAGCATAACAATAAAAATATGTATTAAACACCTACTGCATACCTAACCTTACACTTGGCATACAAGTAGAAGGCATAGTTCTTGTCTTCTAAAAGTTTTGTCTTGATGAGAACACAAGTCTGGCATGGATGACCAGTAGAGAACAATACAACCCAGTAAAAGATCAAGGAATAAATAACTCATATTTCAGTACTGGGAATCAAAGAACTTATGGGAACACCGAAGACAAGCAAATAAGAAGGGCTCTGGCATGTGGAATCCAGATGAGGACTGGCAGACAGCAATAAGCAAAGGATCTTTCTTGTTAGCTCAAGTACTTCTGTCATTGTAGGAAGGAGAACTAATGACCAGATGGTCATCTGGGCAGACTGAACTAAATCTGAGTCAAAGTCAGCCTTGGGAACCAGGTAGGCAAACAGTTAGAACAGAGAAGGTGAATGATGTAACCAAGTCTGAACAGCCAGTTTAAGAAAAGGAATCCAGGCTAGAAAGAAGTATGGTATAAAGGAAAGGGTCTCAGTTGCAGGAGACCACTGACATTGGCAACATCCCTTTTAGCCACATTTTAAAGGCCCCAGTCAGCTCTTACAGCCCCGTCAGTCACTGCTTTTCTTTACTAGACAAATAGCCATCCACAGAACAGAATTCTCATGCTTCCTGGAATGCTTAACTACAAAACGTTGGTTGTTGATGACAAAGGTGAAGTTACATCATAAACCTAATAAATAAAGTTGTATAAATGTGAATCCATTTTGACTTGTAAAATATAAGCTTCTTGAGGGCAGGAGCTATTTCACTTTTATTCTGAGAACCTACCACAGTACTCAGCACATAGTTAAGTGTGTATTTGTCCATGATCTGAGTACCTGAAAGTACATACCCCTTGTAAGGTTTTGCCAGATGCTGAAAACTCATTCATTGCAGCAATTGGAACTTCAAAATGAACTCTACCTTCCAGGACCAACCACAGTTAAGAGTTTGAGTAGAAACAGCAAAATGAGCTTCATGTTATGGATAGATTTCTTCTAAAATTCAATGTCCCTGTTTCTACCTTTCATTCTCAATATCTGGGGTGAGAAGGTGCAGACTTGAATAGTGGTCTAAATTCAACTTTAGCCACTATCGGCTATCAGGCCATGCCTGAGAATCTGCTGTGGGCTCATGCTGAGCATCTTCCTTAGCAGAGACCAAAGCTTCCCAGTCCAGGATCAAATAAAGGCTTCCAGGTTTGTGTTCAAGGAGGGACCAGAAGTATGGAATCAGCCAAGCAGCCCTGGAGTAAGTTTCCAGGGATGGGGGATGCTGAAGTGAAGGGCCAGATGCAGAAGACAGGACGTGGATCAGGAGTGTAGGCACCTCTTCCTTGGTGGATCACTCTCCTATGATGTAGATCACACACTTGGGTAGGAAGGACTCCTTTCCTTTGGAATAGAAGTCAGGTAGCATGCAAATCTCAGATTCAGCTCACAGGAGAACTTGGACCTAGTCTCTTCGTGTTTTGTGGTTGGTTATGAGGACAACACAATGCTACCATCATGGATGAGAATGATTCTTTTTTTTAATCTAACATCACCCTCCCAGAAAACATAGATGAATTTAGTATGGATACATCTACTTTGTACATATTCTTTTAACTTCTGGACTGGATTTTTTCAATATATAGGCCTACTACAAAGAAGGAATATTTCTTGCAATTCAGGGTCATTTCATGGCCTTTATTCTTTATTCTTCCTAAAGGAACCTTAGACCATTTCTTTTTAAAGAAGAGGAGAGAGCTGGTGGAAGCAGGGCAATGTTTCAAGTTATATTTCTTTCTGGAAGGAGAGAAATGTGGCTGTTTTAATGGGAAGCAGATGGTCCTTTGGCCTGTTAGCCTGCCTGTGAAGGCAGCTGTAACCCTATGGGGTCCTGTGGATTAGTCTGCCCCTTTGGAATGCACATAAGAAGACGGTTCTGTGGCTCTGGCCTTGCTAAAGGGGTGATTCTTGTCTCCAGTCCCAAACTTCCAGACAAAGCAGTTGTTCTTTTCATTTTTGCAGAATCTCAGTGCCATGAAGACGTCTGGGCCTCCAGGCTCAGTGTGAGTCTCAGGAACCAGACACTCAGCAGCAGCTGTGTTGCTATGGGATGTGACAGTAAATATCTCAAATAATTGAGTGTTTTCTGGTCTTCAATTTAAGAAGTCGTTTGCAAGATAGTGCTAACTAAAAGGAACAGTCATTAAACTCAGAAACAACACACTTCCTCCTCTCTTCTTAATTAAATGAGAAAAAGAAACAAAACCTTCCTTTGGTAAACCTTAAAGCTCTGAGCCAAAAGGCACATGAGGGAGGCAATTCAAAGGGCTGACTTGTGACTTGATGCTTCATTATGCCCCTATATAGGCACCCCTTCCCTTGGATGTTTTAATCCAAGCTTTCTACTCTGGTTGTCAAACCAGGGCATGGAGTGATGAGCATGAGCACTGTTAGGGAAAGCAGGGAAGCGGAGCGGGGTAAAGGTGCTCTGATGAGTTTGTGTGTTCAGGTAGGTTTTTGAGCCTAGAGCATCCTGGCATGCATTTGAGGTCCAGGGACTTAGGCAGGTCTGGAAGAACTGGGCAGATGCTCAAGGTCAAGGCAGGCAAAAGTACGGAGCAATCTGAGTTTCTCCCTAATGTTTTGAACAGAGGACCCTGATGCAGAGCAATTAAACTATGAAGGCTGAGCTTACAGTCAAAGACTCTGTACTTGACTCTCACAGAAGAAAATTTACAGCAAAGTTAATCTGACATGTATTTAATGAGATATGTAATTGTTTGGTGCCGCAGGCTCATTAGGCAGCAATCGTAAGCAATTTACATATTATTGTTACACAACGAAATGAATCTGAATTTTTCTCCTTTATTGTGTTAGTTCTTTCAGATGCACAGTCAGCACCAATGTCCATTTTCTCTGATGTTGGAATCTCCATCATCCTTGATTGTTCATACACTGACCCTCACACAAATGAAAAAGACAAACTTAGAAAGAATAGTGAAATTAAGATTCAGAAAACCTTGGGCAAAGCTTAGAATCTGATTTTTATCAGCTGGGCAAATCACTTAACTTTGGAAACTTTATTTTCCTCATATATATAACAGGAACAAGAATACCTACTTCACAGAATTGTTGTGATCTAAGCTCTTTTCAAAGCATTGCATGAAACGAACTGCTATTATCAACCAATAAAGCACCTATTATGCATCAGACTCTACTCTAGGTACTAGGAATACAAAGATAAAAGTGAAACTGTTCTACCCTTGAAAAAATGTAGATAAAATAAGCACAATAAATTTTAATCTCTAGTCCCTAAAGTTTGCTTTTCTCTGGTTCCCTCCTCTTTCTTTTCACTCTCTGCCCTATAGAACCAGAGGCTACACACCTGTATTGAGTTATTTTCAGTCCTGTCTGACTCTGTGGCCCCATTTTAAGGTTTTCTTGGCAAAGACACTGAAGTAGTTTGCCATTTCCTTTTCCAGTTCATTTTCCAGATGACAAAACTATGACAAACAGGGTTAAGTGATTTGCCCAGGGTCACGCAGCTATTAAGGGTATGAGGTTGAATTTGAACTCAAACCTTCCTAACTGGAAGGCTGATGCTGATAGCTGAGAGAGACTTTAGAGATCATGGATTCTGGTAAACCTCTCCAGTATCTGTACCAAGAAAACCCCCAATGGGGTCACAAAGAGTAAGTCACAACTGAAACAACTGAACAAGAACAAAAATTCCAACCTAGGTAGTGTAGAGTTTAAGAGAATAAGACTCATTGACATGACCTGGATTTGGAATCAGAGGATACAGATTGGAATCTCAGCTCTTCCATTAACTCTTGGTGACTTTGGACAAGCTCCTTCAATTTCCTCATCTGTAAATTGAGGGGATAGGAAAAGGATTGAACTGGATGACCTCTAAAGTCCCTTGAAGTTCTCATCTGGGGTTCTAGTTTCCCTGACCTGGAAGAGAGAATGAGGAATGAGGGTAATGGAAGGACTTAGGGGAAGATGGAGATGAAATTGGTCCCTTCTATCCTAGACTCCTAAGGTCCCCTTGTTTATAGACGAGCCATGGAATCAAAGCTGTAGAGTAAGGGACAGTTCATCTAATTCAGTGCTTGACCCTTCTCCACTCCCCAGCTCTACCCCCAAGATGAGGAGATAGAAGCCTGGGAAGGTAAGACCACAGAGGTGGTAAGTAGCACAGTCAGGATTCAAACCCAAACTTTCTACTATAGTGTGACGGCCCTCCGGTGCTACAGATGTATCTATCCATGCCTTCCCATCCTGTGCAGTTCTCATCCACATCTGTAAAGCTTCCAAAGAGGCTAGGTCTATTATTGTTCTGGAACCTGTGTTGGAATTCATTTACAACTGGGAGGACATCTCGTCTTCATCATTTGTAAAATGGAGATAAAGTTTGCACTTTAAAATTGAAAAAAATATGCTTATGGTGAATAATGTAATTAAAACATTCCTGTAATAAAAGGGAATGATCGGAAAGGGACCTGAGATAGGGGTGTGGCTTGGATATGAAGTGGCAGTGGCTTGGTGACCTGGCAAGATGAAGCAGAAATTTAACGCTCTGGGAGAGGAACCGAGCGCTGGCCCTGGAGTCAGGAAGACATCTTCCTGAGCTCAACATTCACCTTAGACACCTATTCGCGTGACCCTGGACAAGTCACTTAACCTTCTTTGTCTTAGTTTCCTCCTATGTAAAATGAGTTGGAGAAAGAAATGGCAAACCATTTCAATTATCTTAGCCAAGAAAACTCTAAATGGGGCCATGAGGAGTCAGCTACAAAAACCCTTTGGAGGGGGATGGGAGCAGGGATGAGGAGAGAGAAGTCATAAGTGGACCCAAGCTTCTGGTGGGGTGAAGATAGTCAGATATGGACAAAAATTGCATAGTATATGAAGGAGTGGATGAGTGGATAGGTTGTGTTCCATATTGCTGGAGCTGGAATACCCACAAAACCCTAGTATCTTCCTCACAAAGGTAAAGTGGGCAAAGCCTTTATAAGCCTTAGGGTATAACAGAAACAGGAGCTACCTTAAAGGGATCAGTGTAACATTGCACTGTCCAAAACCCCCCCAAAATGAATAAATCAACTTGCTTTCAGGGCTAGCCTTAGAATAGTATGATTTAAAGGGCTAGGAGCAGATCTCTTTGTCTCCCCACTTTTCCTCCCAAATGCTTGCCTGATAACTTGTATTTATTGCCTGAAATGCTTTGAATGGGGACAAAGTCTTTCAGTCCACAATTAGAAACAATAGGCTCAAAAATGCAGATTATGGGGAAAGTTAACACCTTGGTGTGAACAACTTTTCATCCAAGCCTTTATACTTCCTGAGCATAAAAATGCCACCTAAGCACTCAGACTGTTCTCTCTGAGATAGAAGGTGACCACATCACAGCAGTAGAAAGGGCCTAGAATTTGGATTTAGAGTACCTGAGTTCCAGTATAAAGTCTGCCACTAATTGTATGATCTC
Source organism: Potorous gilbertii (assembly GCA_028658325.1). Lineage (NCBI taxonomy): Eukaryota > Metazoa > Chordata > Mammalia > Diprotodontia > Potoroidae > Potorous > Potorous gilbertii. The sequence goes on along the minus strand of CM053771.1, from coordinate 271,107,014 downwards.
AGACAAGTCACTTCACCTCAGTAGGAGGCAAATATCAATCTTGATTTTGAATTTGATGATCTCTAATCTCCTCTCCAGCTCTAAATTTATGATCCCGAGGCTGTCCTCCTACTTCCTCGGGGCCCAGTCTAAATCCTTCTTTGTCTATGCCCTTCCCTAACTACCACAGGAAAACATTGAATAGAAGATTCTCCTTTAAATTACCACGGTACTTACTAATCCTGGGCCATCTCCAGTCATCCTGATGAGTATCTGGTCACTGGATTCAGATGGCTCTGGAGAAGTGAGGCTGGTGACCTGCACAGCCCTCCCTCACTCAGAACAAAGTCAAGTGCAAGTCATGATATCATTTCTCTGATGGCATGGTCTTCTTCGGCAATGAAGGATGAACACAACAACAACTTCCTGTCATTGCTATTCATTAAAACACTATATATATATAAAATATATATATATATAATATATATAGTGTTTTAATATATATTAATAATAATTATATATACTATATATAATATAATTATATATATATATACACACACACACACACATATATATATATATATATATATATATATATATATATATATACTGTCTATTAGAGTACGTGTGTGTGTGTATGTGTTTGTGTTTCCAATTAGGTTGTAATGGAGGGTTAAGCGCCTACTGTAAGGAAGGAACAATGCTAAGCCCTGGAACACAAAGAAAGCCCCTTCCCCCCAAACAAAAGGTCCCTACTTTTAAGGAGTCCATAGTTTAATGGGCAAGACCCCACACAAACACCTATGTACAAATAGAATCTAAGAATAGTTCGAAATTAATTTCAGAGGAAAGGCACTAAGATTAAGGAGAACTGAGACAAAATTCTTGTGGGACTTTAGCTGAGACTTGAAGGAATTCAGGAAAGTCAGGAGGCAGAGAGGAGGAATGAGCCCATTTTAAGTGTCTAGGATAGCTAGTGGAGAGAATTGGAGTTGGAAAATAGAGTTGAAGGAGGAGTGCCAAGAGGACCAGTGACATTACATTGGATATCAGAGTTCATGAAGTGAAGTAAGATGTAACATGACTGGACAAGTATAGAGAGGTTGGTGTAGTGCAAAGAAACAGGGACATTGAACTAGGAAGAAATGGTTTCAAATATTGCCTTAGACACATGTGCTAACTGTATGAGTTTCTTACCAGCTGGCTAAGTCATTTGACATATTTCAACCTCAGTTTCTTCATCTGTAAAATAGGAATCACATAATGATAGCCTTTACATCATAGGATTATTATAAGAACCAGTGGAGCTATAGTTTACAGAATAGTTTTGCAACCCCTAAAACACTATGTAATCGTAAATTTACTTCAATACTCCTTTGGTATTCTTCTTAGCCCTTGCTACAGGAGTGGCCAGACAGGAGGCACTCAGTACAGACTGAAAGAAGGATATAAAAAAGGAAAGAAAGAGGAGAAAGAGATTTCTAAAATGAATAAAGAAAAAAAAAGAAGAGGAAGAAAAAGAGAGGGGAGAAAGGAAGAAAGAAAAATGACCTTAAAATTGAAGAACATGTCAGTGCTAGAAATGGAATATAGAAAATTCCATTCAGTTCTAGCTCTCCAGGTAACAATTTTTCAGATAAAATATAATTATAGATGCTCAAAACCTGGGAGTGTCTGAACAGAGCAGCTCTATTACCAAAGTGCTTCCATGGACCATAAATATTTTGGAAACTGAATCGATTCCTATACTGGCTGTGAAGGGAAGAGAGGTTTATAAATTTAAAAAATTGTTTTTATCCTTTCGGCCTCTCATTTTGTTCATGTTAATTTTTTTTCCCCATTTCCCACTCCATTGGGAGTTGTTGGGAGCTGGTACCAAGACAACCTCTATGATAATGTGTCAGAACTGCTCTGAGGCTTTCTCTGCCAGCTTGTAGACAGGGCTGGAGCTTTGGGCCAGTAGGACTTCTCTCCTGTTTTTACCTGAATAGGATTCTCTCATTGAGTAAACAGCAAGACAATCTGGGTGGGGTACCTTACATTGTTGAAATGTTTGGGGGCTTTGTTGTTCAATCATTTTTTTTCAGTCATGTCTAACATGTCTAACTAAACCCAATTTGAGATTTTCTTGGCAAAAATACTGGAGTTTACCATTTTCTTCTCCAGTTCGCCTTACAGATTAGAAAACTGAGGCAAAAAGGGGTAAATTACTTGCCCAGGGTCACAAAGCTAGTAAGTGTCTGAGGCCAGGTTTGAATTCAGGAAGATGGGCCTTCCAAACTCTAGGCTGGATACTCTTATCTGTGGCAACATCTACCTGCCCTCCATTTAACAATACTTAGAACTTACCTCACAAGTTTGGGAATACAATTGAATGAAATAGAATTTGTAAAGCACTTTACAAAATTTTAAGTGTTATATTAGCATGAATTTGTTATCTTTGTTACTATAAGGCAATCAATGTGCCCTATGGCTTGGTAACATAAGCAGATTTTTGTTCCAGGCTATAGAAAACTGAAGGAATCTTGTAGCTTCAGGAAAAGAGTGGGAGCAGGAGACATATTCCTAGATGTATGTAGTAGAGATTAGGGCTGCATGTGATACAGATGGGAAAATGGTTGGAACCCATAGAAAAGATAGAATAGGTTCCTCTAGCAATGAAGGATCAGGTTCAGTCACAGAGGATCAGCACTAAGCCCAAGTGATAAGAAGCACTGTCATCACCCAGATCCACTCTTTCATGTTCTCTTCTGTCCAGACTTTGGAACAGGATGTGACCTAGCCATGGACCTACACACAGACAAGGGGCAGAAGGCAGCTGTGGCTTCCACAGGGTCACATGACAGGGGTGTCCTAAGGTCAGCTTCCATCATCTCACCACAGCTATTTATTAAATTTTTACTTCAGAAATCTGCAAATATTACAAATCAGGGTTTTATTTATTGTTTTGTTAATTATTCAGTCTCAAGAAAGTGATGGAGAAAATGTTAGTAATAAAAATTAAACTTAAAAGTGTTTCACACATACTTTTTGGTGGTGATGGGAGAACACTTGTTAAATATTGGAAGAAAGTATGGAGTTCATCTCTGCTATGCAGCCCCAGCTGTATGTCACCCTTCTCAAAAACCAATGCTTAAAATTTTCTGACCTCTATGAAGCCTACCCTGAATACCTCCCTAGTACTCTTTGATTTCAACTGTGTTGCTAGGACAGATTGGAGATAGGTAGGAGAAAGGGGGATAGAACTGATAACCCTCTATTAAAACCCTCTGGAATATTGGACAATTGGTAATAGAGTATTCAGAATTTTTCATGAACTGAGTCAAAATAAATCAACACATACATATACATACAAATATACATACATTATATATCTATATATCTATGTATGTATATACATAGATATATAGAGAGAGTGCCTCAAAAATAAGCACAATTTTTAGATTACAAGTCAGGACTAAATACAAACAAGTATGAAAAAGAAAAAAGATTGTTGAATACAAGCATTAAAATACAGGACAGCTTCTATAGATCTGTTTTTCAATATTAAACTATAAGAATTTGTAAACTCTTAAGTTGAGAATGGACTTGTCAACAGAAGTACAACTTACTCATTTTCTGACCACTATGGGATACTAATTGATGAAGTGCCCTAAACCAAAATCAAGGCCTCCAGGTGGATAAATTCAGAGTTCCACTGGGCCCCAGCTCCACTATCCATGCTACTTAGCCAAGAAGACAGAGTCATCCCCCACAAACTTGACCCCTTTACAACTGGAAAGAGCACCACTGAAAGTGTGAGCTGAAATTATAGCAAGTCAGAGGTTTAAAATAAACTGTGTTTGAGTCACCAAAGTGCGGAAAAGACATCTAAAAATATTCAATGTGAAAAAAAGTTTATTTATTCTTTGTCCATCGAGCATAAAGCAGTCACAGATACACACTGAGGCTCAAGCAGAGTCATATCTTTTTTGTTTTACTAAGACTTCATTCAACATCCTGTAGAAGAAATAGCCCCAGGAGTAATTACAAAGTAGGTAGATGTTACCTTCTCGGATGTTGAGGTGCCACTGACTACAGGGGAATCATGTTAAACATCAGTTTCCTCATCTGTAAAAGGAAAGGACTGAAGGTCCCTTGCAAACATAAAATCTGTATTCACTATTTACCGTACTTGTCCTGCTTGCCTCTTATTCATTCACCATTTAAAACTTATTCCATCCACAATTATATCCGTAACTTTGCTAAGTGATAGAAAGTAAAATGTGGTCATGATTGAAAACACATCTAGCTAAGAGAAGGTAGTCCTCCACTCCAGTCATAGGATCATGGGATGGATTGATTGTTTCTATGATCTGATTTCAGGGTTTGTTCCCCCCAGAATACTTTCCCCATCTGTGAGGATGCCATAAATTCCACTGGAAGATCTCCATTTCTTTAGTTCAATATTTTTATCCTCCTTAAAAATTGAATCTCAGGAGGGAGTTGGTTCAGGTTGGGATTCAGAGCTGAAAGGATGTTCTTCTATTATAACTTCCTAATTTTACTTATAAAAAAACCTGACACCCAGAGAAAGAATTTCACTTGCCAAACATCATCACACAGGTAGCAAGTACTTTGTATCTGCTCTCGAATTTGATTTCAACTCCACAGAACAGCATGCCTGTCCTAGGATAAGCTCATCACTTCTAAACTCACCACTATGCTGCTCAAGCCTTTATTGATGCCACCTCTGAATGGAGGTCAGGGTGCCAGACTCCTCTCAATGCCTTCCTTTCTGGAGGGCAGAAATTAGACTTTCAGCTCATTCCACTTGGTATCTGCTGCACTGCTTGATTTAACACCATGGAATGAGATACCTTTGTCCCAGATGTTCCCTTGTTTCCATTTTCCCCTTTCCTGCCTTCTTTTGTATGTCATCTTTCCCCTTTAGATTGTAAGTTCCTTGAGAGCAGAGACTATCTTTCTTTTTTACTAATTGTATTCCCAGAACTTAGCACAGTGCCTGTCACATAGTAATGTTTAATACATTTATTAGATTGAATTGGATTGGAAATGATAAAGTCAGTTTTTGATCCCAGGTTTTCAGTCTTCAAATCCAGAGGTCTTTCAGTTGGTCCATACTGCCTTGCTGTGTCATGTATACTCCGAATTTTAAGTAGTTACATATCCTTGCTGAAAATCTGAGTCTTGATCAGAAGAGTAGAAAGAACAGGAGGGCACTAGTCGCCCAAGCAGTAAGGGAAGGGAAGTGACTTGTTGGGGAGGGGGCTGCTAATGGGAGCAGAAATAGGAGGCTGGGGCCTGCTGAGACAGACTCTGATGACTTCACAATTTTGCTTACATACTATTTCTATTTGCTAGAAACAAGTGATATGTTCTCACAGAACACTGTACATGGAACTCACTTCCTTCTCTTTGAGAAGCTTACATTTTAAAGAGATGAAAACTATAACCTAAAAAAAAAAACAATCTAGAATTAAAAGAAAAGCCAGCAGTAAGAGCCAGCAATTCAGAACTTGGAAATGCTTGGAGTTATAGGAGACTGTTCTGAATCTTAAAATCTAAAGAGTCAATAGAGGCCACAGAGATCCAACATATATACAAACAGGAATTCCCTTACAACAATCCCAGAAAATGATTATTCAGCTTTCATGGGGAACACATTGTCTGGCAAAGCAACCCATCCTATGGGACTCTCATTCGTGTACTTCCATAAATGCACCACATCATACAGGGTGCCTTCCTTATTTTTTGTCCTTCGTTCTCCCTGAGGACCATGACATCAGGGAGCTGGAGCTATGACATGAAAGTGAATTGGATTTAAGTGAGGGAGGGCTATAAAAAGTCTCTAGCCCCACTTTCTCCTCTGAGCTATGTGGGTCCAGTGGCAAGAGATAGATTAGGAGAACTAGAGATGGCCCTGGATGTAATGGAAGACTTTGATCTTTTTAAGCTAAGGTCTTTAACCAATCTCAAATTGACTGAAGCCTATTCAGTGATTAAGGCTAGGTAAGAAATGAGATAGAGAATGGTCTCTAGATCTATTAAAAAAATAGATCTGGGAGGATAAGACCCTCAGGGTTTCTGGCCAAAACAGAAACAATTGCTATTTACATTCAGTCTGAGTGAATCAGGACCAAAGAGTTACCAAGTATAGCTTGGCCTGGGACCTACTGTTGGCCAATCAATGAGAATCAGATTGATTTGGGTTTAAGGCTGATCCTTAAGAAAATAACATCTATCCCATAAACCCCAAGATATCTTTTGAGTTTTCAGTGATCAAAATTTACATTGTTTTGGCCAGAGCACTCACAAGTAATGGTATGATACCCTAAGGGAAGAGGAAAGAAAGAAAGAAGGAAGAAAGGAAGGAAGAAAGAAAGAAAAAGAAAGAAAGAAAGAAAGAAAGAAAAAGTTGTCCAACTGGCTTGTTAATTTTTTTTTAATATTTGAAAAATATAATTGTGTGAGATGGCATAATACAGACTGTAAGTTTAAAAATGCCTCATCAAAGAGAGAGAGAGAAAGACCAGCTGTACAGGAGGCCTTCAAGAAAAAAAAGTCAAGACTTCAGCTGGACTTTGAAAAATGACTAAATTTCCCCCATTAGTCATGTTTTTGGTTTTTCTTTGTATCTCCAGTGTTTAGATGGGAATATAGTAAGTTCTTACTGAATGCTTATTGATTGATTGATGGTAACCAGACTCAGAGTGATTCAGGAAAAGGAAACTATGAGCAGAGGCACGTGGGTGGGAATAACTATGGAAATAAATGGGAGACACAGTAAAAAAGACCAATTTGATTAGAGTGGAGAAATGAGGTATGGAATTAGTGGGAGATTAGGTTGGTCAGGAGAGGTAAAGCAACCATGTGGCAATTTATTTTTTTAAATACATAATTTATTTATTTTTCAGTTCTTAACATTCACTCCCACAACAATTTGAATTAAAAATTTTCTCCCCATCTCTCCCCACCCCCCCATCCCAGGACAGCATGCATCCTATCCACCCCTTTCTCCAGTCTGTTCTCCCTTCTATTACCCACCCTTTTTTCATCCCCCTTCCCCTCTATTTTCCTGTAGGGCAAAATACATTTCTATATTTCATTGGCTGTATATCTTAATTTCCAATTGCACGTTAAACAATTTTTAACATTCATTCTTAAAAGCTTTGAGTTCCATTTTCTCTCCTTCCCTCCTCACCCACCTTCATTGAGAAAAAAAGCAATTCAATATAGGTCATATATGCGGGATAATGCAAAGCAATTCCATAGTAGTTATGTTGTAAAAGACTAACCACAGTTCCCTCTGTCCTATCCTGTCCTTCATTTATTCCATTCTTTCCCTTGACCTATCCTCCCACAATAGTGTTTGCTTCTGATTATCCCTTTCTCCAATTTACTGTATCTTCTATCATCTTACCTCTCCTGCCCTCTCCCCATTTGCCTTCCTGCATGGTAAAATAGATTTCCCTATCCAATGAAGTGTGTATTATTCCTTCCTTAAGCCAAAACTCATGAGAGTAAGGTTCAATTATTTCCTTTCATCTCCCCCACTATTCCCCTCCATTGTAAAAGTTCTTTCTTTCCTCTTTTGCTACCTCTCCCTTTATCTTACTCCTGGCACATTCCATTAAACCATAAATTTAATTTTTTTTAGGTATTCTCTCTTCTTATTCAGGTTACCCTGTGCCCTCTGTCTATGTGTGTGTGTATGTGTATGTGTGTGTATACACACATATATACACATGCACCCATGTACATATACATACTTACACATATATAATATACACATACACACACAAATATATATATATATATATATATATATATATATATATATATATATATATATATATATATATATATATATATATGTATATGTATTCCCTCTAACTACCCTAATACTGAAAAATTTCTCATGAGTAACAAATAACATCTTTCTATATAGGAATGTAAACAGTTCAACTTTAATGAGTTCCTTAAGGCTTCCCTTTCCTGTTTACCTTTTCATATTTCTCTTGATTCTTATATTTGAAAGTCAAATTTTCTATTCAGCTATGGTCTTTTCAACAAGAATGCTTGGAATTCTTCTATTTCATTGGAATTCCATTTTTCCCCTTAAGTGTTATACTCAGTTTTGCTAGGCAGGTGATTCTTAGTTTTAATCCTATCTCCTTTGACCTTTGGAATATCATATTCCAAGCCCTTCAAACTGTAGAAGCTCCTAAATCCTGTGTTATCCTGATTGTATTTCCATAATACTTGAAGGGTTTCTTTCTGACTGCTTGTAATATTTTCTCCTTAACCTGGGAACTCTGGAATTTGGCTACAATATTCCTAGGAGTTTTCCTTTGGAGATCACTTTCAGGAGGTGATTAGTGAACACTTTTCATTTTTATTTTACCCTCTGGGTCCAGAATATCAGGGCAGTTTTCCTTGATAATTTCTTGGAAGATGATGTCTAGGCTCTTTTTTTTTATCATGGTTTTCAGCTAGATCAATAATTTTAAATGATCTCTCCTGGATCTATTTTCCAGGTCAGTTGTTTTTCCAGTGAGATATTTCACATTGTCTTATATTTTTTCATTCTGTTAGTTTTGTTTTATAATTTCTTGGTTTCTCATAAAGTCATTGGCTTCTATCTGCTGCATTCTAATTTTTCAAGAACTATTTTCTTCAGTGAGCTTTTGAACCTCCTTTTCCATTTGACTAATTTTCTCTTTATTGGCTTTTTGGGCCTCTTTTGCCATTTGGGTTAGTTTATTTTTAAAGGTGTTAATTTCTTCATCATTTTTTTGAGTCTCTTTTAGCAAGTTGTTGACTTGCTTTTCATGATTTTCTTGCATTGCTCTCATTTCTCTTCCCAATTTTTCCCCACCTCTCTTACTTGATTTTCAAAATCCTTTTTGAGTTCTTCCATGGCCCAAGTCCATTGCATTTTTTTTGGAGGTTTTGGATGTAGAAGCCTTGACTTTTATATCTTCCTCTGATGGTGTGCTTTGTTCTTCCTCATCCAAAAGGATGGAAGAAAATACCTTTTCACCAAGAAAATAACCTTCTATAGTCTTTTTTTTCCTTTTTGGGGCATTTTCTCAGCCAGTTATCTGAGTGTTGATTCCTTTGTCAAGTGGAGGGTATACTCTAGGGATCTGTAAGTTCTCAGTTCCTCTAAGGTGGCACAATCAAGGGAGAGGAGTTTACTCCTCTCCAGGCCTGCATTGTGGTCTATGAACAATCACAAGCACTCTTTTCTGCCCTGGAACTGCAAGTAGGATTCCCTCTCTACAACCATCACCAGCTCCACTACACTAGTCAGCACTCCTCCTCACCCCAGGACTGCCATTCAGGACTGAGATCTAGATCAGCTGTTTGATTTCCCCAGTCCTTAGGCAGAGGGCTCCAAAAGTCAATGCTGCTGCCACCAGACTTTGTTCCCCTCTCACTCAGGTGAAAGAACTTTCTTACTGACTTTTGAAACTGTCTCTAGCATTTGTAGGTTGAGAACCTCAGTTGCTCCCCATGATTCTACACCCTAAAGCTTGCTCCAGTCCTGTCTGTGCTATGTGGCCCAGGCTGGGCTCTGTTCTGCTCTGAGCCTGGTGCAATATATCTTTCTTGTTGGCCTTCCAGGCTTCTTGGACTGGAAATCTCTTTCATTTGGTCAATTTGTGACTTCTGTTGCTCTATAAGTTGTTTAGAGTTATTTTTTAAAGTTATTTTTTGGATTGTGGGGAGAGAGCTAGAACAGGTCTGTCTTTCTACTCTGCAACACCCTACCCCCCGTCCCCACCATGTTGCAACTTATAAAGGTTGTACTGTTGAGTTTGTACTTTATAGTACTGGCAGCAGGAAACCAAAGAAGGATCTTGAGCTGGCAGTTGAAATAATCAGAACCGGGGTTAAGGATCAGTTACCCTGACAGTATGTATAGGATGGAGTAGGTAAAGGGAGACCTAAATATGGATTCTTCCAAATTTTGTGACTCCTTAATGACTCTTCAAACTTCATTTTTTTTGTATTTTAATAACATTTATTTCTCCCACCACAATTCTACATAAAACAAACTTTTAACATTTTAAAAAAAGTCTTGAGTTCCAAATTCTATCCTTCCCTCCCTCCCTTGAGATTGGTAAGCAATCTGATATGGGTTATACATGTGCAAACATGTATAATATTTCCATATTAATCATTTTGTGCACGAAAACTTAAACAAAAAAGAAAGGGAGGAAGGTAAGAAGGAAGAAGAGAGAGAGTCAGTGAAGAATAATATGCTTCAGTCTGTATTCAGACAATATTTGTTTTTTCTATGGAGGAGGAAAATATTTTTCTTCATGAGTTCTTTGAGATTGTCTTGGTTCATTATATTGCTGTAAGCAGCCAAGTCATTCACAGCTTTTTGTTGCACAATATTGGTGTTACTATGTGTAATGTTCCTGTTAGTGTGTGCAATGTTTTCCCACTTCATTTTGTGTAGTATTATAGCCCTTTGGGCATAGGTTCAAATTGCTCTCCAGAATGATTGGATCAGTTCATAACTCCACCAAGTGTATTAGTATCTCACAAACTTCATTTTTTAGGATTTCTTAGTTACATTGTCCAAGAAATAGTTGCTACCTTGGTTTGGGAGTTTTGCAAACTGGATAGTCTAAGCCCTATTTGGAATAGATGGGAAAAGACCTGATGCCTTTTCAGCATTATACAAATAGACTCTATCTGTCTCTGATAGAAAGGCTTTAATACATGTGGTATTTTATTAAACTCAGACTAAAGAAGCTCTGTCCCTAGAGGCCTGAAAAAATCTACATAACTTATTAAAGTGCCTACAAGTCTGCATATCTTGCCAATAGAGGGCTGCCCTTAGAATCAGGAAAATCATATCTAGGCTTTGAGATATACTCAGATATATGAGTGAGCACAGATGAATCATAAAACCTCTCTGTACCGCTAGACAATTCTTCAATATTACAAGTTATAGATAAATAGACAATCTGTATCTGTCTGCATAAGTAGATGAGATTGCAGATCTCCTTCCCTGCTTACTCCTTAACCCCATAAAAAAGTGTAAAGCACAGTAGGTACTAGAGATTCAAAAGTTATTTCCTGTCCTCAAAGAGTTTAAATTCTCCTAGGGAGATGTAACATTTCCACAAGTAAATAAAGCATAATTTGAGGAGGGAGAAAGAGTTATTAGGTAATCTATAGCAAATGTGCCAAGATAAGGATTCCTAGAGGCAAAGATGACAAGGTCACATCCTTGAGGTGGTAGTGATGATGATGGCCGTGTAACCAGGCTTTGTCCATGGCCAGATCACTTAGGATGGAAAGATTTGCTTCTAGGAGAAGACAGTTTATATTCCCCTACCATGTGGGTGGGATAAGCGTCTTCTAATAGCTACACATAGCCAGAATAGGTAACATCTTAAAGACCGGATAGTTTCAATCTCCTTCTGGCATCATCTGGGGGTGGTGCTGGTGAAGAACCATAGTTTGGGTACTGAGTACAAGGGGAAGGGCTACTTTCTTTCACCGTTTCCCTTTTAGGCCCTGTAATCCTTAGAAATGAGTTAGAACTTTTGTCTTGTCTTTTTCCTTTGTTATGCTATATTTCCATTTTGCAATGAGCTCATGTAAGTCTTCCCGTTTTTCTGAAGCCATCCTGCACATTATTTCTTATAGTACAACAGTATTCCATTACATTCATTTACTACAGGTTGTTTAGCCATTCCCCAGTTGATGGGGCATCTCTCAATTACTAATTCTTTGCCACCACAAAAACAGCTGCTATGAAAATTTTTGTAAGTGTGGGTCCTTTTCCCTTTTTTATGATCTCTTTGGGATACCACCTACTAGTGGTATTGTTGGATCAAAGAGTATGAACAGTTTTATAGCCCTTTGGGCATAGTTCCAAATTGCTCTCCAGAAGCCCCATCCCTTTCTAAAACCTAAGATGGTATAAGAGGGGATTGCACTCAGTTAATTATATATTTTTGTTCTTTCTGTAGCTTTCAAGTAAATATTACTTTGTAAATGCTAATCTGACTGTTAAATGGAAATGGGGTTCAGAGGACACCTAGAATTGGGTGAACCCAGTCAGTGGGTGTTGTAGGCAATGACAGAGAGACAGAATGCTCCACCCACATCCCTTCTTAAAGGCACTGGAGAACTCTGGGGGAGGGCTTAAATCTCATATATGTGTCCTTTATGCAGTATAGACACTATGACAGTATTAATAACTCATATTTATACAATAGGTTTACAAAGTGCTTTCCTCACAACAGTTCAAATCTGAAATGTGTTAGGCCTGATGTATGTACATAGTCCAGGGATACCTATCTTATCATACTTATTCCTCTAAGACCAACTGTGAAGCAGATTATCTAAATATTTTCATTGCATCTCCTTTCACCACATGTGACTAGTTCCGGTCATAAAGGGCAGAAGACATAAACTTATAAATAACAGTAACAAAGAACAGGCTTCCCATATGAATTCACAGCCATTGATGATCTGAAGGGTTGCTGTTATAAGGAAGCAGGTGGCTTATGGTCCCTGGGGGAGCAGCACCAGCTACTCTAAATAGACCAAGATCCAGTACTGTGACTATCTAAATATACCATGGCAGACACAAGGGGCAGCCTTGGTCAGTTTCAAATATAGCATATTTGTATATGCAGCCTGCTCAGTAATATTAACTTTTCCTTGGCTCAGAGGGCTCAAATGAGATTTCGATAGGGACAGGTTTTCCATTTTCCATTTCAGTTTTCAGATTTTGACATTTGGCCACAGACCCAGATAAACAAATGCTATTTTAGTGATAAACTACCTGGAACTAGCAGTAGTCATATTTGTTTCTGGGGAAATACACAGTTCCTCCTCTCCCAACCCACAGAAACACAGCATACTGTGGGGGATAAAATGCTAGATCTGGGTCAAAAAAACCTGGGTTCAAACACTGTTTTGTGATTAACCTGGTTTGTGACAATGAACAAGTCATCTAACCACTATTAGGATCTCTGTCAATAGAGGGGATTTTCATATCAAATCAATAATAGGTCCTTGAATATTAATATATCAATACATTTAGTACTATTAGTAATTGAGATGTGAAGGCAAAATGGGCTTGGATTTCCTGCCCATGTCAAACATCTTGTCACTTGTTACTTTTGGCAAATATTAAAGGCAAATATCAGATGATTAATAGCACTGGGTTCAGAAACCCTTGTGGTCACTGGGGTTTTCCCAAAGCTATAATAATGTTATGGTAGGCTAACCCTAACTGTATGCTCTCTGGGCTTGTCTGCTGCTAGTGTCTATTAGGAGCTACCTTATGATCAACAAAATTGTGACAAACACGGAAACCTATTCAAATTTGGTCTAGGGTATAGACTTGGGCTACTAGAAGCAGGTGTTATTCTATTACAGAATTTCTTTCTTTTTAAAATTGAATTATTACATTTGTTTTCAGTGTTTGACAATCACTTCCATATATCTTAGATTTTTTTCCACTCCCTCCTTCTCATTTCCCCCTCCCTCCTCACACCCTCCCTGAGATGGCATACAACCTTATATAGGTTCTGCACATATATTCCTATTTACTACATGTTGCACAGAAGAATTAAAATGAATGTGAGAAACCATAAAACAAATCAAAGCAAAACATAATACAAAAGAAAATAGTCTGCTTCATTCTGCAATCCAATTCCACAGTTCTTTCTCTGGATGTGGAAGGTGTTTTGCCTCAGGAGTTCATTGGAAATGTTTTAAATCCATGCATTTCAAATGAAGTACTAAATCTACCAGAAAAATTCCTCGCACACTGGTTGTTGCTATGTACAAAGTTCTACTGGTTCTGCTCCTTTCACTCAGCATCAGTGCATATAAGTCTTTCCAGGCTTCTCTGAAGTCTTCCTGTTCATCATTTCTTATAGCACAATAGTATTCCATTACATTCATATACGACAACTTGTTCAACCATTCCCCAATTAATGGGTATCCATTTGATTTCCAGTTTTTGACCACCAGAAAGAGAGCTGCTATAAATATTTTTGTACATGTGGGACTGTTTCCCATTTCTATGATCTCTTTGGGATAGAGTCCCAAAAGGAATATTGCTGAGTCAGAGGATATGCACATTTTTGTAGCCCTTTGGGCATAGTTCCAAATTGCTCTCCAGAGTGGTTGGATTGGCTCACAACTCCACTAACAATGAATTAGTGTTCCAGTTCTCCCATATCTTCTCCAACATGTATCATTTTATTGTTTTGTCATGTTAGCTAATCTGATAGGTGTGATGTGGTACCTCAGAGTTGTTTTAATTTGCATCTCTCTAATCAGTAGTGACTTAGAGCATTTTTTCATACAATTATAGATAGCTTTAATTTCTCCCTCTGAAAATTCTCTGTTCATACCTTTGACCATTTATCAATGGGGAAGTGACTTGTGTTCTTGTACAGTTGACTCAGTTCTCTATATATTTTAGAAATGAGGCCTTTATCATAGACATTACTTGTAAAAGTTCTTTCCCACTTTTCTGTTTCCCTCCTAATCTTGGTTACTTTGGGTTTGATTGTGCAAAACTTTTCAATTTAATGTAATCAAAATTATCCATTTTGCACTTCATAGTGTTCTCTATTTCTTATTGGGTCATAAATTTCTCCATTCTCCAAAAATCTCACAAATATACTATTCCTTGCTTCCCTAATTTGTTTATAGTATCAATCTTTATACCTAGATCATGTGTGCATTTGGACTTTATTCTTGTGTATGGCATCAGGCATTGGTCTATACCTGGTTTCTGCTACACTGTTATCCAATTTTTCCCTTCAATTTTTTGTCAAACAATGAGTTCTTATCTCAGAAGCTGAGGTCCTGGGGTTTATCAAACAGTAGATTGCTATATTCATTAACTACTGTATCTTGAGTACTTAACCTATTCCACTGGTCTACCCCTCTTGTTCTTAGTAGGTACCAAGTGCTTTTGTTGATTGCTACTTTATAATACAATTTGAAATCTGGTAGGGCTAGGCCACCTTTCCCAGCATTTCTTGTCATTTGTTCCCTTGCTATTCTATACCTTTTGTTCTTCCAGATGAATTTTGATATTATTTTTTCTAGCTCTACAAAATAATTATCTGGTAGTTTAATTGGTATGGAACTGAATAAATTAATTTAGGTAGAATTGTAATTTTTATTGTATTAGCTTGGTCTACCCACGAGCAAATGATGTTTTCCCACTTACATCTGACTTTATTTGTACAAAAAGTGTTTTGTAATTGTGTTCATATAGCCCCTATCCAAATAGGATTTGTTTTGGCAGGTAGACTCCCACATATTTTACAGTGTCTACCCTAGCTTTAAATGGAATTTCTCTTTCTATCTCTTGCTGTTGGGCTTTGTTAGTAATATATAGAATATATAATATAGAAATGCAGATGATTTATGTGGGTTTATTTTGTAACCTGTAACTGTCAAAGTTGTTTGTTATTTCAAATAGTCTTTTACTTGCTTCTCTGGGATTCTGTAAGTATATCGTCATATCATCTGCAAAGAGTGATGGCTTAGTTTCTTCTTTGCCTATTCTAATTCCTTCAATTTCTTTTTCTTCTCTTATTGCTATAGCTAACATTTCTAATACCATATTGAATAACAATGGTGATAATGGACATACTTGTTTCACCCCAGCTCTTACTGGAAATGCATCTAGCTTGTCCCCATTGCATGTAATGTTTGCTGATGGCTTTAGATAGATACTGCTTATTTTTTTATGGAAAATTCCATGCTTTCAAGTGTTTTCAATAGAAATGGGTGCTGTATTTTCTCAAAAGCTTTTTCTGCATCTATTGAGATAATCATGTGGTTTCTGTTAGTTTTGTTGTTGATATAATCAACAATGCTAATAGTTTGTCTGATATTGGACCAGCCCTGCATTCCCGGTATAAATCCCACCTGATCATAATGTATTACTCTTGATAAGTTGTTGTATTCTTTTTGCTAATATCTTATTTAAAATTTTTGCACCAATATTCATTAGAGAAATTGGTCTAAACTTTTCTTTTTCTGTTTTGGCTCTTCCTGATTTAGGTATCAGAACCACATATGTATCATAAAACGAATTTGGTAGGACTTCTTCAGCAATTTTCCCAAATAGTGTATATAGTATTGGAATTAATGTTCTTTAAATGTTTGATAGAATTCATTTGTTAATCCATCTGGCCCTGGAGATTTTTTCCTATGGATTTCATTGATGGCTTGTTCAATTTCCTTTTTTATGAGATGGAATTAAGTACTCAATTTCCTCTTCAGTTAATCTGGCAATTTATATTTTTTAAAATAATCATCCATCCCATTTAGAATTTCGAGTTTATGGACATACAGCTGGGGAAAAGTAATTTCTAATTATTGTTTTGGTTTCTTCCTCATTGGAGGCAAGTTCACCCTTTTCATTTTTGATATTGGTAATTTGGTTTTCTTCTTACTTTTTAAAAGTAAAATTGACCAAAGGTTCATAAAATTTATTGATTTTTTTCAGTAAACCAACTCTTAGTTATTAGTTCAATAGTTTTCTTAATTTCAATTTTATTAATCTCTCCTTTTGTTTTCAGTATTTCTAATTTTTTATTTACTTTGAGATTTTAATTTTTTTTTATTTTTCTAGCTTTTTCAGCTGCATGCCCAGTTCTCCTTTTTCTCTGTTTTATTCATGTAAACATTAAAAGATATAAAACTTGCTCTAAGAACTGGATTTACAGTATCCCATAAGATTTGGTAGGTTGTGTCATTATTGTCATTCTCTTGAATGAAGTTTTTGATTGTTTCTATAATTTATTGTTTAAGCCACTCATTCTTTAGGATTAGATTGTTTAATTTCCTATTAATTTTTGGTTTATATTTTCATGGCCTTTGATTACATATTATTTTTATTGCATTATTATCTGAGAAGGATGCATTGACTATCTCTGCCTTTCTGCACTGGATTGTGAGTTTTTTATGTGCTAGAACATGGTCAATTTTTGTATATATGCCATGTATCACAGAGAGAAAGGTATATTCCTTTCTATCCCCATTCAATTTTCTCCAGAGATCTATCATATCTACCTTATCCAGAGTTTTATTCACCTTCTTAACTTCTTTTTTGTTTATTTTGAGGTTAGATTTATCAAGTTCAGAGAGGGGGAGGTTGAGGTCCTCCACTAGTATAGTTTTGCTATCCATTTCTTCCTGTAACTCCCTTAACTTCTCTAAGAATTTGGATGCTATACCACTTGGAGCAAATATGGTTAGTAATGAAATTGCTTCATTGTCTATGGTGCCTTTTAGCAGGATATAGTTTCCTTCCTTATCTCTTTCGATTAGATCTATTTCTGTTTTTGCTTTGTCTGAGATTAGGATTGCTACACCTGCTTTTTTTATATCAGCTGAAGCACAAAATATTCTGCTCCAACCTTTTATTTTACCCTGTGTGTATGCCCCCTTTTCAAATGTGTTTCTTGTAAACAACATATTGTTGGATTATGGTTTTTAATCCATTTCGCTATCCATCTCCTTTTTATGGGAGAATTCATCCTATTCACATTCACAGTTATGATTACTGTCTGTGTCTTTCCTTCCATTTTTTATGCTTTTATTTCTCCCTTCCCTATCCCAATAGAGTTTTAATTTTTGACCACTGTCTCCCTCAGTCTTCCCTCCCTTCTTTTAGCTGCCCTCCCTTTTAATCCCCCTTTTCCCTTTCTACTTCTCCCCTCCCTTTTAGCCTCCCCTTCCTTTTCTTTCCCCCTTTCCCTCCTACTGCCTATAGAGCTAGTTGTATTTCTGTACTTAACTGAGTTTGTTGTTCCCTATTTGAATCCAATCAGATGAGAGTACCTCTCAAATAATTTTCATCTCCATCCCCTCTTTCCCTCTACTGTAATACATTTTTGTGTCTCTTCCTGTGATGTAATTTTTTTCTGCCTCCTCCTTTTCACATTTCCCATTACAATTCCTTCACACCCTTAAATTGTTACCATCATGTCATTTAATTTATACCCTCTCCCTCTATCTATGTCTATCACTTTTTGTATATCATAGTAAATATACAATTCTCAAGATTAAGAAGTATCATCTTCCCTTGTAGGGATGTAAACAGTTTGCCCATATTGAGTAAGAAGTTTTTTTCCCCCTATTTACCTTTTTATGCCTCTCTTGAGACCTGTGCTTGAAGATCATATTTTCTATTGAGTTCTGGCCTTTTCATAAGGAAAGTCTGGAAATCCCTTGTTTCATTGAATGCCCATCTCCTTGCCTGAAATATTATGCTCAACTTTCCTAGGTAATTAATCTTTGCTTGTAGTCTCGTTCCTTTGCTATACAGAATATTGTATTCCAATTCCTTTGATCTTTTAAAGTAGAAACTGCAAGTCCTGTGTGATTCAGACTCTAACTCCTCCACATTTCAATTGTTGGCTGCTTGCAGTATTTTCTCCTTCACTTGATAGTTCTGGAATTTGGCAACGGTATTCCTTGTTGTTTTTAGTTTGGTATCCCTTTCAGGAAGTTAATTGTAAATTCTTTTAATGACTACTTTGCCCTCTGTATCTAGGACTTCCAGGCAACTTTCCTTGATTATTTCTTAGATGATATTGTCCAGGCTCTTTCTTTCATCATGGCTTTCTGGTAGACAAGTAATCCATAGATTTTTCTCTCCTGGTTCTATTTTCGAGGTCAGTTGTTTTTCCATGTTTTTCTTTTGTCTTTTCATTCTTTAGATTCTGTTTGATGGATTCTTGATGTCTCATAGATTCATTAGATTCTACTGGCCTGATTGCAATTTTTATCAAATTGTTTTCTTCAGTTAACTTTTGCATCTCCTTTTCCTTCTGTGAAATTGTTCCTTTTAAGGAGTTTTTTTCTCCAGCTAGGTTTTGTACTTCCTTTTCCATTTGTCCAATTGTCCTTTTAAATTCTTCTCTAATTTCTTTTTTCATATTTTTAAAATCATTGGTCAGTTTTTGTTCTATTTATTTCTCTAATTCAGCTTTTAAAATCCTTCCTGAGCTCTTCCAAGAAGGCTCTTTATGCTTCAGACCAGTTCATATTCCTTTCTGAAGTTTCACATTGGAGTACAGTCTCAATGCTGACCTCTTTGGTATTTGTGTTTTGGTCCTTGTCCCCATAGAAAGATTCTATGGTCTTTTCTTTTCTGCTTTGTTTCTTACTCATGATAGTCACCCTTTCCCCAGCTTTTAAAGTGGATCTCTGTGTCTTGGGCACAGGGGGCACTTTCCCACAGTTCTTGTAGCTAAAACTTGAGGCTCTGTGTGTTGTGACCTCTGGTTCTTTTCAGCTGGAAGCTAACTGCAACTTACCTGATGCTGAGCTGTCTAGTGTTGGAAAGCAGAGGTCAGGTGAGGTCTTTTTGGCTTTCCCCACCATTACTGTGTAGCTAGTTCATTAAGAGTGGTGGAGGTGTGGTCTAGCCACAGAAGGTCTCCTCTGCTGAGTTAGAACATAGGCAAGCTCAGTGGTTGGTGATCCCATCTGAGCTGGTTTCTTCCAGATTCCCCTAGGGTGTGAGGCATTCATGGGGTCCTGGTGTTGGCAGTTGCTGGCTTCACCCCCTGGGGCTCAAGATCTTCTCCTGGTTTTTTGTTGGGCTGTCTGGGACAGCTCTGGTCCTGCACTGGTCTCCTTTAGCCACAGCAAGAGGGGCCCTCCTTAGTGATCTTCCTAGCTTCATGGGCTAAGAGACTATTTACCTCTTCTGCTATTCTCATTGTTCCAGGGTTTTTCCCACAGAGACATTCTCTGGGCTTTGTCAAGGTCAACAAAGGGAGGGAGATAGCAGTTACTGATCACTCTGCCATCTTGGCTCCTAGAACTGGAAACTCCAGAATATCTTTACCTTTATCTTTTCCTATAGAAATCTCTTTAAGTCTTCACTTTTTTCTTCCCATTACTTTGATGCTGTGGTAGATGTGAGATATTATTGCTTAGGGCTTTCCACTGTTGTAAATTGTGGAGCTCATCCCATGCCTTGTTATCTTGTGAGACTTTTGCCTATGTCCTTCTGTCATTCCTTCATAAAATATCCATTCAACATGTTGGAATCCTTTCTATGAGTCCTTCAATATTTCATGGATACCAGTATTGCATTTGGACAATCCATAAGTTATCATTTGTACTGTATGAAGAGAATAAGCATTTATATCATACCTACTATGTATGTTCCAGGCACTGTGCTAAGCACTTTACAAATATTATCTCCTTTGTAGGTCAAACACTTTTGAAAACTATAAAACATTATATAATATGTATTATTATGACTCTGTCATGAGCCAAGCTCACCCCTTCTTTTTCTGAACTCTGATTGAATTATTGATCTGAATTAAAGGATAAATGAAAGGATATGCATTTTACTTTTAGTCAGTTAGTTCATGTGTCTCTTCAAATAGAATGGAAGCTTCTTGGGAATAAGGTCTTCTACGTATAAAATCCTGAATTATAAATGCAGCACAGGACTGGACTCTTGTCAGGAATTTGATAAATACTTGGTGATTATGTGAACATGCATGACTAATATAATAGTAATAATTCAATTAACTTTATGAAGCACTTAATATATGCCAGGTACTGAACTAAGTGCTTGTGGATACAAATAAGAAAAAGACAATCTCTGCTTTAAAGGAATTTATAATGTAATAACCATAACAGCAACAACACAACTTAGCCTTTATAGAGTTCTTTAAGGCTTACAAATGTACTTTTTAAATATTTTCTCATTTATACTCACATAAACCCTCATAGAGGCATGCTATTATTTTTACTATTTTACACATGAAGAAAATAAGGCAAAGAGAGCTAAAATGACTTGGCCAGGGTCACACAGCTAGGAAGTGTCTGAAGCCAGACTATAAACTCACATGTTCTTGGCCTCAGCTCAATCCATTTTTTTCACTCGACCATCTAGCTGCCTCTTGGTAAATGAATATGGAGACTTGGATTTAAGAGATTTCTGGAAATTGATGCAAAATTCAACCCTTTCAGATCTAACTTTAGTAGTTGTTGAGAGAATATAAGAAGGTAAACTTTAATGGTATTGTCAAGAATTCCCAGCACTCTTTGTGCTCCCTGCTCATTCCAAGCAATACTTTCATGAAACATAACTTAGAAGAAGCTCAAAACTCACCATTAGACATGTTATATTAGAAAGAATCTGGCCTTCCATTTTTTTATCCTTGCTTTCTTCCCTTGCCTTTCATGGATGGTAGCATGGTCATGAGGATGTTAGTTGCTGTCTTACACCCATAATATAATCTCCCTTACACAGGTTCAAAGGCACAACAGGTGCTCTAGCTATCTCTCCTCTCTCCTCCATACACTTTCTGAAGTCATTCTCACACATCAGTAACTCTCCAAGGACTCAATTCTTTTTTATCAGAAAGACTGATTTTTTAGGACATATTAGCACAAGCATGATTCAATCCAATTTCTACCTGTCTAGAGGTAGTTAGGTTGTAAAGAGATTACAGCACTGGACTGGAGTCAGGAAAACTTGAGTTCAAATATGACCTCAGACCCTTTCTAGCCGTGTGACCCTGGGCAAATCATTTAATCTTTCAGGTTCAATTTCTTGTTCTGTAAAATGGGGATTCTAATATTACCTACCTTACAAGGTCTGTTTTGAGGGTCAAGTGAGACAATATAATAAAAGGATTTGTAAACCTTAATGCAGTATAGAAACATTAGCCTTTATTATTAGACACTCATTGACATGAATACCACCAAGGAGGCTTTCTCTCAATACTCTTAATAGGACTATGAATTCATAGGCAATGGTTTTTCTTTGATTCCTTTCCTTCTCAACTATGGAGAGATACCTCTCCTTTTGGCTCCACAGCATGCCCACCCCCTAGGAGAAGTCATCTAGTGAGTCACTCCACAAAGTCAGTTCTTGGCCAAATTACAAATGTTTTCTAATAATAACCAAAACAATATCTTGCATTCCTGTAATACTTTAAGGTTTGCAAAACATTTTACAAATAGTATCTCATTTCATCCTCACAACTAACCTGAGAGGGAAGGGTTACTATCCCCATTTCACAGATGAACACACTGAGGAAGACAATAGCTAAGTGATTTGCCTAGGGTCACATAACTAGTAAGTACCTGAACACAAGTTTGAAGTCAGATTTTCCTGACTCCAAATCTAGCTCTTCCTATCCACTGAACCACCTAGCTGTTCATCTAATTTTAGAGTTGGTAGCAGGCCAGCAAGGGAGATATTTTTGGTGCCCCCCCAAATTCTCAAATTACTTCAAATAGATAGATGTCTATCCCCACCCATTCATAAAATCCAGCTTGGGTGACCAGATGTCCTTTCCCTCCTATGCTCACACCCCCGTTTATAGTTTCTGGTTCTGTTGTTCCTCACTGTACTTCTGCAGCAACTATTACAATTTTAACTATGATTAGATCACATTCATATAGGACTTTAGGATATTCACACTGTGATATACACACTGCAGCACTATTGTCTTCCTTTTACAAGTGAGGAAACTGAGACCCAGGAGATGAAACAACTTTTTCAGCATCATACATCTATTATGTGTCAGCCCTAGGATAGGAACACAAGTGTCCTGACTCAAGTCAGGAACATTCTTACTGTCGTTTTGGTTGTCATCTCACATAGTATTTAGAATTTTCAAAGTTATTTTCACTCATTTTCATTTAATCTTTACCATGATACTATGTACTCATACACCTACATGTATGTACACACACACACACACACACACACACTTACACACACATGGGATTACTCCTATTCACCAAACCTGGGTGTGTAGGGCTCTACTGTTTTGTCCTTATTCATTTCCTTATGCCTCCTTTGTCTATCTCCTGTCCCTTCCCCTACTTCTTGTATTTCTTTGGGTGGGGGGAACCAACAGCTTCACCCCCATCTCTATGCAAGCTTGCCCTCAAAAGTCATCTTCCAGATGAGAGATCCATGCAGGGATTTCCAGAGCCTCTTTTCATGGCTGATTAGTCAATGGAGCAGGGAGATCACTGGAGCAGAAATGCAGAGCTCTTTGATCTTTCTTCCTCAACTTGGGAGCCAAGAATATGGCATCTCTAAAGCCCACAGAAGGTGTCTTCCCTGCCCCCTTCCCTTCACAAATTGCCTCAGGGAGAATCAACCTGTAACTCCTTCAGGAGGGGACTGCAGCTGCTTCCTTTCTTCTTCCACATTGAATGTGGTCCACAGCTCATTCCTCATAGCTTCTCTCTCAGCAGGAAAAATTGCTACAGTTTCATGGGCATAAATATTTAATGTGGACTTAGCAGTCGAATAAGCTCTTTTATTGTGCCTCGGGTCTCTCCAAGAGACTGAGGGATCATTTGGTTGACTCTTTCATTTGTTACTTTAATAGACCTGTGATGTCAGTATTGTGGGTAATCCTTCCTTGACTAGAGCAAAATCACAAAATATTAAAGGAAGAATGTATCTCAGAGGCTATATATCCCAACCTGTACCTGCAAAGACCCCCCACAATCCACAAGGTCATCCATTCTCTGCTTGAAGACTTCTAATGAGAGAGAACTCAATATCTTCCTAAGCAGCCCATTCCATTTTGAAAGAGAACTCTAATTATTAGGAAACTTTTCCTTATAGGAAGGCTAAATTTGCCCTTTTAATCTTTCACTTATTGATCTTTGTTCTGCCCTCTGGAGGTCAAGCAGAACAAATCTTCTGAATGACTGACTATCCTTCAAATACTTGAGCACAACTATCTAGTCTCATCCAAGTTTTCCCTAACCTAAACATCCTAAATTCCTTCAATTACTTCATATGGCATAAATTTGAGGTCCTGCACCATCCTAATGACCTTATTCCATATAAAATCCAGTTTATTAATGTCCTTCCTAAAATGTGGCACCCAGAAGCAAATATAATACCTTAGATGTGATCCAATGAGAGCAGAGGACAGTAGGATGATCATTTCATCTTTCATGGAAGTTATTTCTTACTTATTATAGATTAAAATTGTGTTAACTTTCTTGGCTACCATATGTAGATTCATATTGAATTTATAGTCCCACAAAATCTCTACCTTTTTTTTATATAAGCAACTATCTAAAAAACACCTCCTCCATCTTGTACTTGTGAAGACAATTTTTTACAAAATTTCAAGACTTTATATTTATAAAATTTCATCTGATTTTGTTTGACCCCTTGTTCTACAGAAAAAGGTCTAATCATAATCCTATCATAATCCTTTTCAGTACTATGTTAACATTCAATGTGTTAACTTTCTTTCCTAACTTTGTATCATCTATATTTTTGATAAGCATGTCATTTATACCTTCGGCAAATCAGATAAGAAGTGATAAACAGCACAGGAGTCCCTGGAGTCCTCCACTGGAGACCTCCTTCCATGTGGGCATAAATCATTAGTGATGACTCTCTGGGTCTAACACTTTAGTCATTTCAGAATCTCTATACAGTTGTCTGCCCCACATCTCTCAGACTTTAAGAATAGCTTGGGACATTTTATTAAATGCTTTGCTAAAATCCGGGGAACTACAGCTAAAACTTCTTCATTTAGTCTACTAACCCCAATCCTGCTAAAATAGTGTGTCATATTCTAAACAATAGGCATTTTTTTAGCCATTTGATTTTACTTGTATGAATTGTTAGATGGTCTTTATTCAGTGACCATGAACATGATTAAGGAATCCCAGTAACATTCTAGGCTGGTTGTATTCTACATAGCATCATCTGTGGAGCAGCTGATCTGACCAGGATACATGAAATCTATTTTTTATTTGAGCTTTGCCCAGAACATTCTCCATGAAGGTGATGAGCACCTTCTGCAAGCATATGTCTTCCTGTTGTATGCCTCTCTTGCTATTCTTAATCAGAGGGTCCTTTAATAAAGTTATCTCTATTCTTGTATCTAAGAAAGATTCCTTGTATTATTATTGATCTGACAGCTTCTTGATTAGGTCATGTTAGAGATACCGTAATTGTACACTGGATTTTTTTCTCATTTGTATGTTTTCTTTTAATTTTACTTTGATTTTCACCTTTGCCCTAACTCATTGATAGTCTGCATATACAAGCCCTAATCCCAAATTTACCCCCATTCTAGTAGACATCATTTACTGTGTGTTAAGACATAGTCCAATTCATTTCTTTTTTGTGATGTTGTTCAGTGTTTTGAGGGAACTGAGGAAATCCAGTAGATTAGAAAAATAACTAGTTTCATCTTTCCCCCACCACAGTTTAGTAACATTCGACATCCTTCTTTAATAAAGTAGTCTTGATTTACAGTATAATACTTATTTGTAACCTGCAATTCTTTCGCCAATTATGTTTTTTATTCTCCTTTCCTGTGTCCATCTTTATGCTGAAATCACCAGATATCAAAGTCTATGTTGACTTTGTTTATAGGATCTTTCTTTTCTCTTTTTTCTTTCTCTTTTTCTTCAACTTCATTATCTGATGTTGGCACATAAGTTTCATTCATCTTCAGAATTTTTTTTTGCTTAAAATTCTCTTGAATAACATAAGATTAGAGGATCAAGTACTCCTTGAAACTATGTTTCTATTTTTCTTTGGGGTGAGTGAAATACACTTCTTTATTTGCCTTTCCAAACAGAACCTATTGATCAATCAATAAAAATTATTAAATGTTTACTATGTGCCAGCCCCTGTACTAGGCACTGGAGATAAAAGTCTATTCCCAAGGAACTTGCATTCTAATGAGCTCTCCATCCACCTCAGAGGAACTTCTCTGTATCTTCATTTCACTTCTAGAAAAAGTTCCATTTTATATATATATAGAGAGAGTTCATTTACCCTTGGAGAACGTCTTTTTTCTCATCAAATTAAACAAATGCTTTTAGATGTCACTCTCTGTCCCTTTTGTACTACCCTGCATCCATCCCTGAAGACACAAGAAAAGAGACTCATAAGGATGAGAGAAATTTGTATTTTCCTTTTTTTCGTGGAGGCAGCTCAGTAGTATAGTAGATAGAGAGCTAGATATAGACTAAGGAAGATCTAAATTCAAATTGTACCTCAGATACTAGCTGTGTATCCATGGACAAGTCACTGAATCCCTTAGCTTCAGCTGTTTCATCTGTAAAATGAGAATAATATGATGACATCTACCTAACAGGCATGTGGTAAGGATGAGGTGGTTGTGTATATACACACACACACACACACACACACACACATACATATGTGTGTGTATGTATGTATATATACATACACACATATACATACATGAGCAGCTACATGGCTCAGTGGATAGAAGTCTAGTCCTGGAGTCAAGAGGATCTCACCCTTGAGTGAGTCACTTAACCTCTGTTTGCCTTAATCCAAGGCAAGGAGAAGGAAATGGAAAATGACTCTAGAATGTTTGCTAAGAAAACCCCATGGATAATATAGTCCACAGGGTCACAAAACATCAGACACAAACAACACAACATATATACATATGTAAGTATATGTGTATATCTGCATATATACATGCATAAAAAGAGACATATACATATATAAACATATATACATGCATAAATAAGAATATATACATTATACTCATATATAGTGATATATCACAGTATATACATATATACAGTGATATATCACAGTATATACATATCACAATATAGACATATATACTCATATAG
>CM053771.1:271016699-271079850 GCA_028658325.1 Potorous gilbertii | reverse complement strand
ACTCATATAGTGATATATCACAGTATATACATATCACAATATATACATATATACTCATATAGTGATATATCACAGTATATACATATCACAATATAGACATATATACTCATATACAGTGATATATCACAGTATATACACGCATAGATACATGTACCTATCATTTTACAAACCTTAATGTGCCACAGAAATATTAGCTATTACTATTAAATGCTATTAAATTATTATTAAAAGTAATGACCACAAAAATCCATTGGCTATGAGCCAACCTGTTGATGGTTTCTTCATACTTAACCTTGTCTTGAGGCAGCAGGAAGTCTATCAGTGGAACAATACTTGAAGTTTTTCCAGAATGGTAAAAACTACCAGAGCTTGAGCTTCACTGGCATAACCTTTAGGAGTCTGAGCTCACCTGTATCCTTGCCAGGAGGAGGCCTTGCACTACATCCAATTTGAAGAGCACTGACTTTGAAGTAAGAGAACCCTGGTTCAGATCCTGCCTCTGATGAATGATGATGCTTCTACTACCCGTGTGACGTAGGATTAGTCATTTAACTATCCTGGACTTTAGCTTCCTCATCTGTAAAAGGAAGGAGGTTCAACTAAATAGCCTCTGAGGTCCCTTCCAGCTCCAGATCCGTGATCCTATGACTGTTTTGGAGCAGGGTTACTAGGTAGAACTGCTGCTTTGCAACTTCTCCCTAGGACTCTGGACCACCTGCTAAAACTCTGCCTTTCCAGCTTTCTCAGATCCATATATGTATATATATATATATATATATATATATATATATATATATATATATATATATATATATATGGCAAACCACCTGATATATATATATACACACACACACATATATGTATATGGCAAACCACCTGAGTAGAAGTCCATTCATTCAACAAATATTGTCTAAGACTAACATATACAAAGTCCTATGGCAGTTATTTTGGGGGAAATAAATTGTAATAAGCCTGAAAAGGCAGGATGGAACCAGTTTGATCATACGTTGTGAATTGGAAGGGAAATTTGTAGATCACCTAATTAAACTCCCTACAGACCTTCACAAGACATGTAAAAACCAGACAAACTTTGGGGTTGATGGAAACAAAATGGTGGGCTCATACTTCTTCATGTTAAATCTGAGTCACTTAAGTGATCTTTGAACAAGGGAGGACAGAGAGAAATGAAGAGAATTTGCATGATGTCTTAACAGAAGATAACTTTAGGTGAACTATACTCCTAGAAAGGGCTTCTGAGTCAGTGAAGGGGAGGGGTAGAGATGGAGAGATTCACAGAGTTTATTTTGAGGCACAGACCCCAAAACACCATATGATTTTGTGCCTGGCACCAACCTGCCGGGCAGCCTGGGTAACAACTCCAGAACAGTCACTATCAAAATCAACAATACTAAGCTACTTCCTTTCTCATATATCTTCCAGATGGCTCTCCCTTTCAGCATACCTGTTAAAAATAACCTCCCTCCAAGAACCTCCAGTTAACATGCTCCACTAATTGCCTTTTTGGAATCAAATAAAACCAAGCCAGTTGCGTCAATAAGCTCCATGAAAACAGCAGCCAACACCTGTTGCACTGGACCTATGTGGTCCTCATCATACTCAGAATTTCACAGAGCATTCATACCTAGCATCAGGAGACATTTTTTTGCAAAATTGGCATTATTATTCAGTGAGGTGACTATTACGCTTGGTCTCTGCATTTATTTTTCATCTTTATCAGCACGAGCCAGTTTGATCCACTAGAAAGAGCACTGGACTTGGCATCACACAGCTCAGTCTAGGTCTGACTCCAAGACCCAGCTGTGGAATCCTGAGCAATTTAGAACCTGAGCTTCTTATCTGTGAAATGAGAATTATGAAAGAGAGTGTAATATAGTGGAAAAAATGCTGGACTTAAATTGGAAGACCTCAGTTTGTGCTGTAGCTCTGCTGTTGATTAGCTTGATGACATTGGCCAAGTCATGTCACTTTTCTGGGCCTCATCTGTAAAATGGTGAGGGGGGGCACTAAATGATATTTAAGATGCCATCTGGTATTCAATGATTTCTCTGAGTAATGGCACTACCTTTTAAGATCATACCTGATTAATAGGATCTTAGCTGAAAAAAGTCTTAAGAAATGATCCTTTGTAGAGGAATTTACTCTTTAAAAGAGTCCTTAAAAGAAAATGGAAATGCCTTCAGAACTCAAAGGAAAGCAGCTAGAATAATGAAAGAATAGGTGTTGGGGCTGATAGATATTTTGGAACCTCCTCAGAATCACACCATGTAGATGCCTGCCTATCCTGCCTGTGGATAAAATCTGAATTGCCTTACTGTCCCTAATCTCTAGTTGCTGCCTCCACATTTTTAAGAGTTCTCTTGAAAGAGATATTAGATTTATTCTCTGTATCATTGGGTGGAAGAGCTAGACCAAAGGCTGAAAGTCACAAGGAAGTTATATTGCATAGTAATATTGACTATTCTTTTTTAGGAGGGGGGAAGACAAGACAATTGGGATTAAGTGACTTACCCAAGATCACACAGCTAGTAAGTGTCATTGTCTGAAGTACGATTTGATCTCAGGTCCTCCTGACTCCAGGGCTGATGCTCTGTTGACTGTGCCAGTTAGCGGACACACTGACAAATATTTCTAAATTATTTTTTTCATTTAAAAAAAATCAAAATTTTAAAAACATTCCTAACTTTAAAAAGTCCTAACTGTGGTAGAGATGGCAGAAGGAGTATAGCTTAGCCTTCCCTTTCACTCCCACCCAGAGAAACCTAGGTGGCACAGTAGATAGTGCTTTGCCTAGAGTCATCAAGACCTGATTTTAGCCTTAGATTAGGCAAGTCCCTTAACCTCGGCCTACCCCAGTTTTCTCATCTATAAAATGGAGAAAATAATAGCACCTACCTCTCAGAATTGTTCTAAGGATAAAATGAGATAAAATTTGTAAAATACTTTGCAAAGCTTAAAACGCTATATAGCTAATACTCCACTATTAGTATTATTAGATGTCTTGGGAAGTAGCCAAAAATAATTTGACTGACTCTGCTCTGCTCCTCTGGGGGATTTCTGTGTTAGATTGAGAAATAATTGTGTGAAAGAGTCTTCAGACCACCATGGCATGCTGAGACAGTCAGGAAGCGTACTGTTCTGATGGTTGAGGAGAGACAGACAGACAGACGGAGACAGAGAGAATATCATGGGTTCATATAATAAGAGGTGGAAGAGACCTTAGAAGTTATTGAGTTCAACTCGGTCATTTTACATAGGAGAAAACTGAGTCACAGAACATACAGCTAGTGTCTGAGGTGAAATTTCAAAGCAAATCAACACTTCCTGATGCCACATTACCTCTTCATGCTGACTATGCCATGAGCCAACATGAAATCAGGGAAAGAGAGCTACTTGTAAAATGCAAGGGAGTATGGATTCCCTTGTCCCTGGAGGACTTCTTGCCTGTGTAATGCCCAGGATGGAGAACTGAAAGAAAGCTCCAGAACTAGGGCGACCTGGAAACAGGAAAGTGGCCCTGTTAGGAGGGAAGTTAGGAAGACCTGTAGGAAATACGGGGTATAGATAGGATGGAAGAAGAGGTACAGAAAAAAATGACAACTAATGCCATCTTTGGGGAACTAAAAGTACTTACTGTACGTGTAGCAACGTAATATGGCAATGAGGTGCAGTGATTGATGACACATGGGGAACCGCCATGGTCATGAGTCGCTGGAAGAGCAATTTAGGAAAGACCGAAAAAGAGTGTGGAGGGTGGAAGAGGGAGAAGGGAATAGGGGGAATGTTGAGATAGAACAATCCCTGGTAGTTTACCACTAGAACCTTACTCAGGAGCGATGTAATTGAGAGCATTCAGGCCTCTGGAAAGAAACTTGTTCGCTGGTGGGTATAATAATTTTTGGTGGGCCCTGATGTGAGTATTATTTGTTACCTGTTCATAATTTGAGTCTTTTGAACCTGTATGCTTATAGGGAAGGTTTTTTTAAATTAATTTTTTTTGTTTTGTTTTCAACAATCACTTCCATAAATTTTAAATTTTCTACCCCTCCCTTCCCCCTCCCTCCCAGAGAGGGCACACAATCTTATATGGGTTCTGCACATCCATTCTCATTAAAGACATTTTCACTTTGGTCATGTTGCATAGAAGAATTAAAGTGAATGGGAGAAACCATGAGAAAAACCAAATCAAAGCAAAACACAACACAAGAAAATAGTCTGCTTCATTCTGCGTTCTGATTCCATAGTTCTTTCTCTGGGTGGCATTTTGCATCAAAAGTCCTTTGGGGATGTTTTAGGTCCTTGCATTGCTGTGAAGGGTTGTCTATCAGAAACAATCTTTGAACACTGACTGTTATTGTGTATAATGTTCTCCTGGTTCTGCTTAACATCAGTTCATATGTCTTTCCAGGCTTCTCTGAAGTCTTCCTGTTCATCATTTCTTATAGGACAATAGTATTCCATTATATTCATATACTGTAACTTGTAAAGTTATTCCCCAACTGATGGGCATTCCCACAATTTCCAGTTCTTGGCCACCACAAAAACAGCTGCTATAACTATGTTTATACATGTGGGACCTTTTCCCATTTTTATATCTTTTGGGGATACAGCCCTAGAAGTGATATTGCTGGGTCAAAGGGTAAACACAATTTTATCGCCCTTTGGGCATATTTACAGGGAAGGTTTTTGACTGCATCTTGAGTAATATAGAATATTATAGATCATAGACAAGTCAGAAAAATGGGAATCTGTTCCCTCCAAAAGCACTTAGATCCTTTGTAATAGGATGAAGTCTCTAATAGGAAGATTACAAAAAGAACTGCTTATTAATAGGAGTTGTCAAAAAATAGATAAGCTGCCTCATGAAATAGGGACTTCCCTATCACTGGAGGTATTCAAATAGAGACTGACTCACCACTTGGGATTTTATAGGTCGGTGACTTCTAATTCTAATCATCTTCTATCTGTGCCCCTGGATCTTTACTTCATATTTATATATCATATGCTTTTAGAGACACCTTGGGACAATAAGATGGGGAGGTGGAGAGGCAGAACATGGTTATGTTACCCCATCCGTATCACCATTGTATCTCTTACTTCATCATCGGATTTCTGAGAATTGCTTTTGTGAAAATCATTGAAGAAGTCAGTACCTCTAGCTCACCTAAGTTTTCCTCCAGCATGAGTCATTGAGCTAGTCAAAGATTTGCAAGCTATCAGGCCTATGAGCTTTTGTTGTCTGTGTTACCAAGGAATAAATCACTAAGGAAGTGAGGAATTATCCTTCAAAGGGAATAAATAGTCAATGTTTGACCACCTCTATGAGTGAAGCTGGAAAGGAATCAGTAGGATATGGGTAGAACAAGTTACCCATCAGAATATTATTTTGCCTCCCATAGCATTTCTATAATTCCCCCAGCCAACCCAAGAAAACTGCCTACTCCTGCAATAGGCAATTTCCGAACTATTAATTAAGATAAAAGTAGCAATAACATTTTAGCAGTAGTTGCTTGGCCTAGGTTTATAATATATAGGTTACTTCAGAAATGGGAGCTTCTGGGGAGGATACTGGATAGTACGAACGGGTCCATCTCCTTTCCTAGGCCAAGTTATTCATCTCCCAACTGGCTGACTGGCTTTGCTCTACTCTTTGCCCAAACTGACAGTATTTCAGAGTAAATAGCAAAGAGTAGGGCTGCAATACTACTTATTCCGGGTCAGGTATTCAATTAAGGCAAAAAAAATCTAAGATTTATTGCATTTACCCCTATACTTGGGTACTTCAGTGAATAAAGCAACCAAGTGAAATTGAATTGGATATTTTCTAAGGTTCCTTTTAGATAGAGGATTCTATAATCCTATAACTTCTGATTCTTCAACATGATTGTTCCTTCTTGTCGCTGGATCCTCAGTCTATGCCTTTCCATCAGAGTTTATCAGTCAGGAGCACCTTGGGAAAATAAGACTGGAGGTAGGGGAAGGAGAACCATAATTGTGCCTCTCTCATGGCCTTCCCTTTATTGTTTCTACTGCTGAAGAATTTGTAATTTATCTATGGATAAACATTTAGGAAATAACTACTGAAAAATAAACGTGAAGAAGTTATGTGGGGATTCTGATCTAGGATTGTAGGTTTGAGTTAGAGGCAAGAGCTAAGATTGCCTAGGTTATATGGGACTTGAAAAGACAATTGTATTGATCGAGAGGAGAATGACATTGTACTTTTTGGAGTAGGAGCATGACATGATCATTTTTCATGGTGATTTGGCATGACAAATGCAGACCTAGAATAATAAAAGTCTATGGAATTTTAGAGGTAATTTGGTCCAGCTCCTTTATTTTATAGAATCAAGGCCCAGAGAACTAATTTTGCCAAAAGTTACTTGTAATTCAGAGTCTGTTCCCTCATATGTGATCCCATAAGTTTACCACAGGTTCAAAGCATACTTTCGGTCAATATTTATTATAAACTACTGTTTATAGGTCCTTTCCAATATTTTCTTTTTAATAGACCAAACCAGAGGAAAAATTAAATCAATGACATTTGATTAAAAAGAATAGTTGTTGCTATTAATTCTTTGTTTTCTAAGAGGATCAATGACATTAAGGGTGATGTCATAATTTGCATGTGAATTGGATACAAGTGAGGCAGAATTGTGCAAAGTTATCAGCTTCACTCTATTCCATAGTTTTGGAAGTCTGGGGACAAGACAAAAGACAAGACTACTGGTGATGGTCTGGGATGCAGTGAATGATCTTGGCATCTTTAATGTTTGGCTAATCTCTGAGCATTCAATACACCTGCTTCAGCTGCCTCCATGACTGTTAGAACAAATTGTTCTTATCCACCTATTCCATGGGGGTCTTCATATAGACATCATATAGACTTCATAGACATCCCCATAATTCACTGACAGGTTTGAGGTCTATCAGTTTACCCTCAACATGGCTTATCCCAAGTGTAGAGATGGTTTTACTAGGTAGGATGTTGCTGCTGTGTATGCTACAGTTTCTTGGAGTCATAGGTGAGAGTTGGGTTACAAGTGGACATCAGAGATATATGAGCATCCAAGGAAAAGTCTCTCTAGCCTCATATACATAGGAGGTACACTGTCCTATAGATTCAGATACCACAGGAAGGAAGGGAACGTAAATAGCCAATTGAAGTCATGCTCATACAGATGCATCCCAGCTGAAGCAACTCTCTGCCTCTGAAAGATTTACTATCCTTAAAGAGCTTTTGACATCATCTACCAGATTTTTTTCCTCACTGAACTCCCTCTGCTGGTCCTCTCTGAAATTTCTATTGCCAATTATTAGTTCCTTCCTGAAATACAGTTGCCAAAAATGTTGCTTAATCTTATTTTATGTGAAGAGTTCACAACCCATTCCCCTCTAGTTTATTTTAGCTCTTTTGTGATTTAGACTTGCAGCTGTTGCACCCAGGCAGTACTTCAAAAAGTCAGTTGAAACTGGTTTTTTAACTCCTGATTCCCCCAGCAGCAGCTTCTCAGACACAATCTACTTTTTGAGTTGGCATGGTATATTCCTTTAAACTCCTTTAGTAAGAGCCAAGAAGGTAGCATGGAAAAGGCAAATTTTGTTCTGCACTGCTAAAGGTTTAACAAAATGCTTCTCCTCAAACACACAGTTATTAGTGTAGAAGTGGGCTTATAATCAAGGATCTTAATCTTCATAGAAACTGTATGGGCACTCATGCGTTCTTTTGTTCCTGGAAAGAAAAACAGATGACTCGTGGTGAATGGCAATAGTTTATTTTAAGGGTACACAATATAATTCAGTAGCACTCTCAGAGATAGTAAAGGAGGGCATGGTTAGCAGCCTCTGCCTCTTGCTCTGGGGTTTGGATTGTTTTATTGTAACAAACACTTATTTTCCCATCAAGAGAGGCAAGTAGTTATGACCATGGCTTACAGGTAAGGCAGAAACAGCCAAACATTGCTCAAGAACTTTAGAATGAGGGAGAGACATTTTCTATCATCCTACATGGGGTCATGGCATCCAAGGTCACAGGACAGTAAATAGGTAGTTTGGGGTATATCTGATAGCCCAAGGTTACAGCATTCCTGTCCTCATGTCAGAGAAACCCATTATCTGGACTGAATCAATTGTGTGCAATGTTCTCTCTTCCTTAATATGAAGTTCCTGTAATTAGTAGCTCAAAGACAAAGGGGCATTTAAAAATCCTATTTCTGTAGGGAAATTCCGGGGGTGAGGGAGGAGAATGCCAAGGATGTTCCATGGCACACATCTTGTTTGTCAAAAAAAAGGCATTTAAGAGTTCTGATACTCCCCAGGACACCAAAATGACTGAAATTGTATTAGGACAAAGCGTATATTAGGTCCTGAATGTCCAAGCAGAATGAAGACATGGTTGCCTCACTATATGTGACTCACTTCTTTGGTGTTACAGAGTTTTATACTTTTGGATTGAGAATTAGAAAGTTTCCTGCAAGTTTTTATGAATTAAGGAATCAAGGTGTGTCAATCACTAGAAAAAAAGGGAGGGGCATCTAAAATCAGGAGAGGTCAAGAAAGCTTCCTTATCAAGAAAAACCCTGTTCTAACTCCTGAGGAAATGAAACCTACGTAGAGACCACTTAGATGGCAAAATGGGATTGTCCACTTCTGTTCCATCAAGGCCAGGCTTTTACTCCCAAGTCAGTTGTCTTTCCATTATACAATACTTCCTCTTTGTGTGAAGGAAGGTGAGGATGAGGGAAATTTTGATGTCCACTTAATCATATCCATAAATGTTCTTTCTTATTGTCTCTGAGTCATTGTGAGTTAGAGATGTGTGTAGGTTAAGGAATGTCTCTCCATTACAGAATGGAGACCTGGAAAAATAATGTCAGGCAGATACCTGAAAATCATTTGTCTAGCAAGAAAAGGTGGAAATGAAACCCAGACTTTCTGTGTCTGATTTTCTAGCCAGTGATTATCACTTGGAACAATGATGGTTCTCCTATTAGTACAAATATTAAGCACCCATTGTTTGGCTTCACATTCAAAGTCAACCATCATTTGATGAACCTTCACCTATGCAGTCTTATCTCTCTAATATAATGCCCATCACCTACTGCAGGGGAAATTCAGAAATTCTTTTGTTGAGATGATAATGATGACTTTTTTTATCTCCTGAGGACCTTAGGTTCACTCTTGCTTCAGCATCTTTGTCATTTTCTTTATTAATTCCTATGTTACCCCTTATTAATATCCAGCTCAGATTCTAACCACTCTGAGGAACTTTCCCCATATCTCCCGACCACAGTGCTTTCTCTCTTCTATGAATTTCTAAAGCTTTTATGATCTATTCCCTCTCATTTGACACTATTAGGATCATTGATTTAGAGACAGAAGGAAGATTAAAAATACCTAATTCAAATTTCTTATTTTATAGATGAAGAAATCAAGGCCCACAGAAGAGACATGAATGCAAGCAATAAGCTGGGATTTGAACCTATATCATCTGACCCCAAATTCAGTGTTGTTTCCCCTTCTACACTATGCTAATCCCATGTAGGTCTTGCGTCAGAAGCTCTCTACTGATACCAAAGATCTGTGTACATGTTGGGAGATTTCTTACAAACTCTGACTTATTTCTTCTATCCAGATGCAATAGAAACTTCAGTACCCAACCCCTAAGGATAGTCACTAGCTCCCCTTACATGTACAAAGGCTCACTAGGCTGTTTTACTTATAAGTTAATAGAAACAGATATGACTAGCACCTGACTTCAAGGAAAGTGATAGTCACTCACACTATTAATACCTTCCCTCAGAGCCTATGCCTATATGACTCCCAAGCATCTCTTCTTTACCAAGAGTTAGGGAGAGGTTCTATTCAGGAGTGGTTACAGATTCCTCCTTTACCGTGAGGTTTCTCTCTGGAGCCTCTCTGTGCAGAGTTGCTTGTTCACATTCTCATCTACCACCACTCTCAGCAGGGACCACAGGTTGCTGTTCTCTCATGCTGGCCTCTACAGCTTAGGTACGGTTCATTTTGGTTCCATCTGTTATCATCTTGTAGCTCCTAGAACATGGTCATTTTTTGCCCTCCCCTTTCAGTACCTATAGTTCTGCCATACATTTCTCCAACAGAAGACACTTGTTCACTTTTCCAGAGGATCAGAGTTTTTTGTTTGGTTTTAACAACTGATCTGTATGGAAAAAACTTCTGAGTGGGTTCCTAGGTAAAAAATAACAAAACAAAACAACATGTCCTAACGACTCTTTAGCCTTCTTTTGCACAAAAATCTTCCTTCTTTTAATCAGGTTTTACACATTAGAATTTGCTGATATGCTATAGGCACCCTATTACAAGCAAATCATTGGATGTCCTGTCACAAGAAAGTCACTGGGTCTAACTTCATATAGACTTACATATTACTGTCTGATTCTGAATGGTATGTCTCCTGATCATGTATCCACTGAGTCCAGGGATCTGGGTTTTGATCACTTCACTGTCCCTGTATGTAAACCTTTGCCCCTGCCTTCCCCAAAGGAAGTTGTGGTGGGTCATTTGTTACCCAGGAAAAGGTAGAGAAGAACAATTTTTTCCTAACATGCTGGCAAGATCTGTAGTCATTAGCATACATATACTTTCTTCCTTAGTTACTTATATGTGAAACTATTGGCTTATCTAGAACCAAATTCCAGGCAATGAGGCTTCCAAAGTTTGGGGAAACTAAGAATGATGATGTGCCTTTATACGGATTTCAAATCCACCCTGGGACATTTCTGCTGGTGGCATCAAAATTACTTTCTGCTTATCCATTTAATAAAAATGTAAAAACCAAATCTATATAGAGGTCCAGAGTTAGTCATCAGAGGTAGCCTCTAGACCCTAGGACTTACAGCAATTAACAACAAAGTCATGCATTTGACATTGGTTGGCAGAACTAGCTTTCTGGAAAATCTAATTAAACCTTGACATCCGTTACGGTGACTATGGACATATTGGAAAAAGAGGCCTTGGTGATGCTGAATATGCCTTGAATTCTCTGATGAACGAGGGATATGGTCCACAGGGAACAGTTGTTTTAGAACTGAATCCATATTTTGTCTTGAGGCTGTCATCTCTGGCTTCTTTGTAGAAGAAGGAACCCTAGACGATGAGTCAGGAGGGTTACATTCACATAGGGTCATTTAGTAATTGACCAGGTGACCCTGAATGTACCACTTAGCTGCTCTCTCCTTCAGCTTTCCCATCTAACAGATGAAGATGAAAATAGCTGCCCTACCTATTTCAGAGAATTGTTTGTGAGATTCAGATGTGAAGAGGAATATGAAATTACTTGAAAATTTTAAAGTACTCTATAAATAAAAAGCATTATGATGATCACAGGAAGTCAAAACAACTTGACGAAAAATGGAAAATTCAGCCAATCATCCAGATGTTCCCAGATTTAGTAGCTACTCAGCGTGAAAAGAATAATGGAGCTAGAGTCACAAAAGACCTGGTTTTAAATCCCTGACACATACTAGCTGTATGACCATAAACAAGTCACTTCAATTCTCTGGGACCTCCGTTTCCTTATTTATAAAATGGGCATAATAGCAAAAATAGGCAAGTCACTTCATCATTGCCTGTTTCAGTTTCTTCACCTGTAAAATGCGGATAGTAACAGTACCTACCTCCCAGGGTTGTTTTAGGGATAAAATGAGATAATATTTGTAAAGCACTTTGTGAGCCTTAAAGTGTTTTATGAATGCTCGTTGTCATCATCAAAGGACCACAGACTTGAAGTCCCAATAGGATAATGAATATTGCTGATGTTTTATAAACCTTAAAGTGCAACACAAATGTCACCTACCATGGATATATAATCCTGATACAGACTAAAAATCCAAATAACTAAAAGAGGATTTTAATCTTTTCTCTAGACATCTCAGTTTGCTGAGACACTGAACCACTTAACTGTGGTAGGAACCAAGGAGGGAGAGAAAAATCAATCTTAACTTTTGGACCTTTTCAAAGAAAGGACTATGCAGGGAAGGAGGAACTCATCGACTGATCCTAAGACAACATGGGACTTTTCTCTTAGAGGTGATGGGTCTTAGTGGAAGCAAAATTGGTCTCGAAGTTAATCCAATCCAATAATCCAATTAACTTTTAGGGA
Organism: Potorous gilbertii; assembly: GCA_028658325.1. NCBI lineage: Eukaryota > Metazoa > Chordata > Mammalia > Diprotodontia > Potoroidae > Potorous > Potorous gilbertii. The sequence goes on along the minus strand of CM053771.1, from coordinate 271,067,690 downwards.
GTACTTACTATGTGACAGGCACTGGAAATACAGTTAATAAAAAGATAGTCCTTACCCTCAAGAAACTTACAATTGAAAGGAGATGACATAAAATAAGAGAGGAAAGTAAAGGTGGGTAGGGGGATGGGTCATGGGGGGGCAGTACCTGGAACATATCTCTGGCACAGGGGCATCTTGGTCCATGGTGTTGAAACTGGGGAAGGCAGCAGATGCCAAGTGGAATGAACTGAATCCATTTTCTGCCCTCTGTAAAGGAAGACTTTGGAAGAAGTTTGGTAATTCATCCTCTAGCCCTCTAATCAGAGAGGAGAGGAGGCTGAGTCAAGGCTTGAATTAGCGGCAAGGTGATGAAATTAGAGGTGATGAGCTTAACCTGGGAGGGGCATCTTATTCCATGGACTTGAAACCAGACAGGGCAGCAGATTCAAGGTACAGTCAAAAGACCTTCTTACAAACTTACTAATTGTGAAATGTTGGACCAATGCTTTAATTCTTTAACATAGTTTTCTCATTTGTATAATGTGGATGTAGTGGAAAGAGCCCAGTTTAGGACCAGAAGATCCGGACTGAAATCCTGGTTCTGTTACTCGGTGCCTGTATAACTTTGGGCACGTCATGGAGCTTTTCTACCATAGGATCAGTCATTATGATTCTTTATTGTTCTGGAATAACAGGAAGAGAGAGTGCGCTGTCCAAATCCATCAGTTCCTACTGAGCACTTACCGTGTGCCGGGTGCCACGGGAGATCCCAGAGAAAAAGGAAACATCACCACTCATACAGAGGAGCTTGAAAGTCTGAATAAGGAGACAAGAGGTACATACAAGATCAGTATATCAGGGGAAGACGTAATAGAAAAGAGAGTTCTTTAGCTTGTCTCTAATGGGTTATTAATCTTTATTGTACCATAGAACCCTTTGTCACACTTTGATGAAACCTATGGACTCCTCAAAATAATGTTTTCACATGCATTAGATAAAATACACATGATTTTGAAAGAAACTAATTCTACATGTAGAGAAAAGTGAAAGGCTTTATGGGAAGGGGGAAACAGCATGATCAGAGGTACAGAGATAAGGATGATCTTAGTATGTTGGGTGAATAGAAAAGAGACCATCTCAGTTAGAATGAAGGCAACAAATCTGAAAAATTTGAGAAATCATGGGAAACACACTTGAGAAATAAAAAAAAAATGGATTTGCATTTACTCTATCTCAAAGTAGCCACCTGGAAACTGAGGAATAAAATATTCAGTGGTCCAACTTGTAAATACCTAGATAGACAGACAGACAGCCATACAGCCAGCCAGACAGACAGGCAGATAGATAGATGGAAAAGAGAGAAGATAATCTCAGAGGGAAAGCTGCTAGCAACTGAGGGGGCTGGGAAAAGCTTCCAGTAGAAACTGAGTGAAGGGTCAGCTAGGTGGTGCAGTGGATAAAGCATAGGTGCTAGAATCAGGAGGACCTGTCTCAGATGCTTGACACTTATTTACTAACTGTGTGACCCTGGGCAAGTCACTGAACCCTAATTGCCTTGGCTCTTCTCCCCCCACCCCTCAAAAAAGGTAGGATTTGAACTGAATCTTGAAGGAAACTTGAGAAACTAAGAGGTGGTGAGGACGAAGAGTATTCCAGGTGAGGGAGCACAGCCAGTACAAAGGCACAGAGGCACAGAGACCAGATGCATCATGTGTGAGGAACAGTGAGAATACATTGTAACTAAAGGAAAGAGTAGAGTGGAAGAATCGAAAGGTAGCAAGGACCAGATTGTGAAGAGCTTTACATGCCAAACAAAAGCAGCACTCATTAAATGGCTTTAATTTATTTCCTGAAGTATGAGGCAAAGTTCTTAGCAGACAATGGGAGAGGAAGTGTGCTATGAGAAACATGAGGAAAAACAAGAAAGTTTACAACAGCTGCTGCGGAAAGTGGGATACTGAATTGATTAGGGAGGAGTAAAATGATTGCCTTGCTGTCCTTGAGAGCACAGTTGAGATTAGGTAATATATGTAGCATATCCAGACAGCATAGTTTTTAAAAAAATTTTTTTTTGCCAGTTTTGTTCAGCAACACATGAATAGGAGTGAAAAAGGCAAATCGTGGGAGTAAACTCTAGATGGGATTGAGTAAGGCATGCAAGGACAAGGGGCCAAGGGAGTGGGCCATAGAAGATTACATAAAGTTATACTGGTTCACCAAGTAATCAAGCTGGGGAAAGGAGGAGAGCATAGCCAATGCATTGGTGAAGACCTAGGAAAGAGCTGAGTGATGGAATGAACAGTGATAAAAATGAGGATGAACAGTTAGAGGTTGTAAAGGATAGGGTAAAATGGAGTGGCAAAAATTGTTAGATAAGAACATTTCAGAGATCGGTAAGCAGATCATTGCTGATGATGGAAAGATCAAGAGTAGAAGCTTCTTTATATGTAACTGAGATGGAGTGAAAGAGTTGTTCATGGGGAATAAGTAGGCTGAGGAACTGGGAAGTTAGTTAGGCTTTTTCAGAACATCAAAATGTAAGTTAAACTCATTTAGTATGAGGACAGGAGTTATGATATAAGAAAAATTATGAGTCAAGCACTTAACTCCTTGAGGAAGGAGAGAGAATGTCCCAAAGAATAGATAGATAATGGCTACCAATATCCAAATTGGATGATAAATGTAGGTAGTTTTAACCTCAGAGGAGGAGAGATTGCTTAGTGATGCTGGTAGAGGTAGTCAGAAAGTGGCAAAAGGGACTAAGGAATATTCTAAATTCCTTACTCGGAGTCAGAAGGCAGGGGAAATGAGGAAAAAAATATGTATCCAGTACCTTGGAGAGGCTAGGTAGTGCAGTGGATAGAGTAATGAGCTTGGAATCAGGTAGACTCATTTTCATGAGTTCAAATCCTGTCCCAGAAGCTTACTAGCTGTGTGAACCCTGGAAAGTTACATAACTTTGTTTTTCTCAGTTCCTCATCTGTAAAATAGATGGAGAAGGAAATGACAAACCACTCCAGTATCTTTGCCAAGAAAACCCCAAAATGGGGTCATGGAGAATCAGACATAACTGAACAACAACAAAAACCATGGGAAGGGAAGCAGTGCCTTCAGTAAGGAGTTAGATCTCACTGAGTGCCAGAAAATGGAAAGAGTAAAAAAAGAAGAGATCAAAGATGAAAGAAAGTTTGTTAATTTTGAAGCAGACATTGCAGAGAGAGAACTATGGAAGTTGCAGGAAGGACAATGGGAGGGTAGGATTAAGGAGAATGATAATGAAAGAATGGGCAGTTGGGGATGTAGAATGGGACTTGTACATTGGAAGCTAGGGATTCAGAATCCCTGGGACAGGGAAAGTATAAGAGGATGGAATACGTCAATAGTTGAAGGATGAGTATAGGCAGGGTATCAGTGGTTGGAGAGAGGTCTATTGAGGGGAGGCAGGCAAATAAATTGTTCAAGGTCTGCCCTTGAAGCCTCAGTTGGAGTCTGGGACTAAGATGGATCTTATGTCAGAGCATTCTATTTGGAAAAAATCACGTAGATAGTGAATAGTGTTGTTGTTGAATAATTTCTGTTGTGTCCAATTCTCTGTGACCCTATTTGATCTTTTCTTGGCAAAGATAATGCAGTGACTTGCCACTTCCCTCTTCAGTTCATTTCACAGATAAAGAACTAAGGTAAACAAGAGTAAATGACTTGCCCAGGGTCACACAGTTAGTGAGTGTCTGAGGCCAGATTTGAACTCAGCTAGAGGAGTTTCCTGAATCTAAGCTCAGTGCTCCAACTACCATGCCACCTAGTTGCATTTGAAGAAAAGTCCCTTCTTACTTCAAGTCCCATACTCTCCCTGTGGCTTAGTATGGAGACATGACACATATAAATAATTAAAGTACAATTATAGAAAAGCAAGTCATTCATATATTTTTATTCATATTCAAAAAATTGCCATATAGTGCACTGAGACCATGTACATAGCTTCTACTCCTCTTCCCCATCATTCACTTCTGTGAATTACCATAATTCTTCTTATGACCTGTGTGCTGTTCTCTGCATTGTCTGAATAGTACCTATGTGAACCACCAAAGGGGCCCCATCCTGCTTTAAAATCTCTTCTCCATAAGTCTTTCTCATGCCTGAAATTCTGTCATTAGGATCTATTCCTTTTATATTAAGCTGTTTCCCATAGTCCATTGTAAAAATAAAATATCCTTGGAGCAATAACTCATTAATATTTCAGCAGAAATTTATTCAAAATTGTTTTCTTGATTCTGAAATCTTTCTACAAGTTTTCAGAGTATAGGTTATTGCTTAAGGAGGGTATGTCTAGTAGAGACAACACAGTAGAACTCTTGAAAAGTGGGGTGGACAACAATTGGGCACTGCATACAAGAGGAAAGAAGAGGCAACACTATTACCTTGGACAAGTTACTTTACCATCAGGGTCTCAGTGACTTTATCTTTGAAATAAGAGGATTATACCAGATGTTATCTAAAGTTCTTTTAAAAAAAATTAAAAAAAATAAGTTATGACATTTTTATGTTTCCATTATGGGGAAGGAGGGACAAAGAAAGAGGATAAGAGAAGAAAATAATTGCTTTTCCTCCTTCACAATTTTATCTGGGATGGGCCCTATTTGGTATTACATGGATGTCTGGCTCTTATTTCAAGTACATAATGCCTTACTTGAAAAGCTATTACACAAAAAAGGTGTGATCATGAACTAATTAGAGGAGCAAGGGAGAAATTCCTTTTTGGATCTATGGAGAAGGTAAGGATTCATGACCAAAGAAAGTGTAGAGAAGACTATAGAAGGTAAAATGGACATTTTTGGATTGTGTAATATTTTTTAAATAGCAAGATTTGGCAACTATTTGGAAAAATAGGGTGATAGACAATGAAGACTTAAGGGTGTCACCAAGGGTATGAAACTGGATGACTGGAAAATGGTACTAATCTCAATGGAAATAGGGAAGATAAAGGAGGGGACTTCTGGGAGCCAAGATGGCAGAATAAGCAGTAAATTGCTGTAACTCTCCCATATTCACCTGCAAGAAACTATAAAATAGTGCCCCCAAACAAGTACTAGAACAGCAGAACCAGCAAAAAGATGGGGTAAAACAGTCTTTCAGCCTAAGAAATGTGGAAGATATCCGAAAAAGATCTGACTCACTCAGGTGAAAGGAGAATGCAGTCTAGGACTGGTAACCTCCTAGCCATCCAACAGCAAGCCCCATCTCAGCAAATCAGCAGGAGATCCTGAGCCCCAGTGCAGAGAGCCAGGCAAATACCAACACCAAGATTCCCCACATGCCTCAACATAGCCGGAGGAATGAGCAAACTCCAGCTCCAAGAACTGTCACACGCTTCACTAGTAACCCTGGGGTAATGCAGAAATACCCCACCATCCTCAGCACAAATGGCTCATCGGCACTAGGACCCCAGTTCAGCACCTGGTAAACTGCCAAACCTCTATGGCCACCAGCAGTACCAACTACCCCCGCCCAACACACACACACTCCATCCCTTCAGTGCAACACCAGGCATGAGCATCCCTCAGGGGACTCAGTGCAACATCAGTGCAGCACCAAGTAAACAGACAGGACCTGCAGACCCTGGCACAAGAAGCCTGAGGCAGTGCCACTTCCACCCAGAGCAGAGCTCAAATTTAAAAGAAAGAGTAGAGGCCAAAAAGATGGTTAACAAAAAAACAACAAAAAAGTATCTAAACACAGAAAGTTATTATAGTGACAGAGAAGGGTCAAAACATAAACTCAGAAGAGGGCAACAATGTCAAAATACTTATGGGAAAAACCCCAAAGAAAAATGGGAATATATTTGTCATAAGAAGTCATAAGAAGAAAAAGGGAAAGTCCAGAAAGAATTCATGGAAGAGCTCATAAAGGAGCTTAAAAATCACATAAGAGAGGTAGAAGAAAAATTGGTGGAAAAATGAGAATGATGCAAGAGAATTAAGAAAAAGAGTCAACAGCTTGAAAAAAGAAAACAGCTACTTAAAAAATAGAACTGGGTAAATGGAAAAGGAAATGCAAAAGCTAACTGAGGAAAACAACTCCTTAAAAATTCAAATTGGAAAAGTGGAAGCTATTGACTCTGAGACATCAAGAATTAATCAAATTCAAAAGAATGAAAAAAATAGAAGAAAATGTAAAATATCTCATTGGAGAAACAGCTGGTGTGGAAAATAGATCCAAGAGAGACAATGTCAGAATCACTGGACCTGAGAGCCATAATCAAAAAGGAGGACCTGGACAGCATCTTTCAAGAAATTATAAAGGAAAAGTGCCCTGATATCCTGAAATCAGAGGACAAAATAGGCATGAAAAGAATCCACCAATATTTTAGGAAAGAGATCTCAATATAAAAACTCTAAGGAACATTATAGCCAAATAACTATAAAGCCAAGAAAAAAATACTGCAAGTGGCTTGAAAGAAGCTATTCAAATATCAAAGAGCTACAATCAGGATTACACAGGACTTAGCCGCTACAACATCAAAGGACTGAAGGTCATGGAACATAATATTCTGGAGCTAGGACTACAACCAAGAATCACCTACCTGGTGAAATTAAACCTAATACTTCAAAGGAAAAAAAAAAGGGTATACAATGAAATAGAAGAATTTCAACTTTTCATAAGGAGAAGACTAGAATTGAACAAAAATTTTGATTTCCAATATCAAGACCCAAGAGCAGCCTAAAAAGGGAATGTAAAATGTAAGGGATGCAATGGAGCTGAACTGTTTATGTCCCTACATGCGAAGATGATACATGTAATCCTTAGAAAGTATATCACTAATAGTACAGCTAGAAGGAATACACATAGACAGAGGGTACAGGTAGAAAGTGAATTTTAGGAGATAAAAATAATTAAAGGATGAGAAAGAGGAGTACAATGGGCACAGAAGGGAGAGGTAGAATGGGGTAAATTATTTCATATGAAGAATTGTTAAAAAAAAATACATACTTTTTCGCTTGATTCTTTGCCTTGGTTCCTGCCCCCCTTTTGATCTCTTTCTTTTTCATAAATGTAACTGATAGAACATGCATAAATCAAATTGCCTACCATTTTAGGAAGAGAGGAGGAAAGGGAGGGAGGGAGAAAAATTTGAAACTCAAAATTTTTAAAAAATGAATGCTAAAACTTGTTTTGACATAATGGGGGAAAAATAAAATGCTATTAATAAAAAACTGAAAAAAGATTAATGAAATGGAAAACTCTCATACCAAATACAAACCATAACTAATTGGAAAAAAAGAAATAGGGAAGGTTGGATTTTGGAGAAAACGTAATGAGTGGTCAAGAATAACTTTGAGTTTCTCTTTTTATCAGGACCATGTTGGAGTAAGTACACATTAGGAGGAGGGTTGGGAAATGCTCTGACAGAAGATTTGAATGGCCAGTGAAGATTTTCACCTACTGTTTATGTGAAATTTGAGACAACTGGAGCAATGTGAATATGGTGCAACTATAACAAATTGCGAGAGAAAAAGAACCTTTGAAATTAGTTGAAGTTACTATTTTTATGCTATTTCAATAAAGTAGAAATTTTTGGAATGCATGACCCAGCTTCAGGAGTTCCCCAAATGCTATCCTTCCTTAGGGACAGCTTTTTCATTCTCTATCACCAGAGCTGCATGGTGTACATAAGACAGATTTATCACCACTGTTCTCCTGCTCTCAGTTCCTTAAATATTGTCTATACTGACACCTCCAAATTCATCTTGAACAGGAGTTCATAACCTGGGACCCAGAGATCCCCACAAAGTCCAGGGATAGATTTCAGGAAGTCAACAAATTTGAATGAAAAAATTACTTTTTTATATTTTCACTAATTTGTAAATGAAATTTTAGCATTTTCTTCATTCATTTGAAAAATATGATTCTTAAAAAGGGGGTCTGTAGGCTTCACTAGTTTGCCAAAGGCATTCATGACACACAAAAGATTAAAGATTCCTGGTTCAGGAGATCTAAGCCTTAAATGACTGAAAGATGCAATTTAAAAAATAAGCTTTCAAGTCCTGTCTCTAATTTAAATGTTTAAAACTAAGTGCAGGCCATTGTTCTATCCCTCGTAGTCAAGTGGTATGTGTGGTCATTGGAAGAATGAGTCTGGAGACTTGTGTTTTGGTTCCAGCTCTGTCACTGGTTTACCATGTGACCTTGGGCTTCAGTTTCCTTATCTTTCAAATAAGGGATACTAATACCTGCCCTACTTACCTCACAAAAATGTGGAAAACAACAACTCTGAAATCTATCACTAAATTAGTGAGCATTCATTAAGCACCCACTGTGTGCCAGGCATATAACCTGTAGTTGTAGAGGACATAAAATGCATATGAAGAAGTGGTAGCCACAAGAGAGTTTTGGTCTAGACAATCAGGAATTATGAGTAAAGACATAGAATAGTATGCCATTTCTAGTAAAATAATGGTTTGGTTCAGGGGAGGGGAATCTATGTCCTCAAGGCCTCATGTGGCCCTCTAGGTCCTCAAGTGAGGCCCTTTGACTTAATTCAAACTTCACAGAACAAATCTCCTTAATAAAAGCATTTGTTCTGTAAAACTTGGACTCAGTCAAAATGCTAGACTCAAGGTCCTGGAAGGCCACATATGGCCTTGAGGACACAGGCTCTAGACAACCACTGGACTTTGTTTGATTTCATTACTATTCTCAGAGCATGAATAAGAGGTAAAAATAAAAGGGGTGTATGTGTGTTTGTATGTGTGTGTGTATGTGTGTGTGTTTGTGTATGTGTGTGTGTATGTAGGAAAGGCAGGATAGGCCCTGAGAGTGGACATGGTTCTCATGGTGGATGGCTTGAAGGGATGTGAAATATAATCCATGCCTAGCTATCTAACAGTGGATAAAGGTAAATTTTTGTCCACCCACTAATCCATATGGCTTAACCTCAGGGTAAAGGCCCAAAGTTGTATAATAAAATCATTGAAATGTTACAGTCACAAGGGACTTTGTAACTTATGTAAATGTTTTAATAAACCAAAAAAGGGCTGTACAAAAGTAAGGCTTCTTTATTACTTGATCTGTGATTTTATTGGTTTGTTGTTGCATCATTTCGGTTGTTACCAATCCTTCATGATCCCATTTGGGGTTTTCTTGGAAGAGATACTAGAGTGGTTTGCCATTTCATTCTCCAGCTCATTTCACTGATAAGGAACTGAGGCAAACAGGGTTAAGTGATTTTCCCAGAGTCACATACTAGTAAGTGTTCTTGACTGGATTTGAACTCATGAAGATGAGTCTTCCTAATTCCAAGCCCAGTGTTCTATCCATTGCACCAAATAACTGCCCCTTTCATTGGTTTAGGGAACTTCTGATGAGGAACTTCATTTACTGAAGGAGTACCTTCTTTGTAATTTCTAATCTTAGAGTTGCCTGTGTGAACTGAGAGGTTAACAGATTTCCCCAGGGTTACATAGAGAGTTTGTATTAGAAGGGCACTTGAACTCAAATCTCTCTGACTCTAAGGCCAGTTTGGGGGTGACTCACACCATGTGGTAGAAAGAAACATTTGTCTCATGTTGGCTGGGCTAGTTTTCCTTGAAGGGGTAGGATAATTATCCCTTGGGGAATATGATTTTCTGGTCATCTGGGATATAAAGACTCAGCTTATGAGTTCATAGTCCTCAAGCTTAAAGGAATTCCCAGTTTCCTTCAAGTCAACAAATCTTTCTCACCAGAGCTTGTCACGGTAACGATTGTAGAGGCAGAGGAGAACTGTGTACACCTAAATTAGTTCTGTATCCTTATTGAAACTTTCCTTTTATTCAGTAAACATATTTTATTGACCACTGTGTTATTCACACGCATTTTCTTGTGTTCTAGTGCCAAGCCTAAACCATGAACTGACTTGAGTTGAGCCTGGACCAGTATACCATGGCACTCTATTTTTCAAAATATTGCAGACAAATTTTCTTACATTATTTGTATCATTCCTCCATGATAGAAGAAGAATAATGGAGGGGATAGAATGCCCTTGGTTCAAAACCCCCTCGGACATTTCCTAACTTTGAGACCCTAGTTGAGTCTGTTAACTTCTATGTATCTTGAACAACTCCCAAGGGCTAATTGATTATGTCACAAAAGGGATGGATCTGCAGCTGCTAGAGAATTCCCATTTCTGAGAATTCCCTAGGCTAACAAAGTCACAGCTCCCTCAAGAACAGTATTCATTCACTAGAATCCTACTTTTATGTTCCACTATATCATGAAGGTGTTATTGAGTTTTCAAAAGCCATGTCATCAGCATGCAAGCTTTGGAAGTTCCCATCAAAGTGGAAGTTTCAAGTTCAAGAAGCTTTCAGCCGCATATATCTGTTTTTAATGAAAAACCTGGAGAAGTTCCAAAAGTTGGCCATCATGTGATGTGGGTTGTTGATTTTTCTTTTTTGTGGGTGTTTTTGATTGATGAGAGTAACTCAACTCTCTTGAGATCTGATAGGTTCACCATCTGTACTGATGGAAAGAGTACCCATACTGGTGAATGCTCAATAGGAAAGCATATGTCGAACCTATACAGAATTGTATGCTGTCATGGGGAGGGAGGGGGGTAGGGGGGGAAGGTGTGGGGGTATAAAATCTTAATTTTAAGGAAGTGATTGTAGAACATTTATAAATAAATAAAATAAAAATTAAAAAAAAAAAGAAATAACAGGCCCTTGAAATACTAAGAATAGCAGACATTCACATTGCCCTTTAAGGTTTGCAAACCACTTTACATACATTATCTCATTTGATCGTATTATTTTTAGCCTTGAAGTAAGTGAAATATAATTAAGATTACTGTCAGTCAAAATAATGACGCTGCCACTAACAAGAGACTCATAGAGCAAGAGCTGGAAAGGACCAATCAGAGGCTGTTTAGTTCAGTCCCTTCATTTTACAAAAGAGGAAACTGAGGCATAGAAGAGTTAAGCAACTTACCTAATCACACCCATGTAATATGCATCGGAGACAGGGTTTGAGCCTAGATCCTTTAACTCTGTAGTTGGCATGCTATCTACGATAGGATGATAAATTTTATTTGTCCAGGAATATTTAAGAAGCTAGAACCAAGTTCAGTGATCTGTCCTCAAGAATTGCTCATTACGTATATGTTCATTAGGAGATTGTAGATATTTTGATTTAGAACAAAGGTAGGTTTTGTTGAGGGCTATTTTAATGGTTAATCCAGGGATGTTTTTTTCTGGTTTGTTTTCCTTATAATCAAGATATACAGGATTAGGAAGAGTCGCTTGTGACATCCAGCACGTCTTAGTAGTCTTTTTTTCTTGAACCTACTGGAGAATGTAGTTTTCAAGTCTCCAAAGGTGGGCTTGGATTTGGTTAGGTGGTCATCCTGACAAAATGTATATTCTCCTAACTTTGCAGAAAGAGAGCATGGGAGCAAAAGAATAAGATCTGGGAGCAAAGCACTGTCTGGAATTCTGGAATTTGTTCAATATCTTTAATTTAGGTGGAGCCCTTTAGCCCAAGGGGTTAAAGATAATGTGGTATGGTAGGAAAAGTAATGGAATTAGAGTCCAGACTCGGGAAGTAATCCTGGCTGGGCCATCTGACCTGGGGCAAATCACTAGGTCTTAACTTCCTCAAAGGTTAAATAAATGATAAAAATTTGGTGGTAATTCTAGTTATGTGTTTATGTTGAGAAGAATCACAGTGATAACTCACATTTCCATGAATGTTTTAGGTAGCTTCACAAAGGGTTATTCTCTATCTCCTAGGGTCATTTTGATGATGCAAAGATATATGTGAATATATTTTGTAACAAAAAAGCATCAGTTCAATAGGAACTGTTATCATTGTCATTCTACTAGATGGTAAGGTCATGAAAGGCGGGAACGGTGTTTTATTTAGCTTTTTAGGCTCCAATGTCTAGGCACTTCGTAATTCAAGTAACTAATCAAATAAATTCTTGTTGCACTGAATTAACAGTGTGAAGGAGGCTAAGGTTATTAATATCCTGCCACTAGTTCTTTCCTACCTCATCCTAAATCCTGCTCCAAGATGAAAAATTATATTAATTAAGTCTGAAAAGAGTCAATTTCTTTTTGGTCTACAGGGAAATTGGCAACCTTTTGTTCTCAAGCTCTGGTGGCCTAGATGCTGAAATCAGATTGCTTTTCCACCCCCTGGCTCCCAGACTTAATTATGCATATCCCATTACCGAGCCCCACAATGATAGTTGGGAGGATTTGGGAATATCTGGATCCTGGGCCAAGTAGATGGCTGAGGGGAAGATGAACAGTTAGGAATGGGAAGATGCTAGAGGAAAGCTGACAGGAAAGAATTCCTCTTGCTCAGGAGACTGTGAAAACCAAATTGTCCCTTATGACTAGGGAGGTATCAAGATACAGTGGAATGTCTGGAAATGACTCAAAGGGTGATAGACTTAGATATGGAAGGGTCCTATCAGTTATTTTCAGTCATGTCCAACTCTTCATGATCCCATTTAAGGTTTTCTTGGGCAAAAATACTGGAGTGGTTTGTCATTTCCTTCTCCAGCTCATTTTACAGATGAGGAAACTGAGGTAAACACTTGCCTGGGGTCACACAATCAGTAAGTGTCTGAGGCCAGATTTGAATGCCTTAGAGGTTTTTTGGAGGCCATCAAGTCCAACCCCTTATTTTACACATGAGAAAACTTGAGGTTGTGAGAGATTGGTTAGTACAGGTTCACACAGTAAGAATCTGAGGCGGGATTTGAACTCAGGTCTTCCTAACTCCAAGGTCAGTTCTCCAAAGTCACTTAGCTGCCTATACTCTAGAAAATCTGGATTCCAGTCCTGAATCTATTGATAACTAGCTGCATGTTACCTCAGTTCTCTTCAACTCCTTCTCCTCATCTGTCAAAGGGGAGGTGTTCAGTAATCTAATGGGAAGAGTACTTATGTTCTTAAAGCTACTGCTAAAGAATAAGCAAAAATTTGAGACTTACAGTGAATTGACATTCTTTCCTTTCTGACATTGAACTCCAAGTGACTTTCCTCAGACACTTTTGGGTCCCCTTTTTTATCCAAAAAGGGAATGTTTTGGTGGTCAAGACCATCTCTAGGGATTGGTCCTGGGGAGATCACCCCATTTGCCTCCCCATCAAGTTTATATTGTTGTATTCAAGTGTAGTGAAAAGAAGCCAGGATATGAGTCAGAAGACCTGAGTTTGAATAAATACTGGCTTGATTACATACTACTTCTATAACCTTAGGCAGGTCATTTAACTTTCCTCATCTGTCACATGAGAGGGTCTGACTGGAGCAATGATCTCTCCAAGGGTTTTCTTTTCCCTAGCTCTAAAAATTAAGAATCAGGGTATAACAAACATCAAGGGCAGCCTTAAAGGATTGAGGAGAGTGCAAAGATGGGATAAAGGAATCATAAAATGCAAGTTTAAGGGATGTATATGAAATGGGGTGGATAATTCTCCTGAATGATTGAGGGAGGGTAGTTTAAGTGATTTTATGTACATATTACAAAATATAATAATATGTAATGTAATATGTTATATATAATATGATGTAATAACATATAAAATATGTGTTTTACATACATGTGTGTGTGTGTGTATATATATGATCACTTAAACTACCCTCCCTCAATCATTCAGGAGAATTCTGAATATATATACATATATATACATATATGAGTATGTGTGTTTTACCCTTAAACTAGATATGTTTCAGGCTTTTTTTTAAGCACTAAGTTAGCCACTTTTCTCCCCTACAATTGTCTTTCTGAGTCACTGTCCATTGGCAACTCATACGAACATTAATTAGCCTGGAATGATTATCCATTTTTAACCCTAATGCCAGTTTGGGGCAGGGTAGAATCCAATTAGGACATTTATTTTGCTGAAAGTAAAAGGGGGAGGGAAAGGATAGAAAGTGTAATTGAGAGCAGAAAAGAGGAAGTGTTAGGAAAGACAAGAATTAGATGAGTTTAAAATGTCCATTTGGAAATTAACTGACATTGCATGGGCAAGGAAGTATACTCAAATAACTGATTAATTCAATAAAAAACCTTAATAAGACTACAAATTACCACATTTATTTTCTTAAATTCAGGAGCAATTTCAGTATTTATGTGGAACTCATCTTTTAAAGTGACAAAAAGCTTGGCCCCCAAACAAGGATGGGTGAGGATGAGTAAGGTACCATTTGCTGGTAGACTCCTTTCCCCAGCATTCACTAAGTTCCTTGAGTTGGCTTCAAACTTGACCTGGGGGCAGGCATACTACTCAGAGCTAGGGGCAGATGACTTGGATGACCTTCAGACCAAGAAAGTGACTTGTGGGTAGCTTGTGGGAAGCCTGAAGTGGGGATTTGTCCACTTGAGACACTTTGGAGCAGCTACTGAAAGTTAAGGTATGAGGACCTAAAAGGAGTTATAGACCAGTACTTATCCCTTTGTGTATCTTGGACCCAGTTGGCAGTCTCATGAAGCCGTGGACCCCTTAAAGGAAAAAAAAAACATTTTGAATGCATAAAATAAAACATACAGGATTATAAAGGAAAACAATATATTGAAGTACAGTTACCATATATATGTATGTATATATGTATGTATGTATGTATGTATATTTAAAAGTTCATATGCCTTAGGACAAGAATCACTAGCTTGAAGAGATCCGATGCTGCAAGTGAGTTCTAGCAAGAGAGTAGCCCCAGGGATCCCTACAGCTCCAGTTGGGTTAGAGCCTTTCAGAGAGACAGGACTGATCCTGTGACCCCTTTCACCTCCTAATGAATCTGCTTGTCCCTTTTCCAGTTATTAGTCAAAATAACCACTGTGTAAGCATGATTGTTTCTTATCTGTTACTTCCAATTTAGATTTTATTTACCCACCATAAAACTCCATTGGCCAGAAGAAATGTTAAGCTGTGTGTGTTTTGTTTAATGCTTATGGAAAGAGAGAAAATAGGAGAGAGTAGACCCTGCCTTAGAAAGATAAAATGTTTTATCCACAATCATTGGGGACTATATCTGGGGGAAAGTCATGGGGACAGGAGGCATCAATAGGGCAAAATTAGAAGACTAACATTGGATTGATACAAGTCTTTTAAAGAGCCCTGTGTTGAAAAACCTCTGGAAATATATATATTTTTTAAAATCCCGAGTTTTTAATAACCCTAGGAATGACCTCCCGAAGATATTTTTATTTTTCTTTTCCAGGAAGCCTAATATAACCCAGATCACCTAAGATGAAGGCACTTTCTGTCCCCTACCATGTGGTTGAGTGTAGCCTCCTTTTATTAGCTTCATAGGTAGAATAGTCTAGGTCTTTAAAACTGGCAACACTGAGATGCTTACTCTTTCTGTCTCTCTTTTTGACTCTAGTATTTTGGTGCACTCTCTCCTGCATTCAGAGGAAAAAGATCATAATTCCCTACACACACAATGAGAAGGGAAGAACTTCCTTCTACGTTGTCTCTTACCTTGGCTCCAAGAAATGGGTCCATGAGAATTTATTTCTGCTCTATTTCCTTTGCCCTTCTCAATTCAGGTGATGGTGATCCCTCCCAGAAAGAGTTTGAGCCACAGCAACCTTGTAATCAGGTTGTAGCATGCCAGCCCAGTAGAGAAATCTGGAGAGGTCAGGATGCCTGGGACTCAAGTCCAGTGGGAATTTTGAACTTATGCACTATAGAATCTGGGTTCTATAGAAACTAAGCAAAACTATGAACTACATTCCCTTCCCCTCATGAAAGCATCAGATATTGACCCCCACCAATGAAGACAGAATCTCAGACCAATGAATCTTGGGACTCTAGTTAGCTTAGGTTTAAAAAGAACACTACTACTGCTGAAAGGAGACTAAGAATGTTCAGATAATTCCTCTGGCTAGGTACACTGCTCCCCAGTGCCACTTGTTGAGAGATGATGATGGCAGTGATGACGATGATGAAGATGATGATGAGAGACACAGACAGATGGAATCAACTACAGGTGGGAAGACTATTTTGGGTTTTTTTTTTCAGTTCTTACCTTTACTTTTTTCAAAACCACATCCAGGATTTTCTCAGAATAGCAACTCACACTTAGGTAACATGTTAATGTTTGTCAAGTACTTTCTTGAAACAATCTTGTGAGATAGATTGCACAAGCAATTTTATATCTCCCCCATTTTATAGACAAGGAAATAGGTTCAAAGCCATGAATATTTCATTATTCAACCATAATCCACTTAAAGGTCACATCTAATATTCAAGCTAGGTCTACCGACTTTAATGAAGTCTTCCCCACTCCCCCCTACCCCCCCACCCTGCACTTGATACCAGGAATGGGTAGGTAGAGAAGATACTGCTTGTGTAATCTGATGTCAGTTATAATTAGGAAAATATTTCTCTTACCTCTCTAGACTGATAACATATCTGGGATAGAGAGTCATTCTTTTGAGTTAAGTCATTACCTTCTCCAAGTTGTTCTAAAAGAAAAATGTTCTTTGGAAGAGGAATATATTGAGGCCTTAACACCTTAATGTGAATGAATTTATTAGATTCAATTTCCTCATTGGCAGGAGAACTTGGGGTGTTTGAAGGTATTCTAACACTTCCTTTCCCCTTCCCTGCTTGGAATGCATTCTCTGCCACTTGTCTCTTACAGTAGAAAGAGAATTGAAATTGAGTCAGAAGACCTAATCCAGTTCCCACCTCCATCCTTGTGTGGCCATGGGCAAATCACTTACAACAGGGATGGGGAACCTCAAGACTGCACATTCCCCACCCCTGATTTAAACTCTCTGAGTTTCATCAGTAAAATAGGGACACTTCATAGGGTTGTTGGAAAGAAAGAAATTCTAAACCACAAAGCAGGCAGAACGTAAATGTGAGCACTATTATAAATAACAGATATAAAAAAATGCATCATCATCATTATTGCCACATTCCCTTCCCCAGATGACCCAGTTCAAGTTCTATTTCTGGTTCTTTCTTTTAATACCTGTTTGACCTCAGAACCACTTAAATTCTTTGGACCCCAATTTTCTCATATAGAAAGGTATAAACTAAAGGACTTCTAAGGTTCTCTCTATCTTCATGATCCAATGAACTTAGAGACTCTTCGTTATTCATCATATTATTCCCCATAAGAATAAGCCAGGAAGGAAGGGAGGGAGGAAGAAAGAACTGGAGAGAGAAAAGGAAGGGAGAGAGCGGCTGGTGTGGTATAGTGGAAACAATACTGGGGAATGGCTGAACAAGTTGTGGTCAGTGCTTATGATGGAATACTATTGTACTGTAAGAAATAATGAACAAGACGGTTTCAGAAAAACTTGGGAAGACTTACATGAACTCATGCAAAGTGAAGTAAGCCGAACTAGTATATACAGTTATTAGCAATATTGTAAGGATGATTAACTGTGAAAAACTTATCTATTCTGATCAAGAGAATGTTCCAAGAGAATTCCAAAGAACCCAAGATGAAAAATGCTATATATCTCCAGAGAGAGAACCACTGAACTCTGAATGCAAATTGAAGCATCTCTTTTTGCTTTATTTTTCTTGCTTTATTTTTTGTCTGTGTTTTGCATGATTTTACATGTATAATCTATATCAAATTGCTTGCCTTTTTGATGAGAGGGAGAGGTGGTGGAGAAAAGGATAACATTTGGAACTGAAAATTTTTTAAATTGTTTTAAACTTTTACATATAATTGGGAAACATTTACTGAAATAAAAATATATTTTTTTAAAAAAAGAAGAGCCCTTAAACTCAGCCAATATTTAATTTATACTGTCTGGGGATGTGTATTTTCCCTTTATATTTAGCATATTCTTGATGCTAATTACATCTCTGAATGGAAGAAGAGTATACAGATTAAATAGGAAATGATTAAGTACTTACTCAGGCTACAGGGAGACTGATTTCCTAGGTAGCCTATATCCAATGAGATAGAGTCTCAAGAAAGAAGAAATGTGTGGCCAATTCCTGCTAGAATCTAGAGAGGGAAAATTAGGCAGGGAAACCCTAGGAAATAAAGGTTGTGGAGTTAGCAAAGTTTGTCTTTTATAGTATCCCCTCTGTATCCCCCTGCAGCTCCCACCCACTAACATTTCTCTTTCCTCCTCCTCCACCTAATTCTCTTTGCTGGGTGTGTATCTAGTCCTAGACCTCTTTTGTCCATACCCTAATAATCCCTCTCCTCATCAAAGTTTCATTTAATTGTTGGGGGCAGGAAAAAGAAAATAACTAAATAAATAAATGCTAAGTTGTCAAATACTGAGAGCCTAAAATGTTCCTCCTTCAGCAAGATTTGTGTCTTATAATTCTCTTTTTAAAATGTCTATAACCACCAAAAAAAAAAAAATGCCCTTACGGCACTAGAAGGGGCCCATAGAGAAGAGTATTTCGCTGAGCTGATGGCAGGCAATCGCATAATATTCAAGTTGGATGGGACCTTAGAGATCATCTGGCCCAAGGGTTCTTAAACTTTCTGTTATTGTTGATCTAGGCCCATTTGACAGGCTCTCTAGTTTAGGATTCTTTCTCAGAATAATGTTCTTAAAATGCATACACCGGATTACGGTGGAAACTAATGATAATGAAATGCAGTTATTAAAAGATTTGTCTAAACAATCACAGCCCAGTTTAAAAGCCCTTATCTAATTTGACCTCCTGAGGTCCAGAGAGGAAAAATAATCATAACCAAGTTTCCATATTAAGTTAGGAGACTTTTGAAGCAATAAGATGAGAAGAGGTAAGGGTAGAGCAAGGGTCATACCTGTGGAAACAAAGAAAAATGGAAAGATCTGGGACATTTTTCTTGGGCATTAGGAAGTGAGCAGGATTAGGTTTCTGAATCAAATTCCTAATTCTTTGAATAATAATCCTCTGTCCTTCCACCTTTCTCTTGACCTCACTCCTCCCAAACCTTGTCTTTGGTCATCCAAACTTCATTTGTGTTACAGCTTTCCGTTTCTCCTTACGCAGTCATGACACTGTTCATTCACCATGCGGTTCCTAACACTCTTTCATCCCTTGTCCATTGTCCGTAGCCATGCCCCAATGGATCTCAAACATGCCTCAAATGGATCTCATCATCTGCCTTCTTCATTCATCATATGATCGTAGGATCATAGCCCTATAGAAGAGCTGTCATTAGTTGTGTGGTGCTGACCAAATCAACCAAGCTTTGTTTGCTTCAGTTTTCCTTGTATGTAAAATGGTAGTAATAGTAACCCATGCCTCCTGTGGTTGTTGTGAGGACCAAAAGAGATAATATTTGAAAAACACTCAGCACAGTGCTTGGCACAGAGTAAGTACTATATAAATATCATCATCATCTTCGTCCTCATTCTTCTTCTCATCATCAATTAGAAGGGACGTAAGGGCAATCTAGTCCAATCCTGTCATTTGCAGTTGAGAAAATTAAGACCCAGAGAGGTTAAGTTACTTGTCCAAGATTATACAGGTAATAAAGAGCAGAACTCAAAATTCATACTTAAGTCCTGTGACCCAGGTTTTTGGGGGATGCTCTTTCCACAGTGTTGTATTGATTCATTTATGCCCTGTGGGTCCATTATAAATTCATGTTATCTAATCTCAATTAGACTTTCACTGTTATATGGCAAAAATTGTATTCTTCTTTCACTGATTCCTTGATTGACTTGACTGACTTCCATCAGCAGCTATGCTACTTTCTCTTTTCTTCTCAAGCTCCTAAACTACTCCCTCATCTCACTTTCTCTCAGGAGATCAATGTCTATGCCTCCTTATTTGATGAGAAAATTGAAGCCATGTGCCATGAGTTCCCTTTTCCCCTCTGCTACCCAGCTCAAAATCCCGTTACATAATTATCTGTCTGCTTTCTATTCACAATGAAACTTCTAGAAAAATTACAGATTCTCTGTATATTTTTGCACCAATATATTCCCTCCCACTCACCACTTAGCCCCTTATAATATGGTTTTCATCCTATCTATTCAGATGAAACTGTCTTTCAGGGTCACCAGTGATCCCTATTGCTAAGTTCAAATATATTTTCTCATTCTTCATCTTCTTGTATTGGATATTGAAAGTACATTGGACAGACTGTTGGGCTGGGGCAGGACAATTTGAGTTCAAATTCAGCCTCAGACACTTACTAACTGTATAATGCTGGGCAAGTCCCTTAATCTCTATCTGTCTCAATTCCCTCAACTGTAAAATGGAGATGATAAGACTATCTCCTACCTCTCAGATTTATTGAGAGGAGCAAACAAGCTAATATTTGTAAAGCACTTGGGACAATACCTGGTATATGATAAAAAATGCATTGTCTCCTTTCCTTTCTTTTCTGCATTAGATAGAAAATTTCTCTGTGACACTGTTGTATCAACAAGGACCCCAACATACACACAAGGGCCTGTGGTACAGGTTCGGCTTTTCTAAAAAGAAAACACCTTTTGAGGGGTCAACAATCACTTCAATCAAGCAGATATATCATTCACTTAGTTCAGGGGAAAAGTCAGCACCCTGAACTTCGGAGAAAATATAAAGAAATAAAAATAACCAACAGACAGGGTTTCCAGCTATCTAACCACAAGCAATACATACATCATAGATCAACAGACAGATCCTACTGTCTGACCACTACATATGTACACGGTTACCAGAGAGAGAAGCACCAACATCTGGGCTTCCAAAGCTGAAGGGAGGTGTGCTCCTGAGCCCAGATGAGACCCAGAGTCTCAACTGGCCAAGAAAACATTTCAATGAGTAGGCCCCAAAGTAAAACCTCACTTCAGAGTATTTATACACTCTTCAGTCAGAGGGCATCACAACTCTTGAGAACCAGTGCCTCATTAGAGAATTAACAAAAGGTACTTGAGGCCTCTTAATGGGTGGGGAAGATTTAATTAGCATTACAACTCTTTACCACCTATATTTCCTACATACACTTTTCTCCCTGGGTTGTTCTGACTCTGCTTTGTTAGGTTCTTTACCTTACTTGTTTGATTGATCCATCTCTCTCTCTCTCTTTCTCCTCTGAAGGCTCTTCATTATGTTTCTCTAGACATGACTACATCACAGGTCCCAGTGCTTGGCTCTAATTTTCTCTCTCTACTCTCTTTCTTGGCGATTTCATTAACCTCAAACCTAGTTCACTCTGGAACTCACAGACTAGACAACTCCCCACCCACCTAGCACAGAGTGGATTTAAATACTAAATAGTAACTGTTTCTCTTTTATCCAGGAACCCCAAGGGTCTTCTCCCAGTTAAATTTTTTTTTTTGGATTAAAGGGACCATCCCTTGAGTAACTATTTAAAGAAGTCTCTTTATTGAATGAGTGTATCTCACTCAAAGTGAAAATGCTATAAGACCTTAGTATGAAAGGGCCAGGATCTCCCATTGCATCCTATTGCATCCTAGGCCATCTCCAGCATCAGGCCACTGGATCCAGATGACTCAGGAGAAGAAAGTGAGGTTGGAGTCCTTGTGCAGCCAGCCCGCCCTCACTCAAATCTAACTCAACTGCAAGTCATGTCATCATCTTGATGTCATGGTCCTCTTCGAGAAGGAAGAACAAATACAACAATAATAGCAAGTTCCAATGAATTCATCCAATGAATTCCATCATCATCTCTGCAGATTATTCCCAAATTTTCATATCCAGCTTTCATCTCTCTCCAGTCTTGTATTAAAATAGATAGAAATTGTTGTTTTGGGGTAGGTGGAAAACATCTTGTCCAGCCACGTTGGAGTCTTCCGTCAAGGGACACACTGTGCCCAGTAGAGATGGAAGGCACTTGGGCACATGGTCTGAGGATGGTGACAATCAGTCTAGTGCCATCTCTTTTATAAGTCTTCCCTGATCTTTCCAGTTATCAGTGATCTCTCACTCCTGAATTTTCCTCTAACTATATCTATTTGTGTAAAAGTTGTATTCTCCTAGCATAATATAATCTTTAAAGGCAGGGATGTTTCTTTTTATTCTTATATGCCAGGCATCTAACCTAGTTCTATGTACATGCTAAGTACTTAATAAATGTTTGTTGCATTAAATTGAATTGACTCTATCTTTTTATTCCCATAACATGTGAAATATAGGCTCTTCAGTTGTCTTTGGATCTTGGTACTTCCTGACAAATGGACAGCATGTTAGGAAGAGATGAATATAGAGGATGTCAGAAGTCAAGTACTTACAGGAAAAGACAGTTATGAAAGCACACTAGAGGAGTAGAGGGAGGAAAACCAAATGCATTTGCATACCAACCTGGCCAAGTGGAACCAAGACAATAAAAAAAGAAGGAAGTTTTCTCACATCTCTGTGTGGCTTTGTTTGTTGTAATGGTAAAATCTTATTTTGACAGTGTAGTCTATTTTTGTGTTTTGTCCTACTATCTATAAAAAGGGTATGCCTTAATAGTTTAAAATTACACTAAGACTTTTGGAATACCTTATATTTTATTTCCAACCTGCCTAACATAGGAAAAAAACAAACAAACCAAGATTCTCAAGGAAGCTTGCTCTCAGATTTCCTACTTCTTTTCCCACCAAAGTACTTTGGACAAGCTTTAGATAAGTATCTGATTGCTTTAAAAGGCTTGCTGAACCCAGACTTTAGGCTATTTGATATATTCCTATTTCTTCTGAAAATCCTTTGCATTTAACACTCTAGATTTTACACACTTTGATTAATATAGATTTTATCATCTCTAGTTACATATATAAGAGGGAAAATCTATAACTGCCCTTTGGACATTTTTACCAACAAATATGTAATTCAATATAAGGAGAGACAGGTAGGCTCATTCAAAATTAACCTTCTATTAAAACTGTTTAGTCTAAACAGACTGCCTTGTATTTATATTGAAATATATCTCCCCTCCAGTACATGTCCACCTCTGCACTGCTATCCATATCTTCAGCCTTACTCTACATGTATATTTATATACTCTATGACTGTGACATTTTCAGTGATCACAGGTCATATACAGGGTATCTCAAAAGACTTAGTGCAAAGTGTAGCATAAGCTTTAATAGTTGAAAACTATACTCTGCACCCTTCACCATGACTTTTAGGATACCCTGTATTATAACTGCAGTGTTCTTAGTCTTGAGAAGTGACAATGGTGATAAGGGATAAAGGGGAGTAGTGAGAAGCTGGAGAGCAAACACCTGAAGATATTTGTGGGATGATTGTGGCTGGTGAGCTGGCGCTTAGCAAAACTGTGAAGTAAGACAAGTTTGCCCTTGTAAACATCTCAACACTTTGTTATAACCCCCTGTAACACTCCTGCTTATCCTGCTTCCTTTTTCCCTATTTTAAGGTAAATAAGGCAACTTGGTAATAGGCTTATGACTCAGAAGACTTGGAGTTATACTCTAGCACTGCTAATCGAGTGACTCTGAATCACTTGAACCTAAGTGGCCCAGAGCATAGAGCCCTGGGCCTGGAGCCAAGAAGACCTAAATTTAAAAAGACACATACTACCTGTGTGACCCTGGGTAAGTTTACTGAACCTCTGTTTGCCTCAATCCACTGGAAAAGGAAATGACAAATCACTCTAGTATCTTTGCTAAGAAAATTCCACCAACAACATTGCGGTGCTATGGTCCACAGGGACATGAAAAGTCAGATGTTACAGAGCAACAAGGAGTCACAACTTTTCAGATCCTATATTCTCAAAATAATACTGGATTATCCGATAAAACAATGCATGTATACACACATACATGCATGTATATATATGTATACACATATACATATATGTGTGTATATGTATATGTGTACGTATATATATTTTTTGGGGGGGGCAAACATTTAGGCCCACATAAGTAGGAGTTATCACATGGAATACTCTCCCTCCTCATCTTTTGCCTCCTAGATTTTCTGGCTTCCTTCATGCCCTACCTTCTACAGGAAGCCTTTTCCAATCTCTTTTAATTCTGCTGCCTTTCCTCTGTGATTATCTCCAATCCTACTTATAGTTTGTTTGTACAGAATTGTTTGTATGCTGTCTGTCACATTAGACTATGAGCTCCTCAAGGGCAATGACTATCTTTCACCTTTTTTCACATTCCCAGCACTTAGTACAGTGCCTGGAATATAACAGGAACTTAATAAATGCTTATTGACAGATTGACTTGTAATAAACCTCATAGTTGCTTCCAACTATCAATGAATGTTTCCTAAATTGTTCCAGCTTCATACTGGATCACAAATCTAAAGCTGGAAAGACCATAGAAGTCAACTAATCTAACACTCTAATAGGATCATTGAATTTACTGAGAACTTGAAAGGACCTTAGTAGTAGTCTAATCTAATGCAGGCTTTATTAATGGGGTAGCAAGATGGTGCAGTACATAGAATGTGAGCTTGGGATTGGAAGGATCTGAGTTCAAATGTGACCTCAGATGCTTGCTAGCTATGTGATCTGGGGCAAGTCACTTCACCCTGTTTGCCTCAGTTTCCTCATCTTTAAAATGAACTGGAGAAAAAAATGGCAAATCACTCCACTATCTTTGAGAAGAAGTCACAAAGTGTTGGGTATGACTGAACAACAAAACTCAATACTTTTTTTCCAAATGAGGAAACTGAGTCCCAGAAAAAATAACTTGTCCAAAATTACAAAGGCAGTAAATGGTAAATGCATAATTTAAATTCATGTCCTCTTACTCTGAATCTAGCAGACTTTCTTTCAAACTAAATTAACTTATCATTTCATCATTGACTGATAAGACAGCCATTTCTTTACTTCTGTTTTTAATTAAGTTTTTAAAAATTTATCAAGCATTTTTCTCCCTCATACCTTTCCTCAGTGGGGGAAGTAAAATAGGAAAACAAAACCTTTGTGACAACTGTATATTATCAAACAAAACAACTTCCCATGTTATCCACATTTAAAAATATGTGTTTCATTTGGTATCTTGGGTCTATCACCTCTCCTGTCAGGAGATAAGTAGTATGCTTCATCATCAGTCCTCTGGATCATGGTTGGCCATAATGTTGATCAGAGTTCTTAAGTCCTTCAAAGTTGTTTGTTATTACAATGTCATTGTTATAGTTTAAAAATACTCTTTCCTGGTTTTACTTATTTCTTTCTGCATATGTCTTCCCAGGTTTCTTTTTTCAGCATTTCTTAAAACATAGCATTCCATTACCTTCATATACCATAAATTGTTAAACCATTCCTTAATTGATAGAGATCCCTTCAGTTTCCAAATATTTTTCACTATGAAAAATAATTGCTATCAATATTTTTATGAATAGGATCTTTCTCCTCTTTCTTTAATCTTCCTGGGGCATAGACTGCCTATGCTATTATGAAACAATTGTCTAAAGGAAGTGTGATATAATGCCAAGAGAAGTGGACTTGGAGTCAAAGGATCAAATCCTGCCCTTGCCAATGATAACTTGTGTGACATTAGAGAATGCATATCACATCTAAGCCTCAATTTCTTCACGTGTAATTTAGGGGGCTTAGATTGGTCGATCTCCAAAAAACCCCCAAGTCCATTCTCATTTTAAAAGGAATCTCAAAGTCTTTTAAAAAATCCAACAACAAAAAACCCCCAGACAAATAAAATAACTCACATACACATCCCTTTCTACTCCACAAAAACCAAATACACACTGGTGATAAGACAGTGTACAAATGGAAGCTTGGCACAACATCTCTGACAAGTTGCCACCTCTTAGTCTACATATTTCTAAAAACAAACAAAACCCTGAATTTTCTAATTCTTTTTTTTTTAACATAGTCATTTAGGGAAGACATGATTTTGATTAATTCATTTAGTCCTTTGTAACAACATTGGTTGAAAGAAAGTTCTTGTGAGATACTCACACATGCTCTGTGGCACCTGGAGGCCTTTGTTCACAGGTGGTGTCCTGTTTTGTGATCTGAAAAGCTTTATGAAAAATCCCTATCCACTCTGAGCAAGAGCTCCTGCAAATACTGCATCTATGAAGGTTTTTTTTTTGTCACCCTTGAGGGCTTAATCAGTTCAAAACTCGCATTTCCTCTCCAAACTGGCAAGTGAATGTAACTGACTGTCTTTGTGGTATGTAGAAGGACTGGGGTTTTGAAGTGGTATCATGAATGATTGAAAAGCTCCAGCCCAGGGGGCTCTGGGCATACTCTTCTGAGGTGAATCTGGGTCTTATTGAAGTGTATCTATTTCTCTCCAGCTATGTTTTCCCTCTAACCATGGGATCCTGGTTTAGAACAAGTTGAGAAACAAGACAAGAAGAGTCGAGGTGGGTTCTTTTTAGATTTAACAAAGCTAAACTTTGGGGGATGGAAGGAGAGAGCCAGGGTAGTGAAGGAAAGGTTCTCATTTCCAAGAATGCTCACACACCCCTAGAGTTCTTTCCTCCTTTTCTTTTCTTCTTTTTTTTCTTATTCCTCACTTTTTACCTTCCTTTCTTATATCCTTGCTACTGTTGTGGCTCTTTCCATTCCAAGATCAATTTCTGTCCCTTCTATTCCATCAATTAATTAAGTAACAGGTATTTCCGAGTCTCTACTATGGTACTATGTCAGGAGACAGAAATTAAAAAAACAAAAAAAACCCAAATAAGCTGATCCTTACCCTCAAGAAGCATGTACATTCTATTAGAAGGATTGTGTACAACATAGTCCAAGAGAAGAAGTAAATAAAATATTTATATGAAATAAATATAAAGTATTTTTAGGTTGTGGGAAATCAGGAAAAATCTCTTCAAAAATTTGGCTTTTGAGCCTTTCCAAGGGGTAAAGTTGAGGACATAAAACATTCCAGGTATAAGAGACATTCTACACAAGGGCATGCATGTGGGAGACAGAATGCAATGTGCAGAGAGAAGGTGTAGTGTCTAAGAGTAAGAAAGTGTTAGTTTTGTTTTACTGTACCCTGGTCAAACAGTACCTGAAGTATTGTCTCTGTTGGAGGAATTGCATTTGGATCTCGTCTTTGATACTTACTACCTTGGTGACCTTGGGCAAATCACTTAAACTCTCTGGGTTTTAGTTTCCTCATTTTTAAATAGGGCAGTTAAACCAGATGATCTCAAGGTCCCTTCTACCTCCAAATCTGTGATTTCATCATTCTGTGAAATGTCCACCATTATTTCATGCCAGTGTTATTTGGGGCTAAAGGGAACTCACTTACTTACTGGATCTATGAGTAAGTCTGACCCTTCCTCACATAAAATGACCTCCAAGGTTAGTTTGTATATATCTATGTATCTGAGGTTTTATTATTTTCAGAAATACAACTCAAATGTGTGATCTCCTAATGATCCAAAAGGTCTGGTTGAAAAGACCAATAATAGAAAACAGGGCCCTTAGGTCAAGTCAGTGCTTCAAATCCATTTCAAGGGCCAAAATGAATCTGGGTCAAGCAGTAGCAACATTTTTCGTCTCATGGAGTTTTTATGGCTAGAAAGTAAAAATTTACCTTGTGCTTTCTTTTGCTAAATCCCTAGAAAGGAAATGATAATTTAGTATGTATCTCATCCCTTAGTGGATTTGGAAGATTTGATCTAATGTCAGATCTAAGGATCAGACTTACCCTTCATGACCAAAATTCAAGACCAAAAAAAATCTTATTTCCTCAAAATTTTCCTCAGATATCTGACCTTTCAAATATTTGATCTTCCAGGTTCTCTAACATCCTTTGGTAGAGCCCAGTGCTGATTATGGTACTCTGGTAAATACTGTAGCAAGAATGTAAGTGAAATCCACGTGTTTTAAATGCCGTATATATTCCCAAATCCTTTTCTGACATCCTTATTTATAACCATATCCTCTTTGCTTTGTATTTCTTCTGTTTATTTTCCTTGCCCAGATATACTCTTCTGAATTGTACTTCTAGTGTCACATTTTTTGTTTTTTCACAGTTCACAAAAGCTACTTGGAATTTGGGTTATGTATCCAAAGTATGTATCTCATTGGACTGCTGTCAGACTATTTCAGGTAGAACTGGATTGACTGATCCTTGTGATTCCTTTCCAGTTCTGCTCTGTGATTCTATTCCTCTTGTAATCATTTGCAGAAAAATATCAACTTAATGTCTAGTTCATCTTAAATCTGCTGATGCTTTAATACTCAAAGGGCCTGTAATTTCGTTAATTTGGGAAATCTTCCTTCTAATGAATTTTGAAACCCTTATGTGACTTAAAACATGAGTTTGGGGAGTTATTGTGGTCAAAAAACCTTTTTCTCTGGAGCCAGGTTTGTTATGAGACCTTCCAAATTTAGCCAAATCTGTCCTCAGACAATAGGCTTATGACAGTCTATCTCAGTTCCTAGTCTTGGAGTCTTTTCAGCTAGGAATGACCTGCTAGAGGTAGTGCCATACTGACACAGCTTTCACAAACCCAGGAGAACCACCATGGTCAATTATAGAATGGGTTAAGAATTTTAAAAATGAATGGATGAGGTCTAATCTCTACAGATGACCATTTATACCCCTCTAGGGTAACAGTGATTCTCCAATACCTGGTTAAGAAGTATGAATGCTAGTATATCAATTGTCAGAGTACAAGAACTGTATCTTACCTAAACTTCTTATTTTTCACAAAGCTGAGTATTTTGCATACAGTAGGCTCTTAATATCTGTTTAATTGAATTAAATATTGTTTATCAGCATGTCTAACCAATAGCTACAGCTCTAGTTAGCTAACTTCCAGTCAGCAAGGTTCCAGAAAGAACCTGACTGACACAGGAAAATATTATTTTTCATGCTTAATAATGAAATTGAATCGACTATGATGGGAGTTAATAGAGTGGAGAGTTATAGAAGTTACAAGCCAGTCACTTAAATTTTCTGGACATCAGCTTCCCAACTTTTAAATGAAGGAGGTTGGATTAGATGACTCCAAAGTCTCTTTGGGCTCCAGATCTATCCTGTAAGCATGACCACATTTCCTTAACTACCTTTAAAAGATTGATCTTATGATATAATATCCATCAACTAGAATGTCAAATTAGTAGTTTAGTGGCAAAAGTAAATCTCTTAGGTAAAATTATACAACTGCTTGGGCTATGAGAATAAGGAGCCTGATTCTCTACAATTCTCAGTCTCTTTCCTCTAAAACCCTGTACCACTTATCATCTGCATCACTATTCTAGTGGTCCCTGCACTTGTCTACTGACCTGTCTCAATACCTGTCAATATATGGGATATTAAACAAGAGGTCTGAGTAAAATCCAACCATTTGTCTACAACATTACTACACATGTATACGTACATATATACTCTTACATGTATACATAATATTTGAGATAATATTTGTAATGAGGTTAGCGCAGTGGTTGCCACATAGCAGATACTTAACAAGTACTTGTTTCCTTCCTCCCCTTTATAATCTTGAGTTTGACTCAGGAGAATTAGGAATTAAATAAAAATTCAGGATATAAACTTAAAATCTTGATTTTATTTATTTATTTGCTTGCCATTTGCTAATCTTACATTTGCTGAGCCATGGGTCTCTTATCCAAACTCTGAATGAACCATATCCTTAGAGTGAAATCTTGGATTTTTAGTTATACATAAGTCTATTGGAGCAGGCTCATACATTTTTGAGAGTTTGCTAGAGTTTTTCTGTCTTAGTAACTGATCTAGAATGATGGCACAGGTGATGCCATGGGCCATTCTCTATAGACCTGAAGTAAGATATGTTCTTTCTGAAACTGCTTTGAAGAAAACTTAAAATGTTCATATTTTTAGCCTTTGATTCTATATTAAGGTCCTTGACTCAAGAAAAATACTTGAGCCAGTCTCATTAGGATATATAAGCTTTGTGCTTTGGTGGTCTTTTATTTCTCTGGTAGGGCTATATTGGCGTATAGTTGAGTGATCCATTTAGAAAGCATTTGCTGTTAAAATAGGGGAAAGTGAATGGGAGAGCCTGATCAAAGCAAACTTTGATGTAAGGCCCTGAACTAAGTCAGTCATTCATTTTACCCCTATTACACATTGCCATTTACAGAATTAGTCATGTTCATGTGTATCTTTTGTTTTCTCAGCTAAATTATAAACTCATTAATTACAGAGGCTAGATCTCCTCTCTGTTATCCCTCAGAGCCCCTATACAGTGCCACATGGTTGGCTCACCAAAAATATTTATTGACTTGAGACTTGCTGAATATAATTTTTTTTCTTTCATAAATTACTTTTAATAAAATGTTAGAAATTTTTATGGGACATGTAGAAATATCAGTAACTAAGGGTAGTGTAGGTACTTTTATCTAGTTCCTAGGTATCAAATCCTTCTTTTCTATGATAATTGGAAGATTTCTATAATGCCTTCCATAAACCTTTACTTCTCCATCTTAAATATATCCTTCCCTGTTAGACATGGTTTTAATCTCTCCCATAACCCTACTGCCACCTCAAGAACTATCTGTGACTTTCTTCTCTATTGGCATTCTAATTAGTCAATATCCATTCCAAAATATGGTGTCCCACCTATATATATTACTCTAGGTATGGGTTGACTAGGGAAGAGTATATAAAGCAGTTCCACCTCTTCCTCTTTTGGAGACCTTCTGCCTCTTCTTGTTCTTTTTTTTTTAACATTAAAAAATGTATACTTGTTACTTACTTTCCCCTTTTGGATTCCATGGCTCAGGGTCCCTACAAATCTCTGGGATCATACAGATTTGTTTTGATGCTAGAGATTTCCTTAGGAGTCATTTTTGTTCTTTATTTTACCTCCACCCAAAGTTATTCTGGAAAAAGAAATCTCCAGGAGAGTTTCAAGAGAACTTATGTGTTTGTTTCCTCAAACCTGAGGTTCAGAAGCCTCCCCAACTGATTCCTACTTCTTCTAAATGCAGCCTCTTTTCTAATCATGAAATTTCTACCTTTGCAACTCTTTCATGAAAAGAAGAACTTATGTTAGTTTACTTCAAAATAGCTGTTTATGTTTCTCGATTTATTCTCCCAAAAAGAAATGGCCTTCAAGAAGGAGAGAGCTTTGTACTCTCTAGTCAGCAGCTGGGGCCATAGGCACAATGCTATGTGCTGTAGCTCATTGTTCACACAAAGCTAAAAGATAAACAAGACTCTGTCATTATCTAGCGATGGTGGCACAGACCCAGGAAGATTTCTCTACTCTAAACCCCAAATAAAAGTTTTTCCTTGATTTTTCTCATCATAAAACCTTATCCTGGTAGAAAACACAAGAAAGGAAGTCTGTTTGCATGTTGTTACTGCCAGCTATTTCTATTTCCCCAGAGCTAGAATGAGGGGGAAACCAATCTTCATGAATACTTTATATATTTTTTAAAAATGTCTAATCAACTCCAGTGAATTAAATAGTTACAATGAACAGATGAGGTATTAGATTTGATGAAATAGAGACAAGCATCCAAATTAAGGAAACATGACAAGTTCTGGGGTTTTAGTCCAAGGGCCCTTGATCTGGAGAAGTAATGAATGCAAAAGAAAACAAGTAAGAATATATAAAAAGAAACCAATGGAAAGCCTGGGAAGAAAGAGATACAAGGAAATCAGGGAAGAGGGCCACCTATAGGAGTTCTTCATTTGATGATGCCTGGGTTACAGTACAACAGCCACAAAAAGATATTAAGGAAAATTGGAGGAGGGGATAGATGATAAGCAAGGAGAACCACTAAGGAGAGGAAGCAATTAGGGAGAGGCAATCTGCCAACATTTTCTCCTACGCAGGAGTAGCTAACACCATGCCCTTTATAGACATGATGCCCTTTAGAGACAGGATGATCGAAAGTATGATTATTGGGGAAGGAAAATTCCCCACAATCAGTCTAATGTATCTTGAGGTGTCTGAGGTCTGAGTGAAAACTTTAAGAATCTGGAGAAAGCTAGCATGTCTTTCTTAGTCTCCTTTATCAGAGGTATCACACAGTCATTTAAACGAGAAACAAGTAGTATCGTCTATTACCCTCAGTGCCCTTGTTGCAGGGGATAGGGGGAAAGCTAGGGTGAGTGATTATTCCCCATGATTAGAGAGGCCAACCAGCTAAACAAAGGTTGGGGTTAAGGTTAGCTTGTAATAGATAAAGGAAAAGGTAAGAGAGTTTAGAACAGGATCAATGCCATAAGGAAACTGTATCCAAGAATATTGTTTGTCATTGCTACATGTCATAAAACACAGAGGATGGTAATGTGTGAATGGTAGAACTTACCCAAGCTGCTTGTTTCAGAAAGTGTTGACGGAACCCTTATGAGAAACATTGCTTGTTGAAAGTATTTTGCTCTAATTCATATCCTAAGGGTTGACTGATTTCCTAACTTCTTTCTATGGTTCTCTTCACAGTATGTGAATTTGGTAGCTAGAAACAAAATTATTAATCAATCCACCAATTGACAAGGATTTATTAAGGGTCAGCTACAAACAAGGGAAGGGAAGCAGAGAGGAAAGGGGAGAGTAATAAGCCATTTGTTACTTGACATATACTTTGCTAAGCACCTCACAAATATTATTTTATTTGATTCTTACAACAGTCTTGTGAGATATCTACTCACATTTTTATCCCTATTTTAAAATTGAGGAAACTGAATCAAATAGAGGTAAGTGACTTGTAAAGTACTATGCTAAATTCAAGGGATACAAAATAAAAGCAAAACAGTCTCCACCCTCAAGGAGCTTATATTTAAAAGGAGAAAACAGTGTGTACATATTTAAATGCATACAGAATATGTATAAAACATATACAAGATATCTTGGGCAGGAAGGGCATTAGCAGCAAGGAGGAATCAGGAAAGGCTTCATATAGAAGCTAGTTTACCTTTAAACTGAGCCTTGAAAGAAACTAGTGATTTCCAGAGGCAGAAATATGAGGAGGGAGCACATTCTAAGCATAGGGGCTAGTCAATGAAAGGCAAGGAGATGAAACACTGTATTTAAGAAAGAGTAAGGAGGGCAGCACAAGGCTAATGAAGCTTTGACCAAGGAAGGATACTGCCATGCAGCTCTCAAAGGAAGAATTCTGGGCCAATTTTCCTCCCTGGAAGGAGGTGTTCAGCACCTTGCCTTAAGGTCCTGTCAAGCATAGGATCATACAACATAGTCCCTGCCCCTGCCAAACCACAACCCCTAGGGTGTATCACTGTAGTGGTCCTCTCCCAGGGACACCTCCCTTCCCAAATGCCATGGGGGTGAAAGTCAAACTGAGAAATTATGTCTCTGTTACTTGTGCCCTCAGTATCCTACCCTCTGGTCCCAACTTCTTAATGTTAGGTCTTTTTCCTAAAGAGAATCCATCTTGGATGGCTTCATTTAAAAATGAAGGTTATGTAAAAACAAAAGATGAAAAAAAATTGAAAGTCTTGATCATGTTGCTCTGTTAAAGTTCTCCTCTGATGCTTGATCTTGGTATAGTTTAGTACAGAAATTCAGAGTTGGAAAGGACCTCAGAGACCATGTAATCCACTTCATCCCCAAATAAGAATACAATGCACCAACAAGCAGTCATCTAGTCTTGACTTGAAGCCTCTCACTGAGGGAAAACCTACTATGTCCCAAGATTGCCCATCTGTTCTACTTTGGGATAGCTTAGCACACACAGTACCTGGCACATTAAGAATTGTTCATTGGATTGGATGCCTTTAATTTTTTTCTAAGTAAGTTTATTTATTTTTAGTTTTCAACATTCACTTCCACAAAATTTTGAATTTCAAATTTTCTCTCCATCTCTCCTCTCTCCCCCACCCCAGAATAGTGTGAATTTTGATTACCCTTTCCTCCAATTTTCCCTCCCTTCTACCACCTCTATTCTCTTCTCTCCTTCTGTTCTATTTTCCTATAGGGCAAGATGGATTTCTATACCCCATTGTCTATATATCTTGTTTCCTAGTTGCATGTAAAATCTATTTTTAACATTCATTTTTGAAGTTTTGAGTTCCACATTCTCTCCCCTCCCAGTTCCCCACCCACCCTCAATGAGAAGGCAAACAATTAAATATAAGTTATACATGTGTACTCATGCAAAACACTTCTATGACAGTCATGTTGTAACAGACTAACTGTATTTCACTTTATCCTGTCCCACCCTCCATTTATTCTGTTCCATACTTTGACCTGTCCCTCTACAGAATTATATGCATCCAATTACACCTTCCCTCATTCTGCCATCCCTTCTATTATCCCTCTTATCTTATCCCTTTTCCTTCTGCTTTCCTGTAAGGTAAGATAGACTTCCATACTCAGTTGAATGTGTATGTTATTTCCTGCTAAAACCAAATCTGATAAAAGGAAGGCTCACTTATTCCTTCTCACCTTCCCCCTCTTTCCCTCTATTGTAAAAGCTCTTTTTTGCCTCTTTTATGTGAGATGATTTACTATATTCTACCTCTCCCTTTCTCTTTCTCCTAGTACATTCCTCTTAACACTTAATTTAATTTTTTAGATATCATCCTTTCACATTCAGCTCACTGTTCCCCTCTGTCTGTATCTCTCTGTCTCTCTCTCCATACATATACATACATACACACACACACACACACACACACACACACACACACACATATATATGAATACACACATATTCATACATACACACATATACATATATATGCACACATATATATTCCCTCCAAGTACTCTAATACTGAGCAAAGTCTCATGAGGTACAAATATCATTTTTCCACGTAGGAATGTAAGTTCAACTTTACTAAGTTTCTTATGGTTTTTCTTTCCTGTTTACCTTTTCATGCTTCCCTTGATTCTTGTATGGGATAGTCAAATTTCCTATTCAGCTCTGGTCTTTTCAACAGGAATGCTTGGAAGTTCTCTCTTTCATTGAAATTCCATTTTTTTCCCTGGTAATCAGAATACACACAGTTTTGATGGATAGATGATTCTTGGTTTTAATCTTACCTCCTTTAACCTCTGAAATATCATATTCCAAGTCCTCTGATCTCTTAGTGTAGAAGTTACTAAATCTTACATAATCCTGATTGCGTTTCCACAAAACTTGAATTGCTTCTTTCTGGCTGCTTGCAATATTTTCTCCTTGACCTGGGAACTCTGGAATTTGGTTACACTATTCCAAGTTTTCCTTTAGGTGTCTATTCTAGGAAGTGATTGGTGGATTCTTTCAATATTTATTTTACCCTCTGGTTCTAGAATATCAGGGAAGTTTCCCTTGATAATTTTTTGAAAGATGATGTCTAGGCTCTTTTTTTTTTCTGACCATGGCTCTCATGTAGTCCAGTAATTTTTAAATTATCTCTCCTGGATCCATTTTTCTAGGTCAGATGCTTTTCCAGTGAGATAGTTCACATTATATCTAATTTTGTTTTATAATTTCTTGATTTCTCATAAAGTGATTAGATTCCATTTGCTCCATTCTAATTTTGAAGGAATTATTTCCTTCTGTGAGCTTTCAGACCTCTTTTACTATTTAGCCCATTCTTCTTTTTAAGACATTTTTCTCCTCATTGGCTTTTTAGACTTCTTTTGCCATTTGTGTTGATCTAATTTTAAAGGTGCAATTTTCTTCAGCATTTTTGGGGGGTTTCCTTTAACAACTATTGACTCATTTTTCATGATTTTTTGCATCACTTTCATTTTTCTTCCCAATTTTTCCTCTACTTCTCATGCTTGATTTTCAAAATCCTTTTTGAGCCCTTCCATGGCCTGAGACCAATCCATATTTTTCATGGAGGCCTTGGATACAGGAGCTTTGACTGTGTTGTCTTCTTCTGGTTGTATGTTTTGATTTTCCTCATCACTAGTGTTGTAAGAAAATACCTTTCACTGAGGAAGTAAGAATTCGTAGACTGTTTTTTTCCCTCCATTTGCTCATTTTCCCAGTCACTTACTTGACTTTTGAGCTCTTTGTTAAGTGGAGGACTCCAGAAGCAGCTGCTGCTTCATCAGTGGCTGACTTTGCCCTGGGACTGGGGTAAGGGCTAGGGCTAAGGCTGGAGCCAGATCATGTTCCTCTCTCAGCTAGATGAGAGACTCTTTCCACTGACCTTTGAAGCTGTCTTTGGCATTCATGGATTGGAAACCACTACATCTACCAGTGATTCAGTCCCCTAAGGCCTACTCTAGCTCCATCCACAACTGTGCATCCCATGCCAAACTGTGCTCTGCTCCTAGCCTGGTGCACTAGACCATTCCTGTTGACCTTCCAGACTGTCTTGGGCTGGAAATTTCCTTCAATTTGTCATTTTATGATTTCTGCTGCTCTAGAATTTGTTTGGACTCATTTTTTTACAGGTTTTTTTTTGAGGGATTTGGGGAGAAAACTCAAGCAAGTGCCTGCTTCTACTCTATCATGTTGGCTCTGCCCCAGATGGCTTTAAGTTTTAAGTTTTTCCTCACCTCCAATCTAAATTTACCTTTCTGTAGATTGTACCTATTATTCCTAATTCCACATTCTGGAGTCAAATATATGAAATCTAACCCCTCTTTCAGGATGCGACCTTTAAATACTGGAAGACAAGGATCATTCTTGCTCTTCCACTTATTACTTATATGACCTAGGAAAGTCATTTTACTTTTTAGAATTTCAGTTTTTACCTCTGTAAAATAAAGGAATGTGGTTTAGTAGAAAGAATAATGGACTGGGAGTCAGAAAACATGGCTTAAAGTCACAGCTTCACCAGTTACTAGCTATGTGCCCATTTGGTAAGGTGCAGAGAAAAAAGTATTGTATGTGGCATCAGAAGACTAGGATTTGAATTCTATCTCTACCACTTACTACCATTGAAACCTTGGGAAAGGCATAATTCCTGGGCCTCAGTTTCCTGACATGTAAAGTCAAATGAAATTAGATTCCTTCTAAGGTCCTTTTAGGTTCTAAGTGT
Source organism: Potorous gilbertii (assembly GCA_028658325.1). Taxonomy (NCBI): domain Eukaryota; kingdom Metazoa; phylum Chordata; class Mammalia; order Diprotodontia; family Potoroidae; genus Potorous; species Potorous gilbertii. Next base: position 271,030,958 of record CM053771.1, on the reverse strand, counting down.
ATTATCCTCATACGTACTTTGGCCCCTAATGAAAATATGTCTATTATAGAGGGTGGCACAATCAGGTAGAAAGACTTACGGACCTGGTGTCAGGATACCAGAGTTTGAATTTCAGCTCTGTCTCCTACTAGTTGTGTGACTATGGGCAATTCGCTTTGCCACTTTTGTGTCTTAGTTCTCATATATATTTATACAGACATGTATAAATAAGGAAATGTTCCCTTTCAGCCCTAGATCTATGATCCTTTGATTCTTTATTAGCAGCTAATTCCTGATGTTGGTTAACAACAGGACTAGCCTTTAACAAAATTATGAGGACAGTGAAATTTAATTTTTGTGTCCTCAACATTCATATTCTGATTATCTAGACTTCAGTGATGCATACATTCAGCCTTATGTTAACATCTTACCTGTTAAAGTCTACTTTCAGATCTGTGATTTTGGCTCTCTCAAAGAAGAGCCCATTTTATATTTTAGAGAGAACAGTAGGCTTTGAACTAGAAGGTTGGATTTAGTCTGTACTTATAGTCTATGATCTTGGACAGGTCATTTAACCTGAAAATTAGTTTCAAAATGGAAGAAATGGTACTTGTCTAAGTTGTCTCCAAATATGGTAGGGATAAACCACGAGGTGCTCCACAAGTTCACATAGCACCTCAAAACCTACTTTTACATCTCTCATTGACACTCATCACTTACACATCAGGCAGCCTGATGCAGAGGAAAGAACATTGGATTGAGTGTGAGGACCCAGGGCTCTGACATTTCTCCATGATGTTGTCATTTAACCTTTCTTTTGAGCTTTGGTTTGCTAATTTGTAGTGCAGGGATAAAAATGCTCCCTTATCTACCTCACAGGGTTTTTCAGCAAATGTCAGATTGCTCAAATAACCTGGTCCATCAGTGGTCCTGTCAACTGTGTCACCATGAATTGGGACAGGAGCCCCACCTGCAGTGACTTCAAATATATTATTGCTGTGTGCATTGCACTATGCTAGATTGGGAGAGTTAACAAAGGCAATTAAGACTGTAGAATCAGGAAGATTTGCATTGTTACAAAGACCACAATCTCAAGTTAAAGGGTTTTGGGGGTGGGGAGGAGGGAAGGTGAAGTTTATCATGAAATAAAAGGCATTAACCTATTAGGATGGAAGGGAAAGCATCAGGGAATTTTACAGAGCATAAGAGCCTTTTCAGCAGCCTCTGAAATCATTCTAGCTAAGAAGGCACCAACTCCATTGAAGCATGAGGCCAGTGTTAAATCAACCTTTTTTGCTTTCAAAAATGTTTTCACTTTTTACATTTATATTCACATGATTCACAACAGGGCACTCCTAATATAGTTTGCACCCCCTAAAATTGAATCTCTTTGAAAAAAAATAGCTATAAATATGACCTATAGCCATGATTTCACTAGTATTGTGAACTCAGTGCACCAAAATGGATTGCAACTGTGCTATAACTGGGGAACTGAGGAGTAAATCACAGTGTCAGTATGTTTCAGCAAGCCCAGGTCTTACTGAATCCATGGCTTTCCAGTACACCATGATGCTTCTTAGATGCAAGTGTACATCAAAAAATTACTGATTATAGATTACACTTGGTTTTCCATATAGGCAATATTGGGTTCAGTATGGTAGATTATCTCAGTTGGTCCTTACCTCAGTCTTGTGAGGTAAGTTACACTGTGAATAGTATCTGCATTTATCTGATTGGGCTCACGGTGGTAAAGACACTTGGCCAAAATCACATTTTGTTAATGGCAGTCAAAACTAGCACCCAGGTCTCTTGACTCCCAACCTGGTGCACCATACTGATGTGAAATAATTGTAGTTAGCATTCATATAGAACTTTAGATTTTTGTAAAACATCTTTCATATGTTTTTTGATCTTCCCCTAACAACAATCCTATTAGGTGGGTGCTATCATCATTCCCATTTTACATATGAAAAAACTGAAGCCAAAAGAAGTCACTTGCCCAGGGTCAAAAGTGAGTAACTGATGAAATAGGAGTCAAACTCACATGTTCCAAACTCCAAGTCCAATATTCTATCCACTGTACCACCTAGAATATTCCCAGACAACTCTTTTTTTTTGTTGTTATCAATGCCTTTTGGTTTTGCATGCATCTATTTCCAAATAAATCTTTTCCCTCCATATTAATCTATCAATCACTTGCAATAAAGGCACAAAAAGAAAGAGAAAAAAGCAGCTTAGTAAAACCAACCAACAGATAAATTAAGGCTTCCAGTGTATGTGACATTCCATATCCATAGGGATCCTCACTCTTGTAATGAAAGGAGCAAGGTATGTATTTTCACCTCTGTTCTGGGGACAAGACTGCTTATTATAATTATAGTCTTCTTTCCTTCTTCTCTCCCTTATTTCTTCCCTTTCTCTCTCTTTCCATCCCTTCCTTCCTTCCTTGCTTCTTGTCATTATTGCAGTGACATTATTATATATATTTTCTTGAGTTTGCTTACTTAGCTCTGTATCAATTACACAATTCCCCTTGGTACTCAGTCATTCTCATATTCTCCTTACAGTTATTCTTAAAGAAAACTAAGACTAAGCATTGCGTAGAGAGGACAGTAATGTTTGGATAAAACCCTAGATTGGGAGTTAGAAGATCTAGGTTTAAATTCTGGCTCTATCATTGACTACCTGTGTTTACCTCGGCAAGTCATTTCATCTCTATAAGTTTCTTCATGCATAAAATAAGAAAGTTGATCTATCTCAGAGATCTATTCCAACTCTACATTATCATGGTGGTTTCTTAGTCAAAGACCCTACCTCCCCCTTATAAGTTTGGGGGAAATAACTCATCTCTCCTCTGTGATTCAGTCCTTTGACAAAAAGAAATTGAAGATTCTATTTAAAAAAAAATCCTGGAAGCAGACAGAATCTACAGACCCTGGAAGGTAACATCCTCTACCATGACATTAATGACCATCAAGTTTAGTTACATAGTAGATAAAAAATAAGTAAGCTATAATTAGTATACTATAGTGATTAGACTGCACAGCTAACAGCACAGGCATAGTGGAAGCTCTATAGTCCTTGACGCTATTGAAAACACCTACTACTGGATACTCTCTCCTTCATCAATCTCTCATCTTCATTCCTATGATCACAGAGGATGAATTATCCCTATTACATGTTAAGGTTTGTCAGTCTAACTGTGTCCTTGCCACGATTACTACAGCAAGGTCCTAGAAGAAATGTAGAGTATCCATTTCCCATCATGCATCTTTAATGTACGCTTTGCCACTTGCTTTTCCCCAGTGTACCTATACACACATTCAGACTTCTCTAATCATGAAAAAGAAAGACATTTCTTCCAATTCTGGCTACCGTTCTTTCTCTTGCATTTATTAAGTGCTTGCTATTATAATATATCAATATAATTATTACTTATACTTCCATTGTTGCATCAGTGTATTAATGTTATTATTAATTTATTAACTTTATTTATAAGCTGCTTTGAGGCGGCTAGATGGAATGATGGGTAGTACATTGGACCTAGAGTCTAGAATATTTTAATTCTGGCCTTAGACATTTCATAGCTGTCTGATCCTGAGCAAGCTGCTTAACTTTTATTTGCCTCAACTGTATAATGGGGAGACTAATGGCAGATACCTTTCAGGGTTGTTGTAAGGATCAAATGAGATAATATTCATAAAGCACTCAGCACAAGGTCTAGCTTTAGTAGATACTATATAAATGCTTCTTTCTCTCCCTTTCTCCTTCCTCCCCAACCTCCTTCCTCACCATTATAGTCAAAATACAATCACTGCCCTCAAGAAACTGCTGTTGAACTGGGGATGCCAAAATTCAGATAAATAAATGAAAATAAACCATATGTAGAATAGTATACAAGTGATTTTAGAAGAAGACTCCAAGTAACCAGAAGAATGAAGACAGGAAGCATGTAGGTGATAGCATCCAGTCTGTGTTTCATAGGAAGTTAGAGATTCTAAGAGGCAGAAGTGAGGAGGGAAAAAAATGGAAGAAATTGTCTATATTCAAAGCCTTCACTTTCTTCCCTACCATTCTCCTTAATTTTAGTTTTTTGGTCACCACTACTAAACTACTTGAAAGTCACCCATGACCTCTTACTGTTAACCCTTGACCCTTTTCAGTCCGTATTCTCCCTAACTCCTCTGCAATATGATGCTCTTCTCCTACCTCTCATCCTACTTTTCTAATGGTCCTTTGTCTGTATTTTTCATCAGCTCATTAACTTCTTCCTGACCCTTTAAAGTGATTTTTTCCCCAAATATTTGACCTTGGTCATTTTCTGCGTCTCTCTATCTTAGTAGTCTCATTTAATGCTTAAATTTTTTTCACTGAAATCATTTGTTTTTAAAATACCATTTCCAAATATATCCCCACCCTTCTACACACAGAAAGCCATTAATTGTAACAAAGAATAAAATGGGAAAGAAAATTAATTTGATTTCATTCGCTTTTGTAGCTTCAAATACCCCCGTGCAGGTGAGTTCTGATTTCTCTTTTGAGATCCAGATCATTATTTAGAACTGCATATCACACCCCCCTAACCCACCTGTGTCAAAGACACCTCAAAATCACCCTGTCTAAAACCAAAGCCACTGTCTGACCCCGCCCTTGGCCCCTGAATCTGTTCTTGCTTGTCACTTTGCTACTGCTGATACAACCATTCATTCAATTTCAAATGTTTATAACCTCAAGGTTCTCTGATTCTATCCTCATATCTAACCAGCTGTCAAATTCTTTTGACTCTCCTCCTTTCTATTCATACTTTTACCACCTTATGCTTGCCTGTAGGGAAATGTAGCAGGGGAATCCTAATCAGAAAGGTACCACGGACTGAAGTCACAGGTCATGTGTAAAAAGACCTAGAGAATATTAGTGGATGAATAGCTTAAGATAAGTCATGGAGTGACATGACAGCCAAAGAAACTAATTCAACATTAGATGACAATGAGAAATACATAGCGTCCAGATGGATGCATTCATTTGTACTATGGCTCGGCCCAAATGTATCTATTGTTTTAGGTTCAGTTCAGTGAGCTACATTTTAGGAAGAATGCTGACAAAAGAATTTTTCCAAAGCAGGAAGACCAAAATAATGAGAGAACCAGAGACTACTCAGTTACAAAAATCTGTTGAAGAAATGGGATATTTTTAGGATGGAGAAGACAAACAGTAGATATATATATATATATATATATATATATATATATATATATATATATATATATATATAAGTCTTCAAATGCTTGGGGAGAAATTGTTCAAAAGAGGCATTAAAAGTATTTGGCCTGGCTACACAGAGAAAGTCTAGGAGAAATGAGTAGAAGTTGTGGAAAGTCAAACATTAATTTGTTGTAAAGGAAAACTTCCAAACAATTAGAGTTGTACAGTAGTGATATGAGATTCCAATTACTGGAAGTCTTTAAGCAGAGGCTCATTGACCACTCAAGATGCCACTGAGGGGACCCTTCATTAGGAGCGAGTTGTACTAAATGATTTCTTAGTTGTTTTTCAAATCTGAGATTTCATTATCCTGTGAATTTGAGGGATATTTATTTTGACTGTGCTATTATAATTTAACTGTTTTCACATCTGTTAGCATCAACTCCACAACTATATTGTAAATTCCTTGATGTCAAGAGCTTGTCTTGTGATTCTCCTATATCTTTCATGGTATCTGGGCACACGTTCAATCAAGGTGATTACTGGGATCAGAATTACATTTGGGGATACTTGGACCCCAGACTGAAGTTCTGCCTCCCTGCTATATATGCATTTGTATTCTTTTTGTTTTTATTTGATTGCCTGCATTTGTATTCTTATGTGCCTTTAATGATTTCTGGGTCTTAATAGTATAAAAATCTTGTACATGGTCAACAAGTCAATAAATACTTGTTACTTCATGTTTATAAAAGCTGAACTCTGAAGTTGATCTGGATTCTGTTAAGTTTTTTGTTATTATTTTTGTTGAATTGTTTCGGTTGTGTCTGATTCTTTGTGACCTCACTGGGGTTTTCTTGGCAAAGATACCAAAGTGGTTTGCCATTTTCCTTCTCCAGCACATTTTACAGTTGAGGCTACTGAGGTAAACAGAGTTAAGTGACTTGCCCAGAGTCACACAGCTAATAAGTATCTGAGGCCAGATTTGAACTCGTGAAGATAAGTCTTCCTGACTCCAGGCCCATCACTTTTTACTATACCACCTAACTGCATAATATCATTTAATTTAACAACAATTTAGTCAAGGGAGTCAAGGTGGCAAAGTGGTAGGGAGTAATACGGTGAACTCACCTCCACAAACACCTGCAAACATATCTAGAAGATGTATGAGAGTGAATCCTGAAGGGAAAATCCAGAAAAATCATCGTAAGTGATTTGTCCAGCCCACTGCAGCATAGCAAAATATACTGGGACATGATATATATTCTTGGTCAGGAGCACACTGCTTGTGGAACACCCCCGTGCCCAAGAAGAGGCTGTGCATAGCAACAAGAAAATGTCTCAGATCCATACTGAGTTATCCCCAGACTCATACCAAGTCATCGCTATAGGGACAGGTGGAAACTGGCAGCTTTGTTGGTCCATTACCCAATTGTAGGTCACAGATCCAGGGCCAACTTAGAAGGTAACCTCCTTGAGAGAGTGATGTTTCTAGGTAAAAAAAGACTTTATGCTGTTTATAGAGAAAAGTGGAAGTTTGTAAGTCAGCAGAATCAGTGGTAAGCCTCATGTCCTTCACTTAGAGCAACAGCTTCCTTAAAATATCTAATCCAACCTTCAACAGAACAACCAAGGCAGGAATCCTATGTCAAAGAATATTTTCAATTTTGCCAATGTGAACCAACAAGATCTTCCTAGCTGGCTCATAGGGGTAGAGTTTACTCTTGCGGAGACTCTTGTAGGCAAGGCCTAGAACTTGCAAAGAGCAGACCAGCAGGATAACAATTAGACTTTGACCTGGGTTATGCTACTTTGGGAACACTGGAAATTTGTAGGTCCTTAGTCTGTTCATGAGATCCTGGAATAACTGTCAATGTTCAATACTCCAAGAAAGCTGTAAAAAGACTAGCCCAGACCTTTCCCTTCTTAAGTGTAGCAGAGTCCAACTCTAACATCAAGCCTAAAGTCAGGAAGTAGACTGGAGAATGAAAAAAGAAACAAACAAAAATAATGCCACTATTAAAAAAGCTATGGGGGCAAGGATACTCAAGACACAAACACAGAAAAGAATGACTCCAAAACATCTACAAGCAATGCATTAGAGAAAAACACAGCATGGGTACTAAGTTAACCAGAATTATTGGAGGAGATGAAGCAAGAGTTTGAAATGTTTTTATAAATAAAGTTTGAGCACTTAAGTAATAAATTAGAAAAGAAATAAGAGCTTTGGAAGAAAGAATTGGAAAGGATATTATCAACTTGGTATAACATGTTTAAAATCTTGCCCAAGTAATAAAGTCTCTGAAAATTAGAGTGGATTAAATAAAAGCTTATAATTCCATGAGTCAACAAGAAATATTAAAACAAAGTTGAGGGTGAAAAAATAGAAGAAAATGTAAGATATCTCATAGCAAATACGACCAACCTGGAAAACAGATCAAGGAGAAAAAAAATTTAAGAATCATTGGAATATATGAAGAGCATGACCAGTGTAAATATCACGTTTCAAGAAAGAATGCAATAAAATTGGCTAGATCTCTTACAACCAGAGGGCAAAATGGAAATAGAAAGAACCCACTGGTACCTTCTGAAAGAAACCCCAGGATAAAAACTCCCAGGAACATCATAGCCCTTCCCCACCCAGGTCAAAGAAAATTACTGCAAGCAGCCAGAAAAAAATAATTTAAATACCAAGGAGCTATAGTCATGAAAATTTGATTTGATTATTTGACAAAGATTTAGCAGCCACTACTATAAAAGAGCAGATAATTTGCAATATGATATTCAAGAAGATAAAGGATATAGAATTACAGATAAGAATTAACTTACCCAGCAAAATTGAATAAAATGCTAAAGGGGAAAAACAGACTATTAGTAAAAGTAAAGACTTCCAAATATTCCTGACAAAGGAACAAGAGATGTGAAGAAACCTTGAATTTCAGACACAAGAGTACAGAGAAACATTGCTAGGCAAACATAAGTGAACCATGATAAAAGACTAAACAAGTGTAAACTGTTTATATTCCAGTACGGGAAGAAGATGCACATGTCCCCTTTTGAACCCTCTCATCAACAGGAGTCCTAAAGAAATCCAATTAAACAAGGCTCAGGAGGGGTCCTATTAGGTCTCGATGACCTTAAAAATAATGAAAAGAGAGAGGAAAATGAATACAATGGTGGGGAGTAGGGAAGAAAGGTTAAGGAAAAATATCTTGCATAATCTGACTATATAATTAGACATGTATACAAACAAAGGAGGAGGGTCTAGAGAGGAGACACTTTACTCTCACTACCATTTGAACCTGTCAAAAGAAGGAAAAATAAACATAAATAGAATTGGATATAAAATATATTTGCCTCAACAGGAAAATAGAAAGGAAAGAAGAAGAAAGAGGTAAAATTAGTGGGAGGACTGATTAAGGGAAGGATTAGTCTTAAGCAAAACAGACTTAAAGAATGTACAAAAGTATTTCTCTTTCTGAGTTGGTAAAGAATGGGAATTTTGAGGGGGTGCCTATAAATTGAAAAATGGATGAACAAGTTACTGTGTATAAATGTGACAGGCTATTATAGTGCTGAAATCTTATCAGAGTAAAGAACAGCTAGGAGTCCATAGGATTAATGATGAAATATGCTACCCACTTCCTGATGGAGAAATGAAGCAGAATGGGACAAGTATTTTTTTTTTTTGATGTAGCCAGGATGAAAATTTGTCTTGATTGACCATACATTTATCATCAGCAAATTTGTTGTTATTTTAAAGCATGTCTAACACATCTCATTTGTGCCATTTTATATGCTAGGCAAAGAGTGCAAACACAAAATTTGAATAGTTTCTACATTTGGAAATTTATATCCCACTAAACAGGCTTACAAATTTGGAAATATATATTCCCAGATAGGTATTTTGAGTGAATGAATTTGATTTACACTTATCCTGCCAGGTTTACCATGATTGGAGTACTGTGTTCAATTTAGGGCACCACCTTTTAGAAAGGGCATTGATGAGCTAGAAGGGACTGACCAAGATGATGAAAGTCTGTGCGGCCTTACTATATGGATGTAAGTTGAAAAGACTGGGGATCTTTAGCTAGAAGACTTGAGTCAGAGGTATGAGAAGGAAGGAAGGGAAAGATGCCAACTATTCTGAAGTATTTGAAGGAATGTCAATAAAAGAGGGATTAGACTTGTCTTACTTGACCCTAAAAGTCAAAAATAAGTCGAAAGATAGATGCTTTTAAAAGATAGACCTAAGTTTTATGTAAAGAATAAATATCATCCAAACCATTAGAAGTATTCAAATATAGAGTTGGCTGCCACATTGGATATCTTTAAGGAAAGTTTAGGTCAGTTCATCTGAAGGGTTATGGTGGGTATTCTTGGTGAAGTATAGTTTGGTCCATATGTACCCTCTAAGGTCCCTTCCAACTCTGAGATTTTAAAATTATTGACTGTAAATAGTTTTTTACATGGTAAAGCCAAGTGCACCCTTAAAGTCTCTCCAATAAAGGGGTAAAGGGGGAAGCGAATAATAATTTTTGCAGTGCCAACTATATGGCTGATACTTTTCAAAAGACTTTACCAATATCTCATTTGATTCTCAAAACCACCCTTCAAGGGAAGTACTGTTATTATCTCATTATAAAGGTGAGGAAATTGAGGTACAGAATCTAAGTGACTCATTTGGAGTAGCAGAGCTGGTAAGGGTCAGAAACTGGATTGAAATTCATGTCTTCCTGATTCCAGGCCCAGCACTCTATCTACCCCAGCAGCCTCTACGACAAGTATTATATAAGCTAACCAAAAACACAGATAATTTTGTGCCACAATCTCCTGGTTATTAATTTCACTAAAGCATAAAGTTTATAGACATAAGTTGTTTATTACTATTATGGAAGATGTTTCCCTTCCCTCCTTTCTATCACACCCCTCCCTTCCTTTATCCCCATCTCCTCTATTTTCTTGTAGGACAAGATAGATTTACATAGCACATTACCTCTTCCACATAGCAGAAGAGAGAGTCAGTGCAGTCAACCAGATGATCCTTGCTGTGGATGGAAATTTAGCTTCCTCAATTTGCTCAAAAGATATCATCCCAACAATCCATGGTAGAAAAACTGAGTGTATGAAGAGTACCTATTGTCCTGACCAAGTATGTAATTGAATGTAGTTGAATGGACATAACTTTGTTCCTTGACAGTTGACTGAAAGAACATTGAGGAAGTGAGTTCTGATGGGAGGAGTTGATTTATCAGTACATATATCTTGATAGGCACTGCAGATAGACATTGAGTAGAACTTCAGATTTAAAGAGAAAGAGGGAAGTTCGAATTATATTTGAGAAATTGTGCAGTGTTTTTAATAAGCCCAAGCGTCTCTTAAACAAATACTGATTTTTTTTCATCATTGAGAACAAATTTCATTCTGTATACTAACTCAGTTAGATAAGGTAGGTTCAAGAGAAATTAAAGACTGCTAATTTCCATAATAAGAAGTAACAAATACCCAGAAAAATGACACAATATTAGCATACCTTTATCAGTGCCTGCACCCGAATAATTTTTCCAAAAAGACTACCTGACATACTCACCATAAAAACAATATTCTTGGAGTTATGATTTATAGGTAAGAATCATGAAACACCAAAATCTCTGAGGAATCAAAATTTTCTCAAACAAATGGAATGGTGTAAGATACGATGGATAAAAATAAGCTATAACAAATTACCAATGAATTTAAATTTAACCTTTTTTAAAGTTGTATTTGGTACTAGTTTATATGTATGTAATCACTGTCTATGACAATATCCTATATTATATTTTGGCTCCTTATCTTAAAACATCTGTGTTCTCTAGCTCAAATGAACCACCTTCTATTCCTGACAACACAATATGTTCTCTATAGCCCCAGTACCTACTTTTGATAATGCTTTTCTCTGCCAAGAATGTCTTCTTCCTTCCACTTCCACCAAATGAAATACTATTTAACTTTCAGGGCATGACTTCAATTTTACTTCCCTTATGGGATGTTCCTTGATCATAAGATTTAAAGCTGAAAGGGACCTTAAGAAATCATCTGATCCAATCCCTTTACTTTATAGTTGAATAAATGGAGACAAAAGTGGTGGAATGATTTGGCCAGGCAGTACATGGCAGAGATTGAACAAGAAGATCTTCAGTGTATCCTCAAGTTTTAACACTGTGAGACTCTATGATTCTTTAATGATAGTAAGGATGTTGAGGGCACATCTATATTGCTATGAGACTATAATATTTCCGCAGTATTTTTGGAGACTAGGTGATATAGTGGATAGAACATTGAGCTTGGAATCAGGAAGACTCTTCTTCATGATTTCAAATCCAGCTTCAGATACTTCATAGTTTTGTGACCTTAGGCAAGTCACCTAATTCTGTTTGCCCCAGTTCCTCATCTGTAAAATGAGCTGGAGAAGGATATGGCAAACCACTGTAGCATCATTGCTAAGAAAACCCAATTGCAGTCACAAAGAGTTGGACGTGACTGAAATAACTCAATCACAACAAACTTTTGTAAAATATGATCAAAGGTCAAAAATATTTAAATTAAAAGTTTAGAGGTCCTCTGAAATAGCTTAAGTCAAACTCTTTATCATTCAAAGCTTTCCTCATCTTTCCTTGATTTTCTAAATATATTTATTTCTATCATTTAACCTTCTTCCCACCAAACTGCTTAATCCTTTCATAATGGTAATTAGTTTTTTTAATGCTGACCTAAGGCACTGAAAGTTTTTGAAGCCCCTTCTGAACCTTCAAAGATAAATTATCTTTAGCATAATTTTAAGATATAATGTGGTATATTCGACCAGCATACATTACTGAATATTATGCAGAATACTTCAGTATGATGCAAAGATAAATGAATAAAACAAGGTCCTCGACCTTATAATTTGGAATTTATATTTGAGTGATTTTCATTGTATTCTAATCTAGATCTAACTTCAGCTCCAGACTACGGACTCCATACATTTCCTTTGACTAACCTCCTTGTCTTGAATGCTCTACCTCCTCATCTCTACCTCTGGGCTTTCTTCAATTCTCAGCTAAAATCCTACCTTCTACCAAAGCTTTCTTTAATCCCACTTGACTCTCTTGACTTCCCTCTGTTGATTATTTGCAATTTGTCCTGTGTACAACTTGCTTATACATAGTAGTATATATGTTTCTTTGACCATTAGACTGAGTTTCTTGAGATCAGTGACTCTCTTCTGTTTTTCTTTATCCCCAGCACTTTGCGCAGAGCCTAGCACATAGTAGGTCCTTAATAAATGTTTATCGACTAACATGCCTTGTCCTGTATGAAGCCAGAGTAGGTGTCTGCCTATGTAGTGAATTTTGATGAGTTCCAAAAAGATGTAAATACAGTCTCATAGGGAGGTTCATTCATCTAAACTAATGCATTATTTCCAAGCATCTTTTGAAATGCAAATGACTCCAAGGAGAATTTTATCAATCAGTTACACTATAAAGTATAAAATTACTTTGTGCCTTCATAGTTGACTAAGAGAGCCCTGAGAAAGTGGGAGTTTTGATGGGAGGAGAAGAGATATAAATTTGGATTCTGGAACACTGCCTAGGGAGGGCACATGAGGGCATTAGGTATCCTTGAGAAATAGAGAGGAAATAGAAGGAGAGAGAAAGTTAAAGAAATGGGAGGTGGGAGTGAATGAAAATAAATGAAGATGAACATTCCCTTCAACATTCTGACATCATTTTTAAAGCTGGAAATCCATATGTAGTATATATGGTGACTTCACAGCAAGAATTGAAGTGGTGAAACTGCCCTTCCCCATCCATTAATATATATACCACTCCCACTTTATTTTTGACTTTATTTTCTTTCTTTCTCTGTCCTCACCCCCTACAAAAACAAATAAAAACCCCATACCCCTCAAAAACCCTTGTTCTTAGATTCTTTACACAGAATTGTAAAGACAGTCATTTAACGATTTAAAGCATGACCTTACCATGGAATTTGTTTCTTAGGGACCAAGATCTAAGGAATGAAGCTCTCACTGGAATTTCAGGCATTAGCATTGTGGTAAGGGAAGCATTTTGAGGCATTTCCCAAAGAAACTTAAGTCACACTTGATTGGTGGTCTCTTTTTTGTCTATGTGTAAGTCTGATTCTACATCTATCTAGTAACTAAAATATTCAGTTAACCTGATTGCCCCATTTCTCAATCAGGAATTATTGGATAAATGTTTTTGTATCACACAGAGCCAAGGCTGTCTCTTTTGCATCATTTGAGAGAACTTAGAAGAACTGACTTTTAGGAAGGTTAAAAAAATTCCTCTGTCCCTGACATCAGATCAGATTTCTTACTCTGCTTGTGACTTTCAGAGGATACTTATGATCTCTAGCTCTGGATGATTACACTGACGTCTATTATGCAAAAAAGCTGAAGGTGCAGGACATCATTTGCTTTATCCTTATTTCCTTGAGCATTACCAGAGATGAGCAGGGTTATTGAGACAAAATTGTGAAGTTGGTCAAGTTTGTCTTTACTTCCTCTCCTTCTCACCCTTCTATATTCTCTCTTCCCTGCCCCACTACTTAAACAGAGGGACCCAATTCTTCCACGTTGAACTTTTTTCTAGTCTTCTCTCCAGTCTTAAGATCCTAAATTAGCATTCCTTTCTCCCATCAACCATAAATATTTTCAGCTCTCAGTATTTGTCCATCAACTATCTTTCTCTTTAGAATTAGAAATCTGACTAACTCACTTTCTTTTGGATATTAATAATGGGTGATAATTTAAGGAGAGATTTGCCTTAAAAAAAGACTACTCCATGTTAAACTAAAAGAACAATGATCAAATTTTAGGTGTCATCAGGGAGAATTTATTTATTTACTTATTTATTTATTTGTTAAATTTATTTAACTTTTTACACTCATTTTCACAAGATTTTGGATTCCAAAAGTTTCTCCCCATTTGTCCCCTCCCCCTCCCCAATACACTGGACATTTTAATTACACATATCACCAATCTGCCCTCTCTTCTATCATCCCTCCCTTCCCTTACCCCATCTTCTCTTTTGTCCT
>CM053771.1:271000186-271016199 GCA_028658325.1 Potorous gilbertii | reverse complement strand
TAGACCTCTCCACCCCCTGGCCTAGATCGGCCCAGCTAGTGCTTGGGGTCTGAGATTCAAATGCTCCCAGACAGTTACTTGACTTCTGAGAGTCCTCTCCATCTCAGGCCCAGGTCCGCCCAGCTAGTGCTTGGGGTCTGAGATTCAAATGCTGCTCCCCAGCCTCAGGGCTTTTGGCGGCAGGCCTGGCTGCTGGCACTCAGGTGGGGGCAGGGCCGCCTCTCAGGCTCAGTTCCCTCAGGGGATTTACGCAGAGATCTTTTGTAATGGAGCTGCTGTCAAGCTCCTGCCTGCTCTGGGAGCCTCTGGCGGAGCTGCCTCTGTCTCTGCCGCAGTGGCTGCCTCCCGAGGGGGTCCAAGTCCCGGAGATACCCCGCTCCCCTCTCAGCCTGTCTCTCTCACTGATCTGTGAGTCCGTGGGTGGAAGGACCCTCATGGCCGCTGTAGCTTCTGGTCCCTGACACCTGCTTGGATCTGCTCGCTCCACTCAGTGCCGCGTGGCCAGGGTAGGGCAGGACAGGGTTCCGCTCCCGTCTGGGGCTTGATGGACCCCTGGGGTCGGCTTTTCAGGGCTCTCTGCAACGGAAATCTCTTTCACTGTGTTGCTGCGCGGCTTCCACTGTTCCAGAATTTGTCGGGGGTTCTTTTTAGAGGGAATCCATGGGCTGTGGGTTCACAGCTAGCAAATGTGAGTCTTTCTACTCCTCCATCTTGGCTCTGCTCCATCAGGGAGAATTTTTTTGTTTTTCTGATGCAGTGAAAAAAAAATAGACTTTTCTCTAGCAGACTCTTTCCCCAAGGCCAAAGAGTTTAGCTTTTTGTCAAGAATGTGGAATTCAGAAGTTGAAGCTAGATACAAAGATGGCTGAATTATTTTTTCAACAAGATTGGAATAAAATTGGTAATCCAAATGTCTCCCTGGATCCGTGTTGAAAGAGGAAATTGATTATTTGCAATTTATCCTGTATACAACTTGTTTATACATAGTGGTGTACATGTTCTTTCTACCATTAGACTGTGAGTTTCTTGAGATCAGTAACTCTCTTTTGCCTTTCTTTATACCTGGCACTTTGTGCAGTGCCTAGCACATAGTAGGAAAGAACACTGAGTTTGGAATTAGAGAATTTTGGTTCAAACCCCAGTTCTGCAGCATACTTACTGTGTGATCTTATACAAGTCATTTACACTCTTTATACAAGTTTCTTCATCTATAAAATAAGGAAGTTGAACTAGATATCTGTTTTAGGTTCCCTTCTAGCTCTCAGCCTATGATCTTTCAACATCTTGACTTCTCATGTATATGTCCTAAAACAGAGAAATCAGAGAAGAAGCTGATGACCTGGGATGTGAAGTAGGGAGTAAGCAGAGGGTCCTTTCTGAATAAGGAATGATACGAACAAAGATAGCAAGTTGAGTAAGTGCTGCTAGGATGTAGGGTGTGTGGAGGGGACACTGATAAAATTATACTATGAGCTTGGAATCAGTTTGTGAAGAGCCTTGAATGGCACACAAAGGAGTCTGGGTTTTATCCTCTAGGCAATGGAGAACCACTGAAAAATTTTGTAGATGTGCCTAAATAACTCCAGGGTAATATTTGACAAAAGTGCTACAAGTAGTATGAACATTAAATGATAAAATAGTTTGGAGGAAGAACAAGGCACTTTCAATTAGATTGATTAGGGAAGGCTTCTTGGAATAGGCGGCTCTGGTATTAGATCTTGAACAAAAAAATAGGATGGAGTGGGAACAAAGGAGTGGAAAATGGAAAGAAATGAAGGTAGATATAAAGGAATTCATATGGCATTTCCTGGGGACAGGGTAAAAACTATTCTGACTGGAACATAGGGTTTGTATAGGGGAGGAATGATAGCATGGTATCAGATAGTAGATGGCCATGAATGCCAAGACAATGCTTTTGGACATGATTCAGTTCACTCTTTCCACATCTGGCTCTCAAAATTTTTGCCTTTTTTTCAAGCTTCAGCTTAGGAGCAAAGCCTTACCTGAAGCCTTCTCCTGCTGTAAATGTTCTCTTGAGGGAAGTGGCATGTATCCTGAGCCTCTCCAAAGAATTTTACCCCAGACTACCAATATTTGAGGTGTGGTGCATAGATATATCTTAGAGATAGGCAAGGAAAGGAACAATATCTAGCCATAAGCCCTCTGTCTGCTCTCCACAAAAGTAGAAATTACAGTCTCCTTTGGATTGGAGTATTCCAAGTCCCAAATGAGATAACTCTTAACTATACCATACACAAGCCAATCTAAATCTTTATATTTAGGCATGCAACTATACCTAACTTCTAAAATTAGTCTGAAGTTGTTAAATATAATCAATATATACCAAGCAGGGTGTTTTTCCACAATTTGGGAACAAGATAAAAAAAGAAAGGCATCATTCTCAAATCAGAACTGATAAGCCTCAAAATAAAATAGATGAGATGAGCTATATGGTGAAGTAAGACCCCTAGTAACAGGGATTATAAACTGTGTTGTGCCTATAGTTACAACTATATATATATTTTAAAAAGTGCTTTCATAATCTAAAGGAGGGACTAAGGATGCCTTCCTGAAAAGGAAGGCTGTAACTGAAGATTAAATAAATGTGAAATAAACTAATCTGAGAAATCATACCTGTCAGAAAACTATAGCATAATGATGAAAGATGTGGAGTATCTTATAAGGAATGCTGAGAAAGAATAGCTTCAGAGTAAGACTTTATTAGTGTTTATCCAATACTCTCCAACAGCAGAAAAGGCTCTGGTTCTAAATGATCAACCCTGGCTCTCCAGGCAGAAATGTCCCAAGTGTGGCAAAACCAAATTCATCAAGCTACTTTGGCTTGATAGGAATATCCCCTGAGAGCATTCAGTTCCTTTTGCTCTGATTTTATACCCCCCAAACAATTTTTTAAAGTTTTTGTGATTTGATCTCCTCAGTGGACTTCCCTCTAGGAATGGAGGGCCTTGCTCAGAAAATCAGGACTGGTTTGTGAATCAGGTAGAAGTTTCATGGTAAATTAATAACTTGGCATTCTGCTTTATAAATCAGTTTCTTGAGAGTATAATTCCTCAAAGCCTGATCACCTCTTGGGTGAACTGATAAAATTGAGTTTCTGAACCTGCAAAGCAGAACAGACCCTGTATCTACCATGAGCACACCAAAGTACAGACAACCTGAGGCTCTGCCTGAGCAAGCAAAGCTGCTTGCTCACTGGCTTTCTTTAGCCCTCCCTCCCTCATTCTCCCATCCCCCTCCCTCTTTCTCCATCTGTCTACTCTCTCCCTGTCTCTGTCTGTCTCTGTCTGTCTCTGTCTCTCCCTCCCTCCCTTCCTCCTTCCCTCCCTCCCTCCCTCCCTCTCTCTCTCTCTCTCTCTCTCTCTCACACACACACACACACACACACACACACACACACACACACACACATACTCCCTTTGTCCTCTGTCCTCTTTTTCTCCCTCCCTCTACCCCCTTCCCTCTCTCCTCTCTTTCCCTTTTAAACTCCTTAATTAACAGTTTCTCTGTATTTGTTCAACACTATTTTAACACTGTTCCAGTAGAAATATCATTTGGCCAACACCAATGATAATATCTTATAGGTTAGAATAATAGACTCTCAAAGATGGAAGTAAACTTAGAGGTGACTTGGTCAAATTCAAAAAGCATGAATTTAACACAAGGAATTATTCAGTGTTTTCTTGAATGCCTCCAGTGGCCAGGAACTCATTACATCCCTTTCTAAGGCAGTACATCCCTTTCTTTAAACATATTTTCTTATCAAGAAATTCTTCCATATGTAACTCTTGTGTAAAAGGCTACTTCATGATATAAAGGACCAGAGGACACTGTATTGTATTTCTAACTTAAATAATCTGGTAAATCCCGTATAATTACCAATAATTACCATTTCCCTTTCTAACTTAAATAATCTGGTAAATCCGGTATAATTACCAATTCCCTTTATAAGCACACAAATTCATGTGAGCAGATTGAGTGACTAAGGGAAATCTGGATGTCTATCAGAACCCCAAAGAAAATAATATCTACCAATGAGCAACTCACACCCTCCCCCCACTCACCCAACACTTAAATAGTTTCAGTCATAATATTAACCTGCATAGGGCTTCCATTAGGAGGGAAACGGAATACTCCTCTAAAATAACAGCTAATATTCATATAATTAATAACTAATGATAATTAAATTATAATTTAATATAATAACAATTAAATTTTGAGAAGTGCTTCATATTTATTATCTCATTTAATCCTTGCAACCACCTTCTGAGTTAGATGAGAGACGCCTTCTATGGTACCTCTGATTGTTTGTGTCGTAGTATTTTCTTGCAGTCCATGTTTGCTAATTTATGCTCAGCACCCTTTAAAAGACAATTGTCCTTTGTCCCAGGGGACCATCGTTGTCTCTCTCAAATCTTTAACCGTCTATGTCACCACTCACAATTCAGTCCTCTCTCTGAACCCTTTTTAGTACTGGAGGTCCTGTGGCATGTGCACATATACACATATACACACATATGTGCACAGACACACACTCACACTCATACACACAATTTCCTCAGCAGTTTAGAAGGACAAGCTCCCATTACACATTACAAGTGAGTCCCTTTTTCTGCTTCTATTTTGGGTCAGGGTGGCATTATAATTGGATATTCTTTCTTCTTCCATACTTAAATGATACTCTTCCTGCCAAGGGTAGATGTAGAGCCTCCAAGTTAAGAAACTCAGTCCTCTTTCTATGTCTGACCGAATGTAAACTGCATGAGTGCAGGGCTTGTTTTAGTTTTGTCTTTATATTCCCTAACATCTTGCATGGTGCCTGACTAGTAGAAATAGTAATAGTAGTGGTAGTGGTAGTGCTGGTGATGGTGGTAGTAGTAGTAGTAGTGGTGATGGTGATGGTGGTGGTGGTGGTAGTAGTAGTAGTAGTGGTGATGGTGATGGTGGTGGTGGTAGTAGTAGTAGTAATAGCAGCAGCACTAGCATTTATATTTTTTGTTCAGTCATTGTTTCAGTCACGTCAACTCCATGGTTAGATTTGAAGCCAGCACTCTTATCAGTTGCTCTTAGTTCCTTAGTACAAATCCATCCTCAGTTACTTACCAGCTATGTAACCCTGGGCAAATCACTTAACCCTGTTTGCCTCACTTTACTCATTTATAAAAGGAACTGGAGAAAGAAAATCAAAAACCATTCTAGTATCTTTGCCAAGAAAACTCCAAACAGGGTCACACAGAGTTGAACAGGACTGAAATAACTGAACCACACCTCTGTGGAACTCTAATGCCCCAATGGTATCTGTTTTTAGTTTGGTTCTGTTTTAAGCTGGGATAGCTAGGTAGTGCAGGGGAGAGACTGCCACCTTGGAGTCAGGAAGACCCGAACATTTCTATATACCTTTTTAAAATTTCCCAAGTGCTTTACATATATTATCAAATTTGATCCTCGAAACAGCTCCATGAAATAGGGTCTATTCTTATTTCCATTTTATAGATGAAGAAACAGAAGCTGTGGTTTAATGACTTGCCCAGTGTCACATACTAAATGCTGGAGGAAGGTCTTCCTGACTCTAATTCTAGCATTCTATCCACTACAGTAAACAATAGATGCTTAATAAATGTTTGTTGATTAACTCCATTCTTTCCTAATTACCTCTCTGTGGGTCACAGTTCCCTGTTCCTAGGACAGCCAAGTATGGTTATGAAATTTTTCTAGGACTGCTTCCCGAAATATGTAGGAGAAAGGATATGTACTCTCCTACCACTACCATAAGTCTGGGAAGAACATTTTTGTGGTATTCATCACTCTTATATTCAGTTTAAATTTGTCTTGTTATCATTATGTGTTCTCACTTCCCTGTTATTTTTTAGAGCAGGACTTCTTAAACTTTTTCCACTTATCCTCTTTTCATGTTTTGACAGCCTTCGCTGTCACTGCATGGCCTGAGGGCATGTGTAGTGCAAAATACATGTGCTTTGTGTTCAGAACCAAGGCTGTAACAAAATTGTGTGATGGAACACAGGGAAGCATTGCCAGAAACACTTCAAGCTCATTACGTGTTTGTTTTAAATTAATTTTTGGTTGCTGTGTGTTCAGAAAATTTTACTATTGCCAAATTTTTTGTGAACTCATATGGGGTCCTGACTCACAGTTTTAAGAAGCGCTGCTCTAGGGCACCATCATCCCTCCAGTTTTCCAAGCTGACATCCGTAGTGGTATCTTTGACTACCCAGTCTCTCAACCTCTTTGCTCCCATATCCAATCTTACCAAGTTCTGCTGATTCTATCTATATAACATCCCTATACACCCTCGACAATTTTCTGACACTGTCATTATCCTCAACATTTCAGGCATGCCTAGTTTACTACAATAACCACTGATTGGTGTCTCTGTGGCCTCAAGACTCTTCCCACTCCAGCCTATCCTCCTGAGACCCAGCTATCAAAGTGCATTTCTAGCTATGTCCTACTTTGCCCCATTCAACACCAGTGGCTCCTTATTTCCTCCAGGATCAAATGTGAAATCTTCTGTTTGTCTTTTAAAGTCCTTCCTCTCCTGCTCCCTCTGTCTCTCTAGTGTACGTACATCTTTTTGCTCTCCACCTGCTCTATGATCTAGTGGCACTGATAGTTGTTTCTTACACAAGACATTCCCCATCTCAATTCCCTTCTCAATGGTTGTGTCTCCTGTGTGGAACGTTCTCTTCTCTCATCTTCACTTTCGGACTTCCCTGACTTCCTTCAAGTCTCAGCTAAAATACTTCTTTCTGCAAGAAACCTTTCGCTGTCCCCCTCAATACTAGTGCCTCTCCAGAATAATATACACACTCACTTGGGTATGAAAATCTATCTTACCCTACAGGAAAGTAAGAGGGAGGGGGATAAGGCAGGGGGGGGATGATAAAAGAGAGGGCAAATGGGAGGAGGTGGTAATCAGAAGCAAACACTTGAGGAAGGTCAGGGTCAAAGGAGAGAACAGAACAGACAGAGGGTGGAATAGGATGGAGGGAAATATAGTTTTTCACAATATGACTATTATGGAAGTGTTTTCCATGCCTCAACAAGTACGACCTATATTGATTTGCTTGCCTTCTCAATGAGGGTGAGTGGGAAGGGAGGAAGGGAGAGAATGTGAAACTCAAAGTTTTAAAAACAAATCTTAAAATTGTTTTTACATGCAACTGGGAAATAATATATACAGGCAATGGGGTATAGAAATCTATTTTACAGGAAAATAGAATGGAAGGAGATGAGAAGGGGGGAGGACAGTTTAGGGGAGGGGATAATCAGAATGCACTCTGTCTTGGGGTGGAGGGAGGGTAGAGATGGGAAGAAAATTTGGAACTTAAAATCTTGTGAAAATGAATGTTGAAAACTAAAACTAAATTAATTAATAAAAAGAAAAAACACTACTGCCTCCCCTCTGAGATTATCTTAATTTGTTCCATATCTGTTATTTGTGCATAGTTATTTGGATATTGTCCCCTTTCTTTAGACTCTGAGATACTTGAGATCAGGAGCTGTTTTTGCCTTTCTTTGTGTCCCCAGAGCTTAACACAGGGCTCTGGACATAGTTGGAGTTCAATAAATCCTTTTTAATTTAAGTTTTAGTTTAGGCTCCTGAGATCAGCTGCCATATCAACCATTGGGCATGGCACTTAGTATATAGAGGGTATATAACCCACTTCCAGGCATCAGAAAGTCCAGAACAACTCTACCTAAACTCACGTTTGCCCATTACTTGATTTACTCTAGACTATGATGACATACCGAATATTTCTTTGAGTAGGGGCATATAATCTATATTCGCTCATCTATGAATATTTTATATCCCTCTAGTTGAATGTAAACTCCTTGAGTGAGGCAACTTTGCATTTGTAGCCTCTGAGCTTAGTATAATGCCTAGAACATGTCAACAATTAATATATTTTTATTAATTGTTGAGTAATCCTCTGGATGTACTCAAATTGTTAATATCCCTTCTAAATTGTGGTACACAAACTGAACAGAACATTCCAAAATGTGATCTGAACAATGCAGAGATCAGTGGGGTTGTCACCTCACTTGATCTAGACACTGTACTTATATCATTTCTACCTAAAACCTTTGTTGGCTGTCACATCACACTTGTCTTGAGTCACCAAAACACCACAGCTGTTCTTCACATCAGCTGTTGTCTAACTGTTGCTGTCTTTCCCCTTCTTGTACCAGTGCAGTTATTTTTGAAACTCAACTTCAGATATTTATTTATTTTGTTTTCTAATAAATTAGCTCATTGTTCTAGCCTCTCAAGAACCTTTTCAATCTTTATTCTATCATCCATCAATATTAGTTTTCTCTCTCAACTTCATCTCCATGTCATTTTTGAATTGGATGAATATGTTAGGTATGACTTCATCCAAATAGTTGATAAAATTTTGACCAGAATTGGGTTGAGGACAGAGGCCTCTAATAGGCATATTATAGACTAGCTTTCATAATATGATAGAGAAGGAAGGGACCTGAGGGATCATCTGGTTAAATGCCCACATCTTGTGACAGAAGAAATCAAGACGCAGAGAAGGGGAGGGTGATCACTCTCTAGGTAGGCATGGATCTATTAATCATGTGCAGTGATTTCAGAATCCTACAGACTATGTGATCTTCTAGATCACAGATCTCTCCATCTTGTCTGAAAGACTGTTATAGAACAATTAGTGAAAAACTTTGCTAAGATCCAGGCATTTTATGTCTGTGGCATTTTCTAAATCTGCTAAATTAGTAACCTTATTAAAAAACAAATTGGACCAGTCTCATATCGCTTGTTCTTGGTGAACCCTACTTTAGCTCCCAGTAATCATAGCTTCTCTTCCAACCCAAATCCTTAATTACTCAATTTGTAAGTTTGCCAGGAATAAATATAAAGCCCACTTGCTTATATTTTGTAAAATGCACCTTATTCCCTTTTGTGAAAGCTGGAACATTTGCATAACCCTAGTCTTTTAATAGCTCTTCCATTCTCCAAGACTTTTTGAAGGTTAGTAGTAGCAGTTTAACTATAAATGTATATGTATATATTCCCCATTTCCTGGGTTACAATAACTTGGGCCAGACTATAGATTCATTTAGGGCAGTTGAGGGTTCCAATTGGCCTTACTATTTTTATTAATTTAGGCAGCTTATTTTAATAAACAAGGTCCACATCCCAACCCCTTACTCCTGTCAACCAACTCCTTTCCCAGGGCATCCCACAAAGAGCCCTACTGCCCTGTGTGAATAAAATGCCATTTCTTTCCAACATATAAAGCTTGTGCCACAATGCTGAGGTAGAAAAATAGGACTCTTCCATTCTTTCCCTAAGAAATAGCAACACTGACCCAAGTTAGCATCAGAGCAAATCAACCATCTCTGCTTTAGCTTGAATATATTTGTGAATATTGGCTACCTCTTTGTTTCATTCACAACGGTAACTAAGCAAGCCCTGGGAAAGCTTGCCTGATGGTATGGGAACAGCTAATTGGCAGGTGAAGGTATTGAGACTGTCTTTCTGGCACCCCATGTTTGTGCTGCCGGAAATAAACAGGTTGTCCTTGCTGATGGAGCAGATGGTCTGACTTCTTCAGTCCTTCAGAGACACCCTCTTGTAATTACTGCTTTGCATCCACAATGAATGGAAGGTTAATTTCGTAACTCAAATGCGTGCATCAAAGATTATGTAATCTGTTGGCAGGCTAATGTAGCTACACTTGGTGAGTTCAGAAAGATTAAAAAGTATCACTGATCACATTTGAATATGAAATAATGCAAATATATTTCCAGCCCCTCAACTTAACTTAAAAGTATACAGATTGATTTCTGGTCCCTTTGAGATGCTCACTATTAGTAGAACTTTTAACTGAGCCCATAAAGGATATGTCTACATTCTCAAGGTTATAGAGGCTTTAGCCAACCTATATTGATGGAATGAAGAGATTTGTCCTGAAATGAAAGCATTTTTTCAGGGATCTTGCTTTTGAATCATTTCTCCCCTCCTGCACCCCACTTTTGGACAAAAAAATGGGAAAACCCCAAATCTATTCATATTGTTTCTTATGAGCAGGCCTGAAGACAGAATTAATTGGAGGAAAAGTAAAGCACTGGTTAAAATAATTTTTTACACAGAGATGTAACTAGGCACATTGGGGCAAATTCTGTTGGAATGGGGCATTCTCCAGGAAACTCAGCTTATTTGAGGTATTAGGGAGAAGTTCCCTAGAAAGTAGACCATCTGTGAGGGTCAACTTGGGGGTGTAGTAGGCAGCAATTTTCTGACACAGGCCCCCTTACTCTGACACTGTTTTTGCTACATGTACAACGTTTACTAACCCTGTCTTCCCTAGTGGCTTCCCTGGTGAAGTTTCCTCCCCTCACAAAAGCTGAATGGCCCCAGCTTCTCAGACAAAGCTTCTTGACCTAGGGCCCATAAAAAGCCCAAGCCATGTGGGCTCCACACCTCTCAGATTTGGTGGATGCCTGAGATTATGCTAATGACTGACTGATTGGAAGCATTTCTAGATGGAAACAACAAGGTCCAGAGAGGTTAAGCAGTGCTGTATCTTTGTCATATATACTTACTCTATGGAGGCAAGGTAATCCTCTTTTGTTAGATGTTCATTGCCTAGCAAGTGCCTAATTTTGCCCCAACATTGAACCTGAACTAAGAGAGCAATGGTTTTAGAGCTGTGCCTATGTCAGGAAAGGGAGGAAGTAATTTTCTGTGCCTTTCTCTTTCTCTACATACATATATACATTTTATATACATATATAAAATGTTAGAATATATGATGAATATATTAGAGTAAGGAGTAAATATTATGTGTATATATATATATATATATATCACTTCAGATATTCAGATAAGTACATAACAGGAACACAAAATGCTATAAAATCAGGTGAGAGAAATGGCAAAGACATAGGACAGTAGAGTTGGGATCCAAGAAATTCTCAACAGACTCCAACGTTGGATTGAATCAAATGAAAGGCAACTTAATAGAGCTTATCAGCTATGAAGGATATTGAAGAAGACATGCTTTGTCAGGTATAGACTGAACTCTCGAGAGGTTCTGCAGTCAGATCCAGTCTGACTGGATCCCTATTGAGGTCCAGGTTGTACAAAATTATCTCTGAGGCCATTTCTATCACTAAGATCCTGTTAACTTCTAACCTTCTAGTTTAGGGACCTAATTAAGGCAAAGAGGGAAGGTTTCAGGTAGGAGATGAAATGTGAGTTGTGTTCTTAATAAAATGATTGAGAAAGGGACTAGAACTGTGATTTCACTGGTGTAAGGAATTCCCAGGTAAGGAAATTCTCTTTCCTGTTGCCAGTAGGAATCTTCTCTGAAGCTTATAGTCTTAGGTAGGTGCCTAAAGAAGTGAGGTTAAAGAGGCTCACTCAGGGTTACACAAACAATATGTTTTAGAGATGGGACTTGAACTTCGGTTTTCTTGGCTCCAAGGTCAATTTTTTTATCCACTATACTAAACTGCATATTTAACTTGATAACAGTATGTATAAATTGAGTTTTGTAAGCTGAATCCTCCAACATTTCTAAAAGACTTTCTATTCATTTCATGTTAACCTTCAAAGGGAAGAAAACTATTTTAGCATTGAATTTCCTTTAGTTACATTCAAGGAGTTTATTCACTAGAAGAGCTTACTTGTTTTTCATCTATTGTAAAGGAAAAATCCCTTCTACAGTGTGAATGATCGCTTCCCAGACTACTAAATGTCAAACTTGGATTTGGGTGCATTGGGTTTTAGTTTTCTTTTAAATGCTATCTTGCTAGTCCTTCCTATGTTACACATGACTGAAAAGATCACAGAGACAGAAATAATAGAAACAATCAAACTGCCTCTGTGACCTTAGGCAAGTAATTTCTCTTCTCTGTCCCTAAGTGTCTGTAAAATAAGAGAGCTGGACTTTATGATCTGTGAAAATGTGTGAATACATGTATGTGTGAACAATGTCTATTGAATTTATATACAATCAATCACATATGTAAATCACATGTATTTATACATTACATTTGTATATTCAAGCTATATACAATGGGGAGTAATTAAATGAAGGAAGAATAACCATGTTGCATTTTTTCTTTCATTTTAAAGTCTCTGTCAAAAGAAAAAAGATTTCCTGGGCAGAGAAGGAGAAATATGTTTAGAACTAAAGGTAGTATAAAAACAAAAGATTAAACAATTTAAATTGCATAAACCTTTAAGTAGAAATAAATAAAACATTTAAAATGGTATTAAAAGCAGAATAACAATTGAGACACTCAGAAGTTCACAAAAAAAAAAGCCCCAGGAAATCTATCCTCTGCACAAATGCCCACGATTTAGGAGACAAGCAAGAAAAACTAGAGGTACCAATGAAGGATGCAAATTTAACCTCCAAGATATTACTGAGACTTGGCAAGATGGAAGTGGTCACCAGAATATAGCTCTGAATGTGCACCTTACTCAAAAGACATAGAGGAAGCTCTAGGTGGTCCAGGGATAGAGTTCTGGGTTGGAATAAGGAAGATCTGAGTTCAAATTCAGCCTCAGACACTCATTAGCTATGTGACCCTGGGCAAGTTACTTAACCTCTGCCTCCCTCAGTTTCTTCAAATGTAAAATAGGAGTAGTAATAGCACCTACCCCCAGTGTTGTTATGAAGATTAAATGAGATATTATTTATCATTTAAGTATTTATCACAGCACCTGGCATATAGTAGGTAATTAATAAATGCTTGTTCCCTCTCCCTAATGGAAACAGACTAGGTAAAAGATATTGGAGGTGGGGAATGAGTAGCATTATATATTTAGAAGTTATGACCTTGAGAGGCGATAACAGAAACGAGAAGGCAGAAGTGTGGTAGAGAGCATTTAAGGGAAAATCAAAGAGGGAAAAATAATGATAATACTTATTGTAGCACAGAAGATAAAAAATACTACCTAGGAAAAGGAAATAGTTGAAGGATTTAAGGAGGGCATGCTTGCTTGTGGCACAGAGGCATAAAAAATTAGTGATGGAAGACTTCAATAATTCAGAGCTGTGTTGGAGTTCTGTTTACCAAAACTACTATACGTAGCTAATTACTTCTTGATTTGTCTTAATGAACATATGATTCTTAAAAAGTGATGATCAATAATGGGAAATTCTATTTTGGAGCTCATTCTCACCAACAAAGGAAGAGGAACTGGTTGCTAGACTTGAAATCAATTCAACGATTATTAGTAAGCACTTACTTTGGGTCAAACACTGGGCTAAGGGTGGAAATGGTGAGAAACTTGAAGGAATTCCTTCTCAGTATTTTATAAGACAGAGAAAATAAAACTAGGCATACTCTGATGCGCTTCCTAAATTTAGGGAAAACAGATTTTGAAGAGAGCAGAGAATCATAGGTAAGATCCCTCGGACTAAAATACTACTGGGAAAAGGACTGTGCCAGATGGGAAATTAAGAAATTCTGAAGACATAAAGGGAAATGATTTCAATGAGGAAGAAAAGGGAGATTTATATGAAGAAAACAATGCAGACATTCAGAGAGCATGCCAACCAACTTGGATTTTTCAGAGCTTGTATAGAAAATGAAAGGAAGGGCAGGTAAGAAAGAAATGACATAAGAATGTGCCTTTGTTCTATAAAAATAATGTCAGGAGTGTTAAATTTACAATAAGAGAAGCTAAGGATAAAGAAAAAAACGTTTGTTGTTGTTTTAGCTATATTGAGGAAAAGAGAAAGATCAAAGAAAGGGTAGGACTGCTACATATGGTGGATAGAACAATGATAACTGACAAAAGAGAAGACAGAATTGCTCAGTTCTAATAGAGCTTTTCTTTTCTCTAGCAGAATGACTTTTGCCCTAGGAATGAGTGAAAAATAACTGAAAGAGAATTGAGACCTAAGATAAGTAAGATAGTGAGAGAATATCTTGTTGCCCTTGTTGAATTCAAGTCACCTACCCCAGCTGAATTACATTGTTGGGTAGTATATGAATTCCTGCTATCATCCCTGAGCTACTGTCTATGTGTGATGTGAAAGATCATGGAAAATTGGAGAGATACTCTACAACACAGAAGGAAGGCAAATGTACTAATTTTTAAAGGGAAGAGAACAGAGTCTACAAACTGGAATCCAGTGAGATTTTCTTTGAGTCCTGGGGAAAACTCTTGAAGAGATCATTAAAGAGACAGCAAACATTTACAAAAGAAGTGATTATTACCAAGGGAAGGGTCAGCATGGCTTTATTAAATACCTTCTTTTCTTTTCTGATCTGATTACAAAGCTAATAGATCAGGATAAGGTTATAATTATACTTTACCTAGTATAGCCCTTAGTAAAGCACTTGATGAAGAATCTCTTGCTATTCTAGTAAATAATAAAAGGTACCAAAATATAGACTAGACTATAATACAGTTAGATGGACTTGCAACTGGTTAAATTGCCAGGTCAAACTCCAAAAGCAGTCATTAATAAGTTCAAAGTCAACTTAGCAAGATGGCTCCAGTGGAGAACTCCAGGATGCCCTGCTTGGTCCTGTGCTGATGTATCATCAATGACTTGAATAAAGACATAAATGGCAAGCTCATCAAACTTGAAAATGACAGAAAACTAGGAGAGATAGTTAACACAATCATAGAGTTTGGATCCATAACAGTTTTGATAGGCTAGAGAATTGAGCTAAATCTAATAATATAAAATTCAATATATTTGGTTTGAAAAAAAGAACCTCTCGTAAATACAGGATAGGAAGGTATGTTACCACAGAGATGCTCCTCTTCTTGACCTTTCCAGCTTTTGATACTATGGACCCTCCTTTCCTCCCAGATACTTTCTCTTCTTTCTTTGTGATGCTGCTTTCTTGGTTCCCTTCATACCTGTTTCATCACTCCTCACTTTCCTTTGGTGAAATCATTTTCTACAATATATTCCCTTACTGGATATACCCCAAGACTGTATATAGCCTGGGCCATTTACTCCCCTCTATTTTCTTGTAGGGCAAGATAGATTTCTATACCTGATTGCCTGTATGTCTTATTTCTTGGTTGCATGTAAAAACAATTTTTAACATTCATTTTTAAAACTTTGAGTTCCAACTTCTCTCCCTTCCTCCATTCCCACCCATTCCCACTGAGAAGGCAAGCAATTCAATATAGGTTATATATGTGTAGTCATGGAAAACATTTCCATAACAGTCATATTGTGAAAGACTATTTCTTTCCATCCTATCCTGCCCCCCATTTATTGTATTCTCTCTTTTGATCCTGTCCTTTCTCAAAAGTGTTTACTTCTAATTGCCCCTTCCTCCCATTTACCCTTCCTTCTAGCTTACCTCCAGTTTACCCTCTTGCCCCCTTCTTTCCTGTAGTATAAGAGATTTTCATACCAAATTGAGTGTGCATGTTATTCCCTCCTTAAGTCAAATCCAACGGGTATAAGGTTCACTTTTTCTCTCTCATGTCCCCCCTTTTCCCCTCTATTGACAAAGCTTTTATGTGAGCAATAATTTACCTCATTCTATTTCTCCCTTTCTCCTTCTCCCAATATATTTATCTCTTATTCCTTAGTTTTATTTATTTTTTTAATTTTTTTGTTTATTAAATAAATTTATTTAACTTTTTACATTCATTTTCACACAAATTTGGGTTCCAAATTTTCTCCCTATTTGTCCCCTCCACCCTCCCCAATACACTGAGCATTCTAATTACCCATATCACCAATCTGCCCTCTCTTCTTTCATCCCTCCCTTCCCTTACGCCATCTTCTCTTTTGTCCTGTAGAGCCAGATAACGTTCTATTCCCCATTACCTGTATTTCTTATTTCCTAGTAGCAAGAACAATACTCAACAGTTGTTCCTTAAACTTTGAGCTGCAACTTCTCCCCATCCCTCCCTCCCCACCCATGCCCTTGGGAAGGCAGGTAATTCAGTATAGGCCATATCTGTGTAGTTTTGCAAGTGACTTCTATAATAATCGTGTTGTGTAAGA
>CM053771.1:270977190-270999686 GCA_028658325.1 Potorous gilbertii | reverse complement strand
GGCCCAGATCCGCCCAGCTAGTGCTTGGGGTCTGGGATTCAAATGCTGCTCCCCAGCCTCAGGGCTTTCAGCAGCAGGCCTGGCTGCTATTCAATGGGAGCTTATCTGCTGGTTCTCAGGTGGGGGCAGGGCCGCCTCCCAGGCTCAGTTCCCTCAGGGGGTTTATGCAGAGACATTCTGTAATGGAGCTGCTGCTGAGCTCCTGCCTGCTCTGGGAACCTCTGTCCACCTGCTGCCTCTGCTGCTGCCTCTGCCACTGCCTCCTGAGGGGGCCTAAGTCCTGGAGACACCCTGCTCCCCTCTCAGCCTGTATCTCTCACTGACCTGTGTGTCTGTGGGTGGAGGGACCTTCGTGGCCGCTGGAGATTCCATCCCTGAAGTCTGCTTGAATCTGCTCGCTCCTCTCACTGCCCCACGGCCAGGGCAGGGGAGGGGAGGGCTCCGCTCCCATCCAGTGTGCGATGGACCTTTGGGATCGGTTTTTCAGGGCTTTCTGGAACGGAAATCTCCTACATTGTGTTGCTGTGCGGCTTCCACTGTTCCAGAATTTGTCGGGAGTTCTTTTTAGAGGAAATCCATGGGCTGTGGGTTTGGAACTAGCATAGGTGAGTCTTTCTACTCCGCCATCTTGGCTCTGCCCCCCTAATCTTTTTTTTATCTATGATTTCTCATGTTCCCCCTTTCATGCCTTTCCCGTTTGCTTTCTGTCTCCATATTGAGTACAAGATATTTCTACACCCAACTCTGTGTCCATTTGTGTGCATTTTTCCCTCTTTTGACCAATTTTGACCAAATGAAAGTTCAAGTGTTGCCCACTCTCATCACTTCTTCTTTATTATTTGTATGGTTTTCTCCTTGAGCAACCTGATTATATGAGATAATACCTCCCACCATCCTCTCTCATTTCCTCTTAACTTATTCCATTTTCCTTCCTTTCCTTCCTTCTTTTGGGATCATCAAAACAAAACAAAACTATTGCCAGTCCCTGTCTGACTCCTTCTGTGATACTTGATGTTTTTAGTGCTGTGAAAATCCACTTTTATCATACTCCTGTATTGTAATGCAAATATAATCCTAATTTATCCCTTTATTATATCTTGTTTATAGCTACCATTTTATGTTTCTCTTCATGCTTGTGTTTGTTTTTGCTGTTACTGTGTATATTGATCACCTGGTTCTTTTTGCTTCACGTTGCATCGGTTCATATAGATCTTGTCATATTTTTTGTTTCTGAAACTGTCTACATCATCATTCTATAACACAATATTACTCTATCAAAATCATATACCACAATTTATTCAGGCATTCCCCAGTTGATGAGCATCCTCTTAATTTCCAATTCTGTTCCTTCATGAAAAGAGCTGCTGCAAATATTTATACATATAAAATTTTTCTTTTCTTTTGATTTCTTTGGAGTATAGACTTAGTAATCATATTGTTGGGTCAAAGGGTGTACAAAGTTTTAGAGCCCTTTGAGCATAGTTCCAAATTATTCTCCAGAAGGGTTGGACCAGTTCACAACTCCACAAACAGTTCATTGGTGTACCTATTTTTCCTCATCCTTTCCACCAGTTGTTATTTCTGATAGGTTCAGGTGGTACCTTAGAATTGTTTTAATTGGCATATCTCTAATCATTAATGACTTGGACTATTTTTTTTATATAACTATAGATACCTTTGATTTCTTCTTCTGAAAATTGCCTGTTCATTTCCTTGATCATGTATCTATTGGGGAATGGCTCTTATTTTTATAAATTTGACTCAGTTCCTTATATATTTGAGAACTGAAGTCTTTATCAAAGACACTTGCTATAAAAATATTGATATTACTGCATTATCTGTGTTTTCAGCAAAATATAGTTTCTTTTATTACCTCTTGTAATTAGGTCCATTTTTCTTTTGCTTTTTCTGAGATCATGATTGTTAACACTGTCTTTTTTTACTGTAGCTGAGGTATAATTTCTGCTTCAGCCTTTTATTTTAATTCTCTATATGTCTTTCTGTTTCAAATATGTCTCTTGTAAATAACATATTATTGGATTCTAGTTTCTAATTCATTCTTTTATCTACTTCTGTTTTATGGGTGAGCTCACCTCATTTACATTCATAGTTATATTAGTGGATATTTCCCTCCATCCTATTTTCTTCTGTTTATCCTTCTCTCTCTCTTTTGATCCTGTCTCTTCTGTATAGCCTGTTTCACTTCTGACCACTGCTTTCCTTTATAGACCCTCCCTCTTATAACTTTTCCCTTTCTTTTATCCACTTCCCATACTATTTTGCTGTTGGATAAGATAGATTTCTCTACCAAATTGAACATATATACATACATATGACATATATATATATATATATATATACACAAAAATATATGTTTTCTTCTCTTTGAACCAATTCTGATAAGAATTTACTTGTCCC
This sequence comes from Potorous gilbertii, assembly GCA_028658325.1. Taxonomy (NCBI): domain Eukaryota; kingdom Metazoa; phylum Chordata; class Mammalia; order Diprotodontia; family Potoroidae; genus Potorous; species Potorous gilbertii. The sequence continues at coordinate 270,997,268 of CM053771.1, read as the reverse complement.
TACCTTTTCCCTTCCACTATAAAAGCTCATCCCTGCACACCTTTTTAAGGTAAGAAAAATTTCCCCATTCTACCTCTCCCTTCCCCCTTCTCCCAGTGAATTTCTCTTTCTCATCTCTTCATTTTAAAAGTTATCCCATCAAAATTTACCCATACCCATGACCTCTATCTATGTAGACTCTTTCTAACTGCCCTACTAATGATAAAGTTCTCAGAAATTATATGCATCATATTTCCAAATAGGCGTATAAAGAGTTTAACCTTACTAAGTTCCTTATAATTTCTCTCTCATGTTCATATTTTTATGCTTCTCTTGAGTCTTGTGTTTGAATGTAAAATTTTCTATTCAGCTCTTATCTTTCCATTAGGAATGTTTGAAAGTCCTTTATTTCATTAAATGTTCATCCCTCCCCTGCCCCCAAGAATTATATTCAGTTTTGGTGGCTAGGTTATTCTTGGTTGTAATCTTACCTCCTTTGCCTTCTAAGCCCTCAACTACTTTAACATGTGAGCTGCTAAACCTTGTGTTATCCTGACTCCACAGTATTTGGATAATTTTTTCTTTGATTGCCATATTTTCATTCTTGAGACTTTTTATTTAGGGATCTCTTTCAGGAGGTGATATTTGATTTCTTTTAATTTCTATTTCATCCTCTGGATCTAAGTCATCAGGTCAATTTTCCTTGATAATTTATTGAAATATGATATCTAGGCTCTTTTTTGATCATGACTTGCAGGTTATCCAATAATTTTTAAATTATTCCTACTTGAGCTATTTTTCAGGATAGTTCTTTTTCTAATATCTCACATTTTCTTCTATTTTTCATTTCTTTGACCTTTTTTCATTTGTTTCTTAATGTCTCATGAAGTCCTTAGCTTCCAATTGACTAATTCTAATTTTTAAGGAATTATTTTCATCCAAAATTTTGTACCTCTTTTTCCTTTTGGCTATTTCTGCTTTTTAATGACTTCTTTCTTCAGTAGATTTTTGTATCTCCTTTACCATTTGGTCAATTTTGTTTTTTGAGGTGCTATTTTCTTTAATATGTTTGTGCCTCTTTTACCAAGCTGTCAATTCTCTTTTCATATTATTTTGAAGGATATGGGTCAGCATTTATTATTTAAGATCAAAAACAGGTTATGATGGGGGTGGGAGGGTTTCTAGGGGAGGGAAGAAGGGAGGAGACAGGGAGACAGGAGTTTCTCATCTGTGTCTGCTCTAGACAGGATTGATCCTGGTTTCTGAGCCTTGGTCCAAGGCTTGAAGCACATCATAAGATAGGGTTCCAGTGGGTATGGGCTTAGGAAAACACCAGGGGTGACCAGAGTTACACATCCAACCAGAAGTAGGGACTAGGATTCTCCTTAGATCAGTAGCATCACTTCCTTTTAGGAAGTGATAAGTCCCATCCTACTTATTTGAACTCTTATAAAAAAATATTCTTGTAAAGTCTTTGTGCTAAAGAAGTCTTTCATGGCTTGTACTTTCCTTCTAGTTTTTTTGAATATGCATCCAACTTGTAAGCTGCCTGCTCAAGAGCTGCTATATGCTCCTCAGTTAAAATGCTCTGATCCTGATAAGGCTGAAGTGCTGCATATTTCTGGATTAAATCCTTTAGGTTTCTACTTATGTTTACTGTAATGCCTTTCATTTGTAGATACTTCAAGCAAGTCAGTTTGTTTATATTCTCAGAAGTTTATAGCCTTCACTGGTAGCTGTCAGCTTGCTCCTCTATGTGGCCATTTTGGAGAACACATCCTGGCACAGCACCATGATGTCCTCCTTGGCAGGCTCCATGACCTCCTTAGCCATCTCCACAACGCCATTGTCTAGGCTGGAGGAAGGACAAAGAATGAAAGAAAGGGTAGAGATAGGGAAGGAGGGAGGGGGAAGGGAAGGGGAGAGAAGGGAAGGGGAGAGAAGGGAAGGGGAGAAAAGGGGCTCTTTTCATATTTTTGGCATCACTCTAATTTCTTTTTCCAGTTTTTTTTTCTTCCACTCATCTTTCTTTAACTTTTTCAAGAATTCTTGTTGGGTTTGTGTTCGATCACCATTATATAGCTTCAGGTATTCTACCATTCCTTACCCTAGTTGAGCACTTCTAGGCACAAGGGTCAGCAAAATCTGTGACGTAGTTCTAGCAGATGTTGTTTGTACTAGTTTGTACTTGTTTCTGCTCCCTGAATAGCATCAGGCCCCTCTATACTGAATCTAGGACCTATTTTTGCCTTAGTTCACATCCCAAGGATCTATTCAGTCTTCATACTGGAAGGCTTGATATGGACTCCTAGATAAAACTCATCTCTAGTGTCCAAAATCTTATGACTATTTCTCTATGTCAATCTGGGCAGGAAAAGTTACTTGTTATTTTTTCCCCTTGGATTTCTTCATCAGAACTTGATTTCATGCATGTTCTAGGTCTTTGTGGAGTAATTGTACAGGGTGGAGGTGGAGAGAACTGGGTTGTATTGCTTCTTCCTACTCTGCCATCTTGGCTGGCATCTCCAACTCCTTCTTTTTACAAATGAGAGGGCCAAGGCCCAGAGAGGGTAAGTATCTTGACTAAGTTCATACAGGTCACATGTGTCAAAACCTAAATTGAAATTAATTTCTATAATTCGATATTGAATACTCTTTCCATGACATCACTTCCGCTTTATGCTCTATCAAGTATCTCTAGTTGGAGAGACAAAACACATGAAAATATAATTAATGATGCTCTGAGTTAAATCTCTAGCTTAAGATCTAGAGCAACTACTAAATATTAGAGGAGTTCTAAGGAAGGAGAAACCAGTATTGGGAGAGGGTCAGCGAAGACCTCATAAATCACCTCCATTGCTGTGTGTATATAGAGAGCTTGATCAATACTGAATGAATGGATTAATGAATGAATCAGTGAATCTGGCAATGGTGAAGGTAAAAATCAACATGCCTGTGGAATTGAAAATTGATTCCATAAGGAAGCTAAGGATCATCAATGGTTTTCTCATTCATTAATTTTTCTTCCCTTATTGTCTTTAAGTTCTCTGGTAGAAAGAACACATTTATATTTCAGTGTTTTATATAATTCTTTGAGCTACATGGGCTTCTAAAAATGCTTGAAAGTAACATCATAATATTCTTTCTAACCATAGTGTTGGAGCTAACTTCTATTCTTTAAATCAGAGATTTTTAAACAGGTGTTTATGACTTTTTAAAAGATATTTTGATAACTTCATTTCAATGTAATAATCCTACATATTTATATATAATTCTACATATTTCATTTTATGAATTTATAATCGTACATATTTCATTTTATGAATTTATAATCCTACATATTTATAATCCTACATATTTCATTTTATGAATTTAAAAATGTTATTCTGAAAAAGGACCCACAATCTTCACTAGACTGCCAAAATGTTCTGTGACACAAAAAGTATAAGATGCTCTGCTTTGGACTAATTTAATTCTGTCAGAACATAAAAGGGCTAGATGCAGAATTTATGTTTCATAGACTCTTCTGTGGTTCATAGCATATCCAACTGTGCAATAGTGTTATAGTTTATTGCAAATGATCTGGGATCTCCTCAAAACACTGCCAGATTGAAACTAGTCATCATTGCCTTAGTATATCTGCTGGGTTGTTTGTCATCAGTAAGAGAGGTTAGAACAGGAAATAGCAAGATGGAAAGCAGAACTGTAAGGGAAGGTAGAGTAATGATAGACTTGGGATCACTGTAATTGGGAACTAGGTGAAAAGATAAGGTGCAACTTAGATGTGTGATTCCTGTGTGTCCTTTAGATGAAGTATAAGTCAGGCTATCAGTTTAATGTAGAAGCCATAGGCAAACCCCAGAGACTTAACAGGAGAGTAGAAGTTGGTGATCAGTAGTTATATTTAGTCAGTAGAGAAGAAATAGCGGTGAGTCTGAGTACAAAGACATAGGGTTTAGGGTCTAAGCTGGGCATAGGAAAACAGAAAAGAACTGAGTTCAGACTAGATTACTAGACTGTGACTATTGTGCATACAACAATACACTTAAGATATAAAAACTGGGTACAGGATATCATGTCTTCTCATTGCCCTGATTTTAATCAGCCTCACTAATGTGGGCAAATTGCATGGTAAATGCCACATTCCAGACAAAAAAAAGGAAGAGTTGGATTGGGCATGTGCTGATAATTATGGCAGAGTCCAGATCCTAAGGACATTCAGTTTTTATAGGCTTTATAGGGGAAAATCCAAGATTTCATTCAAGAATATATCAAAGGTCATTAAACTGTATGGCAAACTGAAATGAATTGTAAAGCATGGTGCATATGACAATGCTTATTTTCAAATTATCCAAAGATTCTAGGAAAATTTGTCCGTAATTTTCCAGTATTTAGCTTCTCTCTATTTCTCAAACTTATAAGAACCTGAATATAGAACAGTATCTATCCCACCTACCTGTCTGAGCTGTTTTGGGGGCTAGTGAGATAGTGAATGGAAAAGCACTTTGAAAAATTAATTCAGAGCAGTTATACAAATGAAAGCTTTTGTCAATATGATGCTGAAGTCTTACACTAATATTGTATCATGACCTGAGATTTTTTGCTTTAAAAAATAGATTTTATTGGTGCTTTTGTCTTTATATCATAGTAGCACTCCCCTCCAGGTTAGTTCATCCTTTATAACAAAAAAAAAGACAATTTAGAAAGAGCAATCAGATATAAAAGTACTAGCCAATAATGTATACAATATTTGATCTTAATAATCCTCTACCCTTCTGTCATGATGGAAGAGGGATGTTTTGCTCTCTTTTCAAGGACCTTCATTAATTTTTCCATTGATCAAGAGCTCAATTTCCTTTTAGTTATCTTTTTATTTATGAAATGGCACACACACACACACACACACACACACACACACATACACACTGATTGTTGTTGTTGTGTCAATTACTTCAATCATGTCCAGCTCTTTGTGACTCCATTTTGGGTTTCTTGGCAAAGATTCTGGAGCAGTTTGCCATTTCCTTCTTCAGTTCATTTTTACAGAAGAGGAAACTGAGGCAAACAGGATTGAGTGACTTGCTCAGGGTCACACAGCTAGCAAGTATCTAAGGTTGGATTTGAACTCCAAAAGGTAAGTCCTCCCTACTTCAGGTTCAACATTCTATTCACTATACCACCTAGCTGCCCCATTTGTGTATGTGAATACACACATATACATCTATAAATGTTGTACATGTCCATAAATATATATAAACACATATGTATACATATATATGTGTATATACATATACATGTGTTGTATACGTACATATATGTTATATACATATATATAGGTTCCCTCTATTTCATTCTGCATAAGTTCCTACAAATATTTCAGTGTTTCTCTGAATTCTTCATGTTTATAATTCCTTAATGCATGGTAATCTTCCATTACATTCATAGCCTATGGTTGTCATCTTTTTATTCATTCTCCAACTGAAGGACACTTATTTTAGTTCCAGTTCTACCATGAAGAGTGCTTTTAGGATTTTTTTAAACATTTCAAACTTTTGTTTCTATGTTTGACTTCCTTGTGGAATATGTCCATTGGTAGACTTTTAGGGTCAAAGGGATTTAGCCACTGAGACGACACTTCTCTTGAATAACTCCAAGCTGAAATCCAATAATTTATCCACCAATAATTTATCAGTGTACCTGTCTTCCATTTGCCCATCCAAAATTGACTATTCCTATCTATGTTGATTGTTTTCAAATTACATGGAGTGAAGTGAAACCTGAGAGTTGATTTAGCTTAGTTTCCTCTTAACATTAGTGATTTTGAGCATTTGTGGTCATTTATAGTTTCCAAATCACCTTTTGAAAACTTTTTGTTTCCTTTGGTCAATTACCTACTGTGGAATGGCTATTAGTGTCACATATTTTCAGTTAATTTTATCTACATTTTTGTCTCAGACTTTGATCATGACTGCTTGCCTCAAAGGAGAGTTTCCTGAGCTGTTGCAGTGTTAGAAGACTGATCCATACACAAATGTCTTGTTCCATAATGGAGAAGTCATTAGTTAAGATTTCTATTGGGTAGACATCGTCTCTATATCAGAGGGGTGATCAAAGAACTTTATGGCTGTTTATAAACCTTGTTATGTTGCTTGTTAAAATGTGGCTTTAAAAACACCTTGTTCCAGAAGAAGTATTGATTTTTTCAGGTAACCATTTTAAAAAATATGTTCTAACTCTAACTCTAAGTTCTATGCCAGACATGTAATAAAAATTACTGATTGCAAAGGAAGACAGGTATATACAAATTTCAGTTGTCTCATTTTACATCTTTTTTTTCAGTTTCTAGCTACATTAATTTATATCTCTACCATATTAGCATTTCTCTACCTTGACAAATAAATGGTCCTAGCTAAACTACCAGTCCCTAGTTCAATAGGTCTCAAAATATTGAATTTATGAACTTCTTAAAGACTTCAGGAGCATTGTGTAAATGATATAATTCAGGACATAGAGAGGCTATACTATGTTTTGAAGGCTGTCTTCCATCATCTTTGTTTCATGGTTGTACTAGGATGTATAGCTCATAGAGGTTCAAGCTGGTTACTAGTGCTCTCCTTGGCAACTGGTCTGAAGTATTAGGTATGGTGGTTTTGCAGGGATTATGATGGTCCTTAGGTTCTGCCCCTTGCTATAGTCTCAGTCTGGGATGCCCCACTTGGGACAGGACCTACCACCTCCCTTAATTCTGGATGGCATTGCAGACCCTCATTGGCATCTGAGATCTTGGTACTCTTTTGTTTGGTAGGGATTATCTCACTGGTGTTTTCTACGCTCATTTTTAGTGTTTATTTCTCCTGTCAATCTTTTCATTTGATACTCTTTTCTGCTTTTCATGGGTAGTTTTAGTGATAGTTGGGTCTTCCTGGAAGACCCTTTTCAAGTATGGGTAGTGTATGGTATTCAAGACATTTTCAACTCACGGAGGAAGGTCTAGCCCTAGTAACTGGGGGAATCCAGTATATGAGCCCAAGAAAAAGACAAGGGAAACATCAGATACTGTGCTTTCAACTTACAATTGAAAGAGACTTTCTACAGATTCTATCACACCACACCATGACCATGATGCCCAGGGAAACATTTTAGGGGAAGGAATGGTATAGACTTCCGGAGGAACCACAAAGCATCCATTTCATGATCATGCCAACAAGTCTACATATAGCAAGGACAAGAAACACAAGCAGTCCTCAGAGTAATTCAAAGTTTGATGTAGATGTGTTAAAGTAGACAAATGGTCAAATCCTCCAACACAGTAATGTATCTTGCTTACTGATTTCATGCTAATCTCAGCTCTAAAACTTCATTCTTACAACTCTTCCATTCAGCCTCTTCTATTAGAGTTTGTTATTCCAATGAAACCCTGTTATTAACTCAGCCTGATCTTTTGGTTTACTCTAGCTAAAGGTACCCTTAGATTCCTTCCTACCCTTTCCCTCTTGCTCCTTATTTTTACCTAGTTGCTGGTATATGAAGTGTCCCTTTTCTAGGCAGAAAATATTTGGATTGTTGCAGAAGTGCAGAATTATACTTAGGCATTAATTTTGTTAACTCATACTCCCTGTGCTATATTTCTGCAATATGTTTTAAAATATAGTGCTGTTAACATTGCCATACTATTTTAATAATGAGTTCTGTTTTGCTTTTTGGAGAAAGCATAGTTCAATGAAAAAAATATATTGCTCTCTATCTCAGTTAATTTTGCCTATAGCTGAAACCTAGAGATACCTGATACCCCCACTAACCTATCAGTAGCTTTCCCTAATTAGAGATAAAAATATCTAAATAGAAATGATAGCAGCACATGGGATTAGGAGTCAAATTCATTTTAAGTCAAGTATGTGGTCAGTAAAACCTGAATTTTTTAATTCTCTTTGTACGACACCTCACCCCCACCCCCTTCTTTCAAAATCGTCTCTACCACCTAGATAACATTCGGGTCTGGCATTTTCCTTCTTATCAGATGTACTAGGGCTCCCTGGGGATCAGTAAACCAAATGGTTTCTGTGCTTGAAATCTCCTTCCAAGGAGCACAGGACCTTCTGGTGCTCTGATTACACTTTGATGTTACAAGATAAAGTAAAAAGGAAGTTCCATATATGACGATGCAGCCCTTACCACTGTAGCCACAAGGAATGAAAAACTCACCATGGCCTAATTCCTGATGAGACAGCCAGCAACACCTCAATTTCATTCCAAGGCAGAGACATTATTAACTTCTGGCCTGACCCAGAAGTCAGACAGCTGTGAAATAATGTTCTGGTTAAAAAAAAAACAACTTTAAAAAATCCCTTACAACATATTGCTTATAAAATGTTTACACTCAGTTTAACAAATTTTACAGTAATGGTACTTTAAAAATGTGTTTCTCATGAGTGGCTTTGCCACACAGAATGCAAATAAAGAAATAACGAGTTTGAAATTGCAAACAGATTACCTCTACCCTGAAGTTGATGATATCAGCACATTAGCCTTTCTTCTCCAGATCCGTAAGTATGGATTGCTATGTGTCTATTTGTAGCAGACCCGCTTGTGTTATGGCAAATCTTGTCATTTAGCGTAGTTGCTGTTGGAAAGATTCGCATTGTTTTATGTTTCATGGCACCAAACAAGACTATAATAACCAGGGAATAATTAAGGTATCACGGTAGTTTGATAATTTACAAAACAAGTGCCATGGAAATGAGGGGAATCAAGGAAAATGCACAAATATCTCATACCAGCTTCAAATGGGCATTGAAGAAAAAAAATCGAGAAATAAAAAGAATTAAAGTCTGGGTTCTATCAAAAGGCTTGGATTAATAGTTTATCCACACATGTGTATATACATGTATGTATATATGCATATGTATAAGTGTATATGCATGTATAAACATGCATACATTATACAGATGGCAACAGCCCAATTTTGTTCCATTAATTCTAACTTGGACCTCTTCCAAATCCTTTCCCTCTTCACTATTTTTGCCCAGTTGCTTTTTTCCCTAGGTAGAACATGTGTGTGTGTGTGTGTGTGTGTGTGTGTATCCAAGTGTATACATGTATATATATATATATATATATATATATATATATATATGTCATTATATTGTATATATGTATATGCAACTAAGTGTGATGATGGAAGTTAATCATTAGCATGTTCTCAAACTTGAAGTCATTTTTTATGTCAGAAAATTCTACTCGTTAGAGAATATGTCTATAGGGTCACTTTTCCTAGGCCCTAGATCAGTGGCTTTAAAGAGGATTTAGTATGCATCCCAAGTTTTGTCTAGATATGACTTGAATTGTATGGAACTTGGACTTAAAATTGTTCCTGCATACTCTACGGAAGTTATACTTTCAGTTGCAGGTGCATTCATGCTTAACACAGTGCCTGATGCATATTAGGTGTTTAATAATTACTTGTTGGCTTGACTTGATTCCAATCCAGACTGAGAAAAAACAGCAAATCCAAAAAATGATTATTTTTAGTTTTTACAATGTGACTCCATCCTATCTCTCTAAATTTATTTCACATTATTCCTCCTCACATATTCTACCTTCTGCCAAATTTGTCTTCTTGTCTTTATTCACTCAATGTTCAGTCTCTTGACTCTCATTCTATAATCTGCTTCCTGAGTCTGAAATGTTCATCTTCCTCACCTCTTTCTCTGATAATCAATCGTTTCACTCAAGTATCAGCATAAGTGACACCTCCTACACTTTCATACTCCCTTTAGTTGTTAATGATTTCACCCTATTATTAATATTTACCTTGTATATATTGAATTTATCTGTGTATGTATTCTTGTCTCCCACTAAAACATAAACTCCTTGAGGGTAGCGACTCTTCATTTTTTAATTGTTTCCTCCTAGTATGGGGTAACTTATACATAGTGAGACACTTAAGAAAATGCTTAATGAATTGAATTACTTGATAGCAACTATTATCAAAGTCCATTTGTATTTATTTGAATAAAGGATTTTCCTTTAAAGGAGTCCTTATTAACAAAATTCATTTGAATCCCTCTAAGTCCTACACATTTATACCAGGGGCTAGGATGAGTATTATCTGCATACCTAGATGCCTGTACACATTTTTATATGCCAATTAGTTAAAACAGAAGTGCTTCCTTAAAATAGTTTTGGGAAAGAAAGACTAAATACATATGAGTATGTCAAGGATCTGTGATTTTGTAAAAAACAAGAACAAAAAAACCTCTGCAGACCCTGGACCACCTATCACTTGGCAAATGCCTGAGTCTAAGAAAGGTTCAATGACTTGTTCACTCAGCTAGGATGTATCATAAGATTTGGACCCTATTCTTCCCAACTCCCTATCTAGCATTTTACACTGCCTCTCAAGGGCAGAAATAATGCATGAATTTGCCAACTGTTCTTCTCTAAGAGTACCATTATTAGGTCTGGAACTGTAACATATTTTCAACTTTAAAGTGAAAATGAATAAAGAAGAAGAAAACTACTCCATCCAGTAAACCAGGTACTGGAGAGAGTAGTAGATAAAATACAGGAGGGAAGGCTATCAATGGGAATATCCAGTAATTCTCAAAAGACAATATACAAGAAAATAGGCTTCAATAATTTCCATGAGCTCAGATATCCATATACAAATATGCAGCATATGGGTAACAACATTAACTTGGGATATTAACCTAAGAAAGTATATTTGACTTCATACATATCCCTGAGACTAGTTTCAATAAGATTCATGACTGGAAAATAGTAATAGAAGGTTATACCTTGTTCAGAAGAAACACACTTGGATTGCTGAAGTATTCTGAGAGAAATTATTATTTCTTTCTTTTATTAATAACTAATTATTGAATAAGGACCATGGGTTTTTTTCCATTTTCTACCTCCTCATCCAGAAATCAACCAGTAAGAAGTCTCTCTCACAGACTTATCCAATCAGGATGGCTCAGATCTAATGGTTGTTATCTTTCCTTCTCGAAGAGGACCAAAATGACATCACCATGACAAAGTCAAGTTTCAGTGTGTCCCACTGTGGCTGATCAGACCAATATGAGCTCAGAATGCTTTACCACAGATTGGGCACAGATAGCCATGTGAACATTTGGGGTGGATACTCCAAATTTGCACATCTTACATTTTCTTTGTGCTGTTTCACTTCTGCTTTGCTCATAGAACACAGCACCCTCCCTGGGTAGGCACACTATGCTGTGCTGTCCTGTGCCAGTGTCTCCCATGTTGCACAATAAGATACACAGTTCTTGAGAGAGACCTTGAGAGTGTCCTTGTCTTGCTTCTTCTAACCAACACGTAATTGCCTGACCCATGCAAGTTTTCGCTAAAATAGTCCTTTTGGCAAGTGTACATTTTGCATTAGAACAATGTGGCCAGCCCATCAGAGTTGCGCTCTCTGAAGCATAGTTCGAATGCTTGGCAGTTTAGTTTGAGCAATGATCTCAGTGTTTGGTACCTTATCCTGTCAGGTGATCTTCAGAATCTTCCTAAGACAGTTCAAAGAGAAGCAATTCAGTTTCCTGGCATGGCACTCGTAGGCTGTCCATGTTTCATAGGCATACAACAATGAGGTCAACACAATGACTCTGTAGACCCTCTAGCTCACCGATAGGTTTGAGACCCCTTGGTTACCCTCAACTAGTTTGGCCCATCTGCCAAAATGGTTTACTGGGGTGTGGTTGCTGTGTGTGCTGCAGCTTCTTGGAGCCACAGGTCAGAGTTGGGTGAAATAGGTGGTCACTGAAGGTGGAAAGCAGCCCTGAAATGGGCTCAGCAGTCATCACACCTTGGTCCCTAGACACACCTATACCCTCTCAGATCTAATATAAAAAAAGGGAAAGAAATTCTAAGTTTAGACTAATAGGTACCTTCCTGCTCAGTGTGTTTACCCAAACAGATATGGGAAAATGTTGACTCTCCCTTTTATCAGACAGGCAATATGGAAATTGATAAGCCTCTTTGATCAAGATTTGGGTGCTCCAAGTCATGTACCATCATTGTAATATAGCCCAACCTCTCATTTTAATATTCATTCTCTCATTGTTAAACAGAGTTGATCGCCACCCGCAGGAACATCTGATCTTCTAAGCATGTATAAACTATGAGCCCACCACCATGAAGAGTGTTTGGTCTAAGAGAGATAGTCAAGTGGCCATCCTTTTATTAATAAGCATGATGGCAATATTCATAAAATGATTAAGTTATCCAGAAAGCATGTTTTTGAACTTGTAAAATGTCATTCTTCTGTATACTAAGAAGATATTCTCACATGAGGAAAATTAATGAAGAATAGAAAGGGGAACATTTGGGTCCTCACCAACGGAAGTAGGGAGAAACATAGCAACACTCTAGGGAGCATACATTAAAGATCACCTGGGCAGGGATTGAAAGTGGATGACAAGTTCAGGGAACAAATACAAACTTGGTACAAGACAAGACATAGTAGTAGTGTGTATGTGTATGTGGCAGGGGGAAGTGTTAGTATCTTGACATTGGAGCCTCTAGCTCCCTTTGCTAAAAGGAAAAGTATCTAAAATAAAACTTCTTAGTTTGACTGAATGATAATTTTATTATTCCAAAGATAGTTGAAGTAATGAAGACAACTTCTTAAGCCAGAGTTAAAGATCTTCCCCACCCATTAATGGGTCTGCCCATTAAGGGATGCTTGATTAGGAGAGGCCCACACCATTTGTTAATTTTCTAATGAGGCACTAGTTCTCAAGAGCTGTGATGCCCTTTGGTTCTGAAAAGTGTATAAACACTATGAGGTGAGGTTTTACTTTGGAGCTTACTCATTGGAAGTGTTTGTTTGGCCAGACAAAACTCTGGGCAACTGCTAAGGAGCCCCTTGGCTTTGAAAACCCAGATGTTGGCTCTTCTCTCTCTGGTAACTGTATGTATGTAATGATCAGACAACTGAATCTGTCTGTTGATCTGTGATGTATGTGTTGCTTATGGTCAGACATTTGGAAGCCCTGTCTGTTGGTCTTTATTTCTGTTTGCATTTTCTCTGAAGTTCAAGGTGCTGACTTTACCCCCTGAACTAAGTGAATGATAAATGTGCTTGATTAAAGTGATTATTGGCCCCTCAAAAGTTGCTTTCCTTTTAGAAAAGCAGACCCAAGAACTTATACAGCAGACCCTGCTGGATGTGTCAGGGTGCTTGCTTTTACATGATGTGCATGCAATCTTTAAGTAAGGAAGAGGAACTGGCAACTAAATAGGATTGATGGGACTTTCAGGAGAAAGCAACCCCTCCGTGTTAGAGTTCAAGTACTTTGCAAACCTCGGGGCAGCTAGGTAGTACAGTGAATAGTGTGTTGAGCCAGGGTTAGGAAGACTCAGCTGCCTGAGTTCAAATCTGACCTCAGATATTTACTAGTGGTGTGATCCTGGGGAAATCACTTAACACTGTTAGCTTCAGTTCCTCGTCTATAAAAAATCTAGAAAGGTAAATGGCAAATCACTCTTTTATCTTTGCCAAGAAAACCCCAACCGGGGTCCAAGAGAGTCAGACATAACTGAAATGAATGAAGAATAAACCTTATTGATATATTGTTGTTATCTTGTTCTTCCCTTTTCCAATAGGCTTCAGATAAAAATTGCTACTGAAACAAGTCATTATCTTAATATTCCTTTATATTCCATGTAGATAAAATAACTGTTTCCTGTAACTTAGTAAAAGCACTATGATATAAGCTCCTCCTTTAAAAGCATCCTTGGGAAAGATGTCGTAACAGATAGCAAAAGAGGAATGATAGGTACCTCATCCTGTTCCCATGTGATTTTTGTATCCCCAGCCAATTGTCTATACTTTGAAAGTTTTTCCTTGTTTATAGCTGGGAGATTACAAGTATTTAGAATGGTGACTTCTATTTAAAACCTTATTCTTAAGTTTTTATTATCAATGTTCTATCTAGGCAATTGTGGGCAACAACTTGATTTGTCATAATAGCCTGTCCAGTACAGTTTAGTGGTTGACCTTTCATTGATATTTTGAGATCATTTTTGTATTATGGGAATCTGTTATCTAACAGTCCATAAAAGATAGTGAGCTTCTGATTTATAATTCCAGCTACCTAGTCATATCTTCCTAAGTAGGAATTAAAATGTCATAGGCTGCTGTGATGTGTTGCACCATCTCCACTATTTTTTTTGCACAATCTACCTAGCTACAAAGCCCAGCCTCCTTAAGAATAACCCTTCTGTACTTTCTGCAGAGAGTGACCTGGTTCAGAGTTGCCACTATAAATCCTTCTATTTCCACATGGCCATTTTAAAAAATGTTTCCTTGTCATCATATTGTGGTCTGAGTTCATGTGATGGAATTCATGGAAGACTTTTTTATTTAACTTCTAGATTTTAGTCATTTCATTGACTCCATCCAAAAGAAAGTCATTGATTGCTATTGACAAATCCAATGGCACGTGCCTGTTAGGCTATACCTATTGCTCAGTGCACTGATATTTGCTTATTCCTGAAACACTTCTGTAGATGTTTTTTTCCTTGTTTATTATGTGCTCTAAGAATGTCTACCAATCCTCTTTCTCTTTTTGGTAAGGATGTGAAATTTTCTATACCTGCCTTAGGGTGACAAGTGCTGTGTTTTGTTAATAGTTTGCAGGATTTTGTTAGCATACTTTCTGATACTGCTACAGTTAACTTGAAATAAAAAAAATAAAATAATAACAATTTGTACTTACATGGCACTTTAAGAGTCACAAATATCTTTATATATATTATCTCATTTGATCTTCACAAAAATCCTTGGGAGATAGATTCTATTGTTATTCCCATTTTACAAATGGGGAAACTGAGACTGAAAGATTTTAAATGACTTGCCCAGGGTTACATAGTGTTTGAGGCAGATTTAAACTTAGAGCTTTCTAACTCTGAGTCTAACAGTCTATCCACTAAACCACTTAGCGGCCTACTATACATTTAGGCTGCTATTACATAAATATTAATTACTTTTAAAAAATTCTTCCAATTCATCTTTGATTTCAGAATTCTAGCAGATCTCTTAATGTATTCAGCCATAGCCTCCTCTTTGATATCTTTATGTTTGATGTATCTTGCCTGAAGGAGACCAGTGTATTTGTAGGTATCAGTTTAATCCATTAGCTCAATGTGACCTCTGGATTCAAGCTTGAAGCTTTCAGTGTCCATCTTTTGTTGAAATTATGTTAAGAATCTTATACTTGAGTTCACTTGACACTTTGATATCATTAGAGAAGGATTCCATGAGATGAAGGATTCTTTTTATTATTATATGAGGACTGGAAACCTAGGCATAAAATGATACACACTTGAGATTTTGTAAAACTGGGTTCAGAGAAAGAATAGGTAGAAAAGCATAGCCCAATATTAGGGAAAATGCATGTTAAAAGGAATGAGCAAAGGATATCAGGAGGGAAAAGTCCTATAAATGAGGAAGAAATGGGAGAACTGCTAAAGAAACTGATATGAATATACAGAGAATTCATTGACCAGCTTAATTTTTTTTTAAATGTGCAGAAGACAGAAACAGGGCTGTAACTGAAATTGAATAAAAGAATGAAATATTTCTTTAATAATAATATAAGAAATACTAAATTCTAGAATGAGCTGAGGCTGGTGGTGAATGCTAAGGGCACAAAAAGGAGAATTTCTTTTAGCTCTGTGGAGGGCAAAGTACTGAACTTCTATTTGAGGTGGATGGGAAAATAACCATTAACTGAAATGGTGAAAAGAATGTTGGACTTCTCACCTCTTATTTTGCTTCTATTTTCTATACCAAGAAAATTGAACAAAAGATGATTAATAGGGAATCAAAAATCAAGACAAGATAGGAGATGGTAAGAAAGTACATAGTTGCCCTCAACAAGTTCAAGTTGCTAGAACCATA
Organism: Potorous gilbertii; assembly: GCA_028658325.1. NCBI lineage: Eukaryota > Metazoa > Chordata > Mammalia > Diprotodontia > Potoroidae > Potorous > Potorous gilbertii. The sequence goes on along the minus strand of CM053771.1, from coordinate 270,981,361 downwards.
CAACCTACGTGCCAAGTTATTGAAAGGATACATGAAAGGTGTACTTCATAATCACTGAATTGGAGAATTCTAGTATAAGAAGGAAGTTTAGTTATCACCTAGTCTAAGTTTTATTGCAAAGGAATTGCCATTATAACCTAACACTGCTTAAAGATATTCAGTGAGGCAGAACCCACCACCTGGTGAAGTAAACCATTCCACTTTGGGACAGTTGTAATTGTTTGCAAATTTGGCCTAATATGAGGCCAAGGTCTTCCTCTCTGCAACTTTCATCAATTGCTTCTGTGTCTTCTCTCTAAGGCCAGACAAAACAATCTGAATCTTGCTTCTAGGTGACCCCTTTTAGTATCTGAAGACAATTATCATTCACACCATGAGTCTCCTTTCAGCTAAACATCCCCAGCTCAATTAATTGGTCTACATATTACCTGATGTCCTTTACCATCTTGTTTGCTTGGAGATACTCTCCATTTGTGAATGTTTTACTTAAACCAAGGCACCCCAAACTCAACACAATAATCTAGATGAGGTCTGATCAGAAAATGCAGAAAGATATTGACCTGAAAACTTTACCTCTCTTTATGCAGCCCAAGATCACATTCCTTTTTCAACTACCATATCACACTGCTAACTCATTACCTCTTCAGCCAAAAAGAATTCCTAGTTCTTCTTTTGGAAAAAACTGTTGTCAATCACTTAATCAAGAAGTATTTTTTAAGCACCAACTAGGTGCCAGGCACTGTGCTACATTATAGGGACCTGCCAAAAGTGACAGTATTTTTCCTCAAGGGGTACAATTTTTCTAGGGAAGTCAACATGTACTTATATATGTGGAAGGGGAACATTAATAGCTAGGATGATTGCAAAAGACCTCATGAGGTATCTGTGGTTTGAGCACATCCTGGGATAAAACTAGGGATTCTGAGAGATGGAGATGAAGGAATAAATTCCAGGCATAAGATGGGGATGGGACACATGCAGTGAAGCATACAGAGGTGAAAGGAGTGTAATGTAAAAAGAGTATTATGATTGGATCAAGAATGTGGGAAGAGTGCATTGTATAGCAAGGCTAGAAAGTTTGGGTCAGATTTTGAAGAGGTTTGAATGCCAGAAAAGATCCTTTATTATTCTAGAGATGATAGGGAGCCAGTGAGATTTATTGATTCAGGTGGGGAGTTAGCTGTGACCTTTAGGAAAATTACTCTGTTAGTTATGTAGAAAAAGGATTGTCATAGAAAGGGACTGGGTGGGGGGAGGGGGTGGAGGGGCCAAAATAGTGGGGCAAAAGCAGGGACTTGCTAGAGCTCTTCCCCCAAACCCAGCCAACTACCTGTAAAAATGACTCTAAACAAATTGTGGAGCTACAGAACCCACAGAATGATGGAATGAAGCAAATCTCCAGCCCAAGACAGACTGGAAGGTTGATGAGAAGCCTCTATTGCTCCAGGTTGGGAGAATAGCACAGTCCAACATGGATCCTGCCAGCACAGACAGGACCTGAGCAAACTTCAGGGGGATTTATCTCTGTACCTTGAGGTGGTTTCCAGACTCCAAGACCCCCAAAACCAAGGACAAACTGGAAGTTCAGTAGAGAAAACCAGTCAGACCTCTGTGGGAGAGTAGAGTGGTATAATCCCAGCCCCAGTGTGGCAGAGGGGGTAGAGGAGCATATGGCAGCTACAGTAAGAGCAAGGGCAGTGGCAGCTGTGTCTTCAGCTCTAGGCCCACAGATTGTGGGGGATTAATTGGCTGACAGTACACTACCCAACCCCACTAGAAGCAGAGAATTACCTTGACGAAGAAGTCAAAAGTCAAGTAAATGGTGGGGAAATGAGCAAAATCAGGAAAAAAGAATAGACTGTAGAATCTCAATTTGGTGACAAGGAAGACCAAAATATACAAACAGAAGAAGAAAACAAAGTCAAAGCTCCTACATCCAAAACGTCCAAGAAAAATATGAATTGGTCTCAGGCCAAGTAAGAGAAGTAAAGGAAAAATTGGGAAGAGAAATGAATGATATAAGAAAACCACAAAAACAAGTCAACTGCTTGCTAAAGGGGACCCAAAAGTGCTGAAGAAAATAACAGCTTTAAAAATAGACCAGTCCAAATAGCAAAAGAGATCCAAAAAGCTGATGAGGAGAAGAATGCCTTAAAAAGCAGAACTGGCTGGATGGAAAAGGAAGTCCAAAAGCTCACTGAAGAAAATAATTCCTTAAAGATTAGAATGGAGCAGATGGAAGCTAACTTAATGACTTTATGAGAAATCAAGAAATTATAAAACAAAACGAAAGGAATGAAAAAACAGCAGACAATGTGAAATATCTCACTGAAAAAACAACTGACCTGGAAAATAGATGCAGAAGGGACAATTTAAAAATTATTGGACTACATGAAAGTCAAGATCAAAAAAAGAGTCTAGCCATCATCTTTCAAGAAATTATCAAGGAAAACTGCCCTGATATTCTAGATTCAGAGGGTAAAATAAATATTGAAAGAATCTGCCAATCTCCTCCTGAAAGATATCCCAAAAGGAAAATTTCTAGGAATATTGTAGACAAATTTCAGATCTCTCAGGTCAAGGAGAAAATATTGCAAGCATCCAGAAAGAAATAATTCAAGTATTGTGGAAACACAATCAGGATAACACAAGATCTAGCAGCTTCTACATTAAGGGATCAGAGGGCTTGGAATATGATATTCCAGAAGTCAAAGGAACTAGGATTAAAACCAAGAATCACCTACCCAACCAAACTGAGTATAATACTTCAGGGGAAAATATGGTCATTCAATGAAATAGAGGATTTTCAAGCATTCTTGATGAAAAGACCAGAGTTGAATAGAAAATTTGACTTTCAAACCAAAGAATCAAAGAAAGGATGAAAATGTAAACAGAAAAGAAAAATCATAACGCATTTACTGGAGTTGAATTGTTTACATTGTTATATGGAAAGATATGATTTGTAACTCTTAAGACGTTTAGGATTTAGGATAGTTAGAGGGATTATATACATATAAACAGAGGACAGAGGGACAGTTGAATATGAAGAGATATCTAAAAAAAATAAAACTAAGGGAGGAGGAGCCAAGATGGTGGAGTAGAAAGATACACTTATGCTAGCTCTGAAACCATAGCCTAAAAAATATCTGTAAAGAAGAACTCCTAACAAATTCTGGAGCAGTGAAAGCCACAGAACAAGAGTGGAGGAGATTTCTGTTCCAGAAAGACCTGAAAAACCCTCACCAAAGCTCCATCACACACGGGAACAGAGCAGAACCCAGCCCTACTTTGGCTGCACAGCCCTGGGAGGAGCAGATCTGAGCAGGCTTCAGGGACAGAATCTCCAGTGGCCACGGGGGATCCCTCCACCCACAGTCACTGCAGGTCAGTGAGAGAGACTTCTGGGCTGGCCGAGAGGGGAGCAGGGTGTCTCCATAACTCAGGCCCCCTTGGGGGGCAACAGCAGAGGCAGTGGCCATCCAGAGGCTCCTGGAGCAGGCAGGAGCTACATTACTGAAGGTCTCTGCATAAACCCCCTGAGGGAACTGAGCCTGGGAGGTGGCCCTGACCCCACCTGAGAATCTGACTTAATCTTACCCAGAATAGCAGCCCCGCCCTCCACTGAAAGCCCTGAAGCTGAGGAGCAGCATTTGAATCTCAGACCCCAAGCACTAGCTGGGCAGATCTGCAGGTGAGGTGGTTATGGAAAGGAATCTCAGAGGTCAAGTAATTGGCTGGGAAAATGCCCAGAAAAAGGGAAAAAAATAAGACCATAGAAAGTTACTTTCTTGGGGACCAGATGTTAGCTCCTTTCCTTTCTGACGAGGAGGAACAATGCTTACCATCAGGTAAAGACATAGGAGCCAAGGCCTCGGTATCCCAAACATCTGAAATAGATACCCAATGGGCTCAGGTCATGGAAGAGCTCAAAAAGAATTTTGAAAATCAAGTTAGACAGGTGGAGGAAAAACTGGGAAGAGAAATGGGAGAGATGCACGAAAAACATGAAAAATGGGTCAATACCTTGATAAAGGAGACCCAAAAAAATGCTGAAGAAAATAACACTTTGAAAAATAGGCTAACTTAATTGGCAAAAGAGGTTCAAAAAGCCAATGAAGAGAAGAATGCTTTCAAAAGCAGAATTAGCCAAGTGGAAAAAGAGGTCCAAAAG
>CM053771.1:270938148-270976690 GCA_028658325.1 Potorous gilbertii | reverse complement strand
GATGGATGAAAGAAGAGAGGGCAGATTGGTGATATGGGTAATTAGAATGTTCAGTGTATTGGGCAGGGGGGAGAGGACAAATGGGGAGAAAATTTTGGAACCCAAAATCTTGTGAAAATGAATGTAAAATGTTAAATAAATAAATTTTTAAAAAAAAAGAAAAGAAAAAGATTAGTCCTAAGAGAAAAAAAAAACAACAAACCACAACCTTCTAAATATGGAAAGTAGATTGAAAAGAATGGTTTAAATGGAAAGAAAGGGCAAAGAGGACCAGGGAAGCAGGGGCAGATTGCATCAGCCCAGAGCAATGGTGCATGGGAGAAGGAAACTAGAGGAATAATATCAGAAAAAAGGATAGAGGGAAATGTGCACAGTTAATGATCATAACTGCAAATGTGAATTGGATGAACTCACCCATAAAGTAGAAAAGGTTAACAGAATGGATTAGAAAGCAGAATCCAATTATATTTTGTTTACAAGAAACACCCTTCCAAGATAAAGATACACAGTTAAAATAAGTGGCCAAAGTAAAATGAATTATGTTCCAGCTGAAGAAAAAAAAGATAAAGGAACAATGATGTTCTCAATAAGGTCAAAAATGTACTTGTTTAAAAGGGAGAAATGGAAACTGAATTATGTTAAAAGGTTCCATAGATAATGGATTAATAGTAATACTAAACATATGTAAATGTCAATGCTAAACATATACACAACAATGGTAAAAGAATCAAGTACATATAGGAGAAGTTAAATGAGCTACAGATAGAAACAGACAATAAAATTACAATAGGGAAGGAGCTTAGTGTACTCCTTTCATACCTAGAAAAATGTCCCCCCAAAAGAAGTTAGACACTCAAATATGGATTTTAGAAAAGTTAGATATGATGGACCTCTGGAAATTATTGATGAAAATAGAAAAATGCATACATGTCAGAACATTTGGTATGTTTAAAAAAATTGATGATGAATTACAGTATGAAATTACAATGATAAGTACAAAAAAGTAGGAAATGTTAAACACATATATTATGGACCACAGTGCAATAAAAATATATTCAACAAAGGGACATTGAAGAAAGGATTAAAATTAGCTGGAGACTAATTTTACCTTTAATAAATGTGAGGGTTAAAGAATAAATCATAGAAAAAATAAATAATTTCCTTAAAGAAAATGAAATAGTATACCAAAATGTTTAGAATACAGCCAACGCAGTCCATAAGGGAAAATTTGTACCTCTAAACGTTGTGACATACAAAAGAGAAAAAAGATTACTGAAAAGAGATCAATGCAACTAAAAATTATTAAAACCCAATAAATTAAAAATTCCAAATAAAAAAACAAAATAGAAATCCTGGAAATAAAAAAGAGATCAACACAATTGAGGAGATAACCTTTGAACTGATAAATAACAAACAAACTAACAAAACTAATGCTGGGGAATTTTTTTTTTTAAGAAAACCAATAAGATAAACCAATAGCTAATCTGATTTTTAAAATTAAAAATGTCACGTATAACAAATAAATAAACTATTAGAAATTATTTTGCCTGATTATGTCAAAATCAAATTGAAGATCCAAATGAATGGTTATTTACAAAAATATAAAATCCCAAGAAATAGAGGACTTAATTAACTCAATCTCAGAAAAAGAATTTGAAAAAAGCCATAAGTGAGATTCCAAAGGAAAATAAATCGTGAGACAATATAGAATTAAAAATTAATTCTGCAAAATATTCAAAGAACAATTAATTCCAATATTATGTGAGCTGGTTTGAAAAATTAGAAAAAGGAATCCTATTAGATTCCTTCTTTGGTACGAATATGGTCTTAGTAATTAAGGTCTAAAACAAAAAAAATTGTATACTGATATCCCTAATGAACATTGATGCAAAAATCTTAAATAAAATATTATCAAGGAGACTACAGCAACATACAGCATGGTTATTCACTATGAATAGGTTGTATTTGTATTAGGAATGCAGGGTTGGCTAAGCATTAGGAATATTATCAACATAACAGATCATATTAATAACAAGAAAAATTATTATATCAATGAATGTAGAAAAAAGCCTTTAACAAAATATAACACCCATTACTGTTTAAAAACACTAGAAAATATAGGAATAAATGGATCTTACCTAATGAGGATAAGTAATATCTATCTAAAACTGAGTCAGCAATATAATAATGGGGGGCAAATAGAATCCTTTTCAATTAGAAGGGAGGTAAAAGAAGGATGTCCATTAAAACTACTACTATTTGACAGTGTTAAAAATGCTAGCTATAGTAATGACAAGAAAAAGAAATTGAATGAATAAGGATAAGCAAAGAGGGAACAAAATTATTGCTTCTTACAAATATTATGGAAATTTCCTTAGAGAAAGCTAGAAAGCCAACTACAAATAAATTGAAACCAACTTCATCAAAGTTGCAGGATATAAAATAAAACCATGTAAATGATTAGCATCTCTGTATGCTACCAGAAAAATCCACCAGAAGAGATAGAAAATAAATTTAAAACAACTACAGAAAATATAAATATTTGGAAGCCTACCTGCCAAGAGAGTAACAGGAACTATATGAATGCAACCATAAAATATGTTTTGTACAAATAAAAACTAACCTAAATTATAGGATAAATATTAAGTGGTCATGAGTAGGTTGAGCCCATATAATAAAAATTATAATACCTAAATTAATTTATCTATTCAGTTCCATAATAATCAAAGTACCAGAAAATTACTTTATAGAGGTAAGAAAAATGAAGGAATTCATCTCAAGGAACAAAAGGGCAAAGACTCTCCAAGGAGATAAAGAAAATAATTATACAAAAGTGACTCACCAATACGAGATCTCAAACTATATACTATCTGATGATGATTGATTACAAAGCAATCATCAAAACAATTTGGTAGTGGTTTTAAGAAAAGCCGGCAAGTACAGTACCCTAACATTTAATAAACCCAAATACCCAAGTTTATCCCAGTAGGTAAGAAGTCTGTATTCAATAAGTACTGCTGGAAAAACTCAAAAGTGTCTGGCAGAAGGTAGGAACAGAAAAATGTCTCACATTGTTTACCAAGATAAGCCTCAAATACAAACATGACTTAAACATGAAATACGATAATATAAACAAGTTAGAAAAGGAAGAAACTATCTTTCAGATCTATGGAAAGAGTGTTTCAACAACAGATTGAAATGATAGAAGATAAAAATGAACAATTTTGATCATTTAAAAGTTTTTTCACACAAATACAGATAAAATTAGAAGTTAAGCAAGTGACTGCAAAAATCTTTAATAAATGCCTGATTTCTGAGATATATAGAGAATTGATTGCAATTTATTTGAATAGGAGCCATTATCCAAGAGATAAATGATGAAAAAGTAACAACAGAGGTTTCAGAGGAAAAATTCAAGCCATTTAAAAGTACTTCAAATTACTAATAAGCAAAGAAATGCAAATTATAGGAGCTCTGAGTTTCAATCTCATAATTATATTATTCAAATTGGTTAGGGGAAAGAAAATAACAAATGTGGAGAGGCTGTGGAAAAATAGGTATGTTAATGCACTATTGGCAGATCTGTGAATTGATCCAACCATTTTGGAAACAATTTGGAATTTTGCTCCCAAGATGACTAAACTTAGGTATTTTTTGAGCTAGTCATTCCAGTTCTACCTAACCTACACTCCAAAGAGATCAGTAGCTATTTTTTGCAGGGCAAAAAACAGCACCTAACATAGTACCTGTGGCATAGTAAGTGCTTAAAAGGTTTACTGACGTTGAATGAACTGAAAATTGTTTTGGGGGGTGGAGGGAATTCTCATCAATTAGGAAATAGTCAAACTTAATTGTGGTACATTATTTATGAAATTTTTTATTTATTTCATTAACTATTTCCCAATAGTGTGGACTTTTTTTTTTAACAATCATTTCTTAAAATGTTGAATTCCAAATTCTTACCTTTCCTCCTCCCATTCCCCCTTACTTTGAGAAGACAAGCAATTTGATAGAAATTATACATATCAAGTTATGCAAAATATATTTCCATGTTAGCCACATTACAAAAGAAAACCCAATAAAACAATAAAAGTAAAGAAAGTTTAAAAAGTTTATTTAAACTGCATTCAGAATTCATCACTTTTCTCTTTGGAAATGGTTAGTACTTTTTATCATAGGTCCTTTGGAAATGTCTTGGATCATTGTTCTGATCAGAGTTTCTAACTCTTTCGCAGTTTATCATCCTTACAATAATGCTGTTACTATGTAGAATATTCTGATTCTGCTAACTTTACTTTGTGTGAAGTCTTCCCAGATTTTTCCGAAACCACTGTTATTTCTTGTAGTACAATAGTATTCCATCACAATCACATACCACAATTTGTTCAACCATTCCCCAACTGATAAGCATTCCCTCAACTTCCAATTCTTTGTCACTACAAAAGGAGCTGCTATAATTAGGTCTTTTCCCCTTTTCTTTTTTTTGTGTGGGGGGGGGGGGGATACAGACATAGTAGTTACCACTGGGTCAAAAGTTATGCACAGTTTTATAGCCCTTTAGGCATAGTTCCAAACCGTTCTGCAGAATAGTTAAACTAGTTGACAACTCAGGAAATGCATTAATGTCTCAATTTTTCTACATGCCCTCCAGATTTGTCATTTTATTTGTCTGTCATGTTAGCCAGTCTGAAAAGCATGAAGCAGTAGCTCAGAGTGGTTTTAATTTGCATTTCTCTAATGAATAGTGACTCAGAGAATTTTTTTATGTGACTATTAATAGTATTGATTTCTTTTCCTGAAAACTACCTTTTCATATCCTTTGATCATTTATCAACTGGGGAATGGCTCTTGTTTTTATAAATTTGTTTCAGTTCTCTATATATTTAAGAAATGAGACCATTCTCAGAGAGACTTGCTATTTGTATATAGAATGATTTTACATGCATACATATATGTATATATGTCTGTCTAATGGTGCCCATCTCTAGAGTGGGAAGTGGATGGGAAGAAAAAAAGATATTGACATGATTATTACATATTTAAAAGGAATACAAGTTGTATATAATATATTTGCAGTTTCATGTGCAATCTTTTTTTATTATACTATGCATAAATTCCATAAATTAAAAATTAAACCAGTGAAAATTTTAAAAAATTTAAAAACCACTTGGTCCATCATGAGTAGTGTTGATTATATTCAGGCAAGGTAAAGACTAGTGAACTAGGTCCTACACTGGATTCTGTGGGCGGCAGCTCAAATTAGAGTAATATGCAAAAGGCTATGGCCAATAACTAAAGAAGGGAACGCATAGTCAGAAAAAGGGTGAGGAAATGGCAAATAAACTAAGATATGGTGAACAAGTCAGTCAAAATTAAATAAATGAGATATCTCTAAGGTAGGAGGATAAACAAGGGCATGGTTCACAAATTAGGTCAGAATCTGAGAAGTAGGGGAAAGTGCTACAGGTTTCAAGCAAAAACCAAGCATAGCAGAATAAACACATTTCTGGATGCTGTCTCTCTGAAAAGCACATGTTTAATGTTCAACAGAACCCCCATTAACTGGCTGGCTACCCCTCACTCCCCAACAGCATCCTAGGTAACCTGCTAAATATTAGATTTCCCTTCATGAAAGGTAGTACTAGAGGTTTAAGTTTCCCCTTTACATATACACAGTAGCTGTGCATATCCTATATATGTGCATCACGCCACATAAACTCCTTAGGCACATCTACTCTTTCCACTGATGGTATGGGTGCTCATACAAAAGTGTGCCCTAGATTTCGGAGGGGGCCATATTTTATTGGCACTTTTCTAAGGACTGGAAATATGGAATAGATCAGTGATTTCATTGGTGAAAGGATCTCCTTCTACCAATGGTTTGTAACTGACAGTCCTAGAGAATTTACCTGGAGCACTTTTGACTGAATAATGAATCCTTGATACCAAGAGGTTAAGTGACAAAGGCAGTGTGTGTTAAAGGTGGGACTTATCTCTAGACCTTCTTGTCTCTGAGCTCTGTTCTATGCCACTTTCTTTTACAAATGAGGAAACTGAGTTTGAACTGAGAGGTTAAGGGATTTGCCCAAAATAGCAGAACTAGTGAGGGGCAGAATTGGATCTCAAATTCAGGTGTTCTGATTGCCAATAGTACAATATTATATACTATAATATACCTTCTTCTTTGTTACGATTAATTAGCATTTATTCTTAGCTGTTTTCATGTAATTACTTTATAGAAAAGGGCTAAATTAAGTGAAACTGTATGTTTACAAATGTTTTTCGGTTATTCTTACCTATGGATAAAACCAGCATATGAGGTTGGGACCCAGGTATCACCATCTCCATTATGGAAGCTAATCAGAATTATAGACCTACAACTTAGAAAGATATACACAATCTCAGGAATGTGGCCTTATAAACCATGACCTCTAAAATGACAGAAAACATCTTTGTAGTTAGCAACACTTAGGACACTTTAATTTAGGCTAACTTGTTCCTCTTTCTACTCAGCCTAGCTCTCCTGCCAGATTTCCTGGGCATCATGCCCAAGAAGAGTGATTGAGGGTAAATCCCTAAACCTTTCTAGCCCACAAATCCCAAATTAAGAGGTTATACAGATAGTAAATCCCTGGGCTAGGAACATCTTCCTGAAACTATTCAAATCCTTCTTACAGCTGACCTTTGAGGCTCATTCCATTAGGGACCATCTATTTTTCTCTAGTTAGGATAACAATCCAGAATTACAGGTTCACACATCTCCCTCCCCACCACTGTATAGTTAGAATCAAATGTGCTAACGTATGTAAAGCCCTTTACAAAACTGAAAATGATGTGAATGTGGTCCAGTGGTGGAACTAGAGGACCTGGATAGATTTATTCTAGAAATGCAGGGCTGGTTCCATATTAGGAAAACTATAAACTTAACCACATTAGTAACAAAAACATGATATCAATAGATGCAGTAAAAGCTTTTTGACAAAATTCATCACCAAAAAATATAGAAATAAATGGATCTTTCTTTAAAATGATAAATAGGATATATCTCAAACCAAAACCTACTGTTATTTGTAACACAGATAAACTAGAATCCTTCCTAATAAATTTAGGGGTGAAACAAGTATGTTCATTGTCAACACTTCTATTTGACATAGTGCTGGAAATGCTTGATTTGGAGCATTGCTTATAACAATAACAAAAGAAACAGGAATTGAGAGAATAACCCATGTGTGTTTAAAAGGAAGAGCAAGTTGCACATAGTTTGCGGTTTCATGTACAATCATATTTTTTTCTGTTCTGTGTTATGGAAGTGCTTGTTTTATTTCTTAAGTTCAGAATAAAATAAAAATTTTAAAAGAGAAAAAGTGAAATTATCCCCTTTTGCAGATGAAATGATGGTTTACTTAGAGAACCCTAAAGAATCAACTAAAAAAATTGAAACAATAACTTCTGCAAACTTATAGAACATAGAAGAAATCTATAAAAATCATCAGTATTTTGATATAATATTGATAAAACCTAACAGGAAAAGATAGAGAAATTCTATTTAAAATTATTACAGAATTTATGAAATACTTGTGGGTCTACCTTCCAAGCTTGACAACAAGAATTATATAAATATAATTTCAAACAACAATTTCTAGAAGTAAAAATAGATCTAAATAATTGGGAAAATATTAATTGCTCATAAGCAGGATGCACCAATATAATAAAAATTACAATACTACCTAAATTAATTTATTTATTCAATGCCATGCCAAAGGATTACTTTATACAACTAGAAAAAATATCAAAATTCATATGAAGTAAGAAAATGTCATCAATTTCAAGAGAGATAATGAAAAGAAATGGGAATGAAGGGGGCTGAGTGGTTCTAGATCTCAAACCATACTACAAAGTAGTAATTATTAACTTAATACTGGTTAAAAAATAAAGAGCTTGAGGAGTAGAACAGATTAGGTTCACAAAATACATAAGTTAATGTGTATAATACCTCGGTATTTGATGAGTCCAAAGATTACAGACATGGGGATAAGGACTCACTATTTTTCAGCAATTGTTAGGAAAATACAAAAATGGAAGAAATTGTATTTAGACTAACACCTCACACATTATATAAAGAAAAACTCCAAATTGATACATACATATATATATATATATATATGTATTTGTGTGTATACACATATACGGATCATTTATTTATCTCTGTGTAAGTATGTATATATAACCCAGATATAAAAGATCACATCATAAATTAAAGAAACAAATTTCAAAATGACCTATCAGATTTATAAATAGAAAAGATCTTCATAATTAAACAAAAGATAATCACAGAAAATAAAATGAATAATTTTACTTATCAAAAATTTTAAGTTTTTGCATAGACAAATACAATAAAACTAAGATTAAAAGGGAAACAATTAATAGGAAAAATTTTATTAGTGTTTTTTTGATAAAGGTCTCAATTTAAGAAAATACAAGAAACTAATTTAAATTTGTAAGAAAAAGAGCTATTCCCCAATTGATAAGTGGTCTGAGGATATGAGCAGGTAGTTCTTAAGAGATCTAGGTTATTTATAGCCATAGGAAAAATATGCTCCAAAGTTGCTACTTAATTTAGAGAATGGAAATTAAAGCAATTTTAAGAATATGACACTCATCAGAGTGACAAAGGTGACTGAAAAAAATGAAAAATGTGGGAGGGACTGTGGGAAAATAGGCATACTTATGCTCTGTTGGTGGATATTTGATTTTGACAACCATATTGGAAGCAATTTGGAGTTATACACAAGTCACAAAACAGTACATACCTTTTGAATCAGTTTTCCTTCTCCTGCATCTATATGCAAAAGAGATCAGAGAAAGAGGAAAAGAACTTTTATGTACAAAAATGTCTATGCCAGCTCTTTTTGTATTGGTAAAAACAAACAAACTAGATACTAAGGGACCCCATTTAAGGAATGGCTGACTAAGTTGTGGTATATGAATATAACAGTACTATGTACTGTGAGAAATGAAAAATAGATGATATCAAAAAGACATGGAAAGACATATAAACTTATGCAGAGTGAAATGAGAAGAAAACCAGAAGATCACTTCATATTATAACACCAATATTATAAAAATGAACAATTTTGAGAACCTTTTATAATTCAAAGAACGAAATGAGCAGAACCATTTATAAAATAATGATATTATAAAAGCAAATATTTTGAAAGCTCTAAAAACTATGATCAATACAATAACTATTCGTGATTCCATAGTACTGATAGTGAAACGTTACCCAGTACAGAGAGGCAACTGATTTAGGTTAAAGAATATGACATATTATTTTGTGTACTTAAGGAGTCATTAAGGAAATTTGTTTTGAGTGACCTGATGCATTTGTTGTAAGAAATTAGTTTTTCCTTTCTTGATTTTTCATTTGGGGTATGGTAGTGGAGAGAAAGTAGATTTCTGTTCATTTTTTTTTAAATAGAGGTGAAATTTTGAATGCACTTCCAGATGATGTCACTGTATTATTAATTTTATTTAACTGCTTTACTTTTTTACAAGGGAACTTTCACAAAGTGGGAATCATCTGTAAATATAATACAAAAACAAAACACATCAATAAAACTTAATAACCTTGGTAATTTTTTTCCAACAAAGAATATGGGCTCACCACCTGTATGATATTGGATAAGTCCCTTAAGATTTCTGGGTTTCAGAGGGTTATTTTTTAAATCTATAAAATGAAGGAGAACACATTGGATTACCTTTAAACACTTCACGTTTTCAATTTATGGTCCTCTGAACTTAGAAACTCCCCTCTCTCAAATACATAACTACACAGAATATAGAGCAGGGGTTTGTAATTTTTTTAAATCATGCAATCCCTTGACGACCAGATGAAGTCCAAGAACGCTTTCTCTGAAAGATGTTTTTAAACGTATAAAATAAAATACATAGGATTATAAAGGGAACCAATTAAATTGAAATGTAGTTGTCAGTACTGATTTTAAAAACCCTGTTCCAGAGCCTTGGCTGACCTCATCTGTCACCTCTCTTTTCTTTCTTAGTCTGTGATCACCTCTATGCTAATGATTCTTCAATCTACCTACCCTGCTTAAAACTCTAGACTAGCATTATGTGTAGATGGAGTGGCCTAGACAGAGGATAGAGATGGTTGGCTGAAAAGTTGCAGCTTTTGTTCAAAATCTAGGCTTTGAAATAAAAAAGTAACAAGAGGTCACAAAAGATATTTTCTGAGCTCCTATGTCCTCTAGCATTTTCCTGGGGAGTGATGGCCAGGTCATTTTATTGTGCATAAAACATCTTAAAAGAGTTAAATAATAATCACTCCGGTAACCCACAAAAACGTCAAGCCACTGAAGGAATCATAAAGATACCAGCTGGTATCAAGCCCCTCTCAGGTTACAACATCCTTGCAGTTCAGGACTTGGCACCACACTTAGCTATAGAAGGCATTTAATAAGTGTTTGTTTAATTGAATTCTTAACCAAACATCATTTTAGGGTACAACTCTTTGAACTCAGCTAAGGAGCAAGTCAGGTAAGCAGGCACTTTCAAATAACTAACCTAAAAGTAAAGGATGAGGTAGCTGATAAGAGTATTGTCCAGTTTTTGAAATTGTACAAAGGGATATTTTTATTTCAAAGGTAAGAAAAAGAGATTTTCTTTTTCTTTCATTTTCACCCAGGGGTTTATTTCCTTGTGAGAGGAGAGCCTCCCTGTTCAGAGACTCACAGGAGAGAGCAAGAGAGAACCAGCTCTGGTCCCTTAGGGAAGGTGGGGAGGGCTGAACTTTATTCTTCTTCTAGGTGCTCTGAGCCCTGAAACTGATCCCTGCACAGATGTTGGCTATGTATACAATGTAGCAGGGGAATTCTCAAAGCCGCTGAAACAATTGGCTCTGATGCTACTTGCATGGTTACCTCCTCCCCGCTTTTGTTATAACCATGACATAAGCACCCACCTAAATGACAATTTGAGGAGCTACATCGATCCAATATGGCTCTCTTACCTTCCCTGACTGGCCTGCTATGGTGCTCTCCCTACCTCCACCCTGACCTGAAATTTGTAACCATTAAAGTCATTAATGTTTAGAAAACAAAGAAAACCCTTGTAGATCTCTTTGCAGGTGCAATGGGAAGGCAAGATATATTGGCCAGCTGTCCAAGACAGCAGGAATAGCAGGATTCATCAGATCAGTACCAGCTACATTGGTAAGAGAGGAGCAATAATTTTTTAATCATGGAACCCTACAGCAGTCAGATAAAGCCTAAGAACCTCTTCTTTGAAAGATATTTTTAAATGTATAAAATAAAATGAGTAGCATTCCTTTTCCTTATCTATATTTAACACCCTTTCTAGTTTCATCCCACTCCCCCTAGTAGCTGACTGCTCCTCCCCTCTGGATTCAGAGTAGCCCTGAGGTTTGGGGGAGGTCCATCATCATTGTTCCATCTGATGTACTTGCCCTGCTATTTATTAAGCACTTTATATCAATTAAAGTTTACAAAAGGGTATTTACTGAGAAATGATAGCAAGAACAATAACATGCAAAACCAGTATGCCTTCTCCCTTGGGGAGAGTAGATTTAAGCTTGAAGTGTTAAGGTACAAACAGCAGAGGAGCACCTCCTTTTCCTGGAAATCATTTTATTCCTTCTTGTATGTTTTTAGGGGAGGTAGGGAGGACTTAAATCCACTTCTGAGTGTGGAATGGTTGCTAGATAACTCTTCAGTGGGACTGGATCGATCCTTGCATGATCAAGTGCCTCAGCTATTATATGAATCCACCACTGGACTGGCTCCTCAATAGATTACTGTTACAGCAACCAGCAGCTCCTTCACTCCATTTGTTGGTGGTACCTCAAATAGCTTTGATGGCTCTTTAGGTCTTACCAATTGACAACTTTCATCCCAAGGTACTCATTCATCCATCATCTCTAAAGACTAAACACAAAAGAGGCAAAATGCAGATAGGTACCATGCATTCTCAGAAAACCTTCTCACTAGAAATCCTCCAGGAAAGAGATCATGTTATACACAAGATACATGTTATACACATGTATATACACATGTATATACATATACATGTTAGGTGGCTCAGTGGATAGAGAGTATCAGCTCTGGAGTCAGGAAGTCCTTAGTTGAAATCTGACCTCAGACACTTGCTAGCTGTATGACCTTGGGCAAGTGACTTAATCTTGTCTGCCTCAGTTTACTTGTCTATAAAATTAACTGGAAAAGGAAATGACAAACCATTTCAGGACCTCTGCCAAGAAAACACCAAATGGGGTCATGAAGAGAAGGATATGACTGACCTGACTAAACAAATTACATATGAGTATGTATATGTATATAAAAACATACATACATACAGAGAGAGAGAATATGTATATGTATTAAAAATATACATACATACATATATATATGTGTGTGTGTGTATATATATATATGTATATATATACATATATATACATGTATATATATATATGTATATATATACATATATATATATGTAGAGAGAGAGAGAGAGAATGAGAATGAATGATATCAGAATTTGGAAGCCAGCAGCCAGAAAACCAGGAGCCAGTCAAAACTTAAGACAGTCATGAGTGGGAAAATACTTTGCCATGTAACTGCATATATCTCTCCATGACTTCCTTCTGACAGTAGATTGAATTATGCCAACTATGGTGGGAATCTAGGTCATGAATGGGAACATAATCACCAAAAGGTCCCCTTTTATAAAGTATGGGTATAAATGGGGAGGGGAAAGAGGACTCCAGGACATTTACATTTAACATATGGGCATAGATTACTTGATCAGGCTAGGGAATGGTTGGTTTGGGCACCAAGAAGATGACATGCACAGTGTGGGAATTTTCCTAGGAGAGAAATATAGAAAAGTTTGGGTAGCTAGAACATTAGAAGTGTCTCATTGCATCAACCTTATGACCTACCCCCTTAGGATATCTGACAGAGTCATCCAGGTAAATTTAGGAGGTAATCATGGTTCATTTCCTCATGGTCAAACTTATGGAAGAAGGATGTCCCCAAAATACACTAATTTCCTTACTAACCCATTATGGAATATGTCTTTCTAAGCAAAAAATTGGTGTTCAATAACACAGTGAATTGAGTATCTAGTCTTTTTCTGAACTCAGTTATAATTTTGATCTGTTTTGCCTCTTGGGGGTGGATAATGAGGTTCATAAATGTGCTCTAGCCAATCTGGCATCTGTTGTTTTTTTCTTAAATTAATTCTCTTGAGCTCTAAAAGGAGCTGGGGATGCCTTATCTTAGTGTCCAAGATGTGATGCATAAATCTATAATCTCTCATTATAGCCTTTTATCATACCTGGGCCTGGAATCAGGAAGACTTGAGTTCAACTCCAGCCTCAGACGCTTACTAGATGTGTGACCCCAGGAAAACCATTTAATCTTTGCTTCCATTTTCTCATTTGTAAAATTGTTGTTGGGAAGATTACGGGAAATAATAATTGTAAAAAGCACTTAGCACACAGTCTGGCTACAGTAAACATTATTTAGATAAATATTAGTTATTACTACTACTGTCACTATCATCATCTCTCAGCTCATGTCTAGAATCCCAATGGGAATCTGAGCTTCTATCCTACTTCTTTCTTTCTCTGGGAGTCACATTTTAAATATACTGTCAAAATGATGTAATATGTGGAAAGTGCCTTGCAACCCTAAAAGTGATACATAAATGTCAGTGGTTATTATGTGTGGAATAGGGATGTTGTTGCCCTGTATGAGAATTCATTAAATCCAACAAGCATTTATTAAATGTCTCCTATCTGATAGACCATGTGGCATAGTGGATAGAGGGTGGGCCTCATACTCATAAGACCTGGATTTGGGTCCCACTTCTGATGCATAATGATATTAATATAGTTTGCATGTTATCTCATTTGATTCTCACTACAATTCTGTGAAGTAGTTGCTATTATTTTTTTAATCATTTTACAGATGAGGAAATTGAAGTTCAGAGAGATTAATTCATCAGTGCAGCTTGGAAGTAACTGAAGGAGGATTAGAACTCGGATCTTCCTGACTACACATTTAGCATTGTATCCATTATGCCTCTTAGTGTCTTCAACAAGTAACATGGTCACACATAGTTATGACATGACCCTGACCAAGTCATCAAATCTCTCAACAGCCCAAACTCTTGAAGACTTTAAGTTGCAGAAAAATTATGGTTTTGCATTAATGAGGTTTCCTTCTGGGGGGCAGCTAATGGCACAATGGTTAGAGTATTGGGCCTGGATTAGGCAGACTCATCTTCCTGAGTTCACATCTGGCCTCAGATATTCACTAGCTGTGTGACCCTGGGCAAGTCACTTAACCCTGTTTGCCTCAGTTTCTCATCTGTCAAATGAGCTGGAGAAAGCAATGGCAAACCACTCCAGTATGTTTGCCAAAACAAAATCCCACATGAGGTCATAAAGAATTGCGCACGACTCAAATGCCTAAGCAACAAATTCCTCTCTAGGAGATCCCTCTGCCAATGAATTGGCAGTTCCTGACCAAAAAGTTGGTGGCAAGTGGGGAGGGGTGCCTTGGGAAGAAAGGTGTAAAGGCACTGTCCTAGGTACTAGGGAAACAAACACAAACAACTGCAGCTAGCTTTATATAGTTTATAAACACTTTATATTTGTTTGCTTACAACCATAATAGTACCTGCCTTCAGCCAGCTTACATGCCACTGGATGGAGGCCTTTGGATTATGGAACTAGTCTTCTGATTTCTCTGGGCACTCTCAAAATCTTGGGTTGGAAGTCAGTAGAAGATAGAATCTGGGGACCCTAATTTATTTACCTCTGTACTCCCAGAATCCAAAGTAGCACAAGAATCCTGAAAGCTAGGACAGCAACTTTCATTCTTAAATTTTCCAGTAATTTTCTGAGGAGAGGGAATAAGGTTCACAGTAGTTAGGGTGCCTTTGCCAGGCTGCCAGGGCTGACCCCAACAAAACCTAAGGGATTAAGAATGTTTCAAAAGGTACTGTCAAAGAGGCAGACTGATTTCACCAAAGAGGCCCATCCCATACAAGTCTCTTTGGTGTTCCCTGCCTGAGATTTTTCCATAGCTCAATAACATGGCCCATCACACAATACTCTTAAGGAAATACTTCCAGCTAAGGGGAAACCCATCCGCAGATTCATGATGAAGGTCACCCAAGGACTCTCTACCTCTAAAGTCATACTGTTGGTGTCTCACCCTTTTCCTGATTTCTCCTTTCTCTAAGCACCATCCCATCCTAAGTAGACAGTATGATTGGGCCAGTCTTTAAATACCAACAGTGAAAGCCCCATTTCCTCTACTTTTACTTAATTCTACTAGCCTCTATTAAGCACCTTAACCCTCTGCTAGCTACCAGTAGTCTCAGCATGAAGGAGGAACAGATGGTCTCATTAGTTATTGATAATAACTACTGCTACCTTTCTACCTTTACCACTCAGTTGTATTACCTAGTTCGGTTGACAGTAAGATGTAGTAGTTTTGTAGAATTGTCAATTTGAAGCTTGAAGAGAGTCATCTAGTTCAACCTTTCATTATATAAAAGAGGAAACTAAAACTCAGGGAGACTAAGAAATTCATCCAAGACCATAACAGAACTAAGGGGCAGAAGATATATCCAAAACCCAGCTCATCAGATCCTAGATTTAGTGCTCTTTCCAGCATATAACAGGATCTCTCTCAACCCATAAATCTTTCTCACCATGTCTTTTCCTTGCACAAAAGCAGAAACTGTAATTGCCTAAAGTAGTGTGATTTGGTGGGGACATAAGAAAAGGATTCCTTGTCCAAAAACATTTTTGCCAGAAGTTTTCATTGTGCTTGAAATTCTTTTATAAGGAATAAGGCCTTTCATTCTTTCCTCATATATAAGGTTGAGTATGTCTTCTGGGGGAGAAAAAGCAAAGCTACTCATTTTCACATGAAGTTATAAATGACTAATATCAGATCCATTTCTGGGAGATGATTTTCATCGGGAGACTCAGGAAGAAAATACGAAGTCTAATGAAATTGAAGGGGAAGAATGAGAAGAGATACTCAGAGAAGGGAGGAGGGAGGACACACACACACACACACACACACACACACACACCAGAAGCTTAGGGGGATAGACTTCACCAGTTTCACAACTACCAATTCCGTCACGAAGGTTATAGTATAATTGGGGAGCTAAGACTGAAACATGAAACACTGCAGTACAGTGCACTGGAAAGAGCACCAAGAACCTTGGTCAAAGACCAGACTAAGATCTGGATCTCTTCTTTGCTTTTGATAGCTAGCCAGCTAGTTAGGTGGGAAAGAAAGAGAGAGAAAGAGAAAGAGAGAGAGAGAGGGAGAGAGAGACAGACAGAGAGACAGAGAGAGAGAGAGATGATGGATAGATAGATAGACAGGTAGATAAGTGGATAGATAGATAGGTAGATAGATTAAGTGGATGGATAGATGGATAGACAGATAGATAGATAGACAGGCAAACGAATAGGTAGACAGATGGATAGGTAGATAGTTAGATAAAACAATTAGATAGATGGATCAATAGATAGAATGAACATTTGTCACATGCTCACTATGTGCCAGAAGCTGTGGTAAGTATTAAAAATATATATATAAGTAAAGAGAGACTTCTTCAAGGAACTTACCTTCTAATGGATGAAAGTAACATATAAAAGAGAGATGGAGGGAAGAGAGGAAAGAACCCAGTGTGGGGCCAAGGTGTAAAAGTACAGTCAGGTCTGGACCCAAATGAAAGATGAGCATGACTCCTTTGGGCAATTCCTCAAATGAATGTTCTGGGCAGGAACAGAAAAGGGGGCAACAGCGGTAGAAATATCCTTTAGTTGAGAAAGCAGCTGGGGCAGATGGATAAAAATCCACGGCCAGTAGGTATAGCATTCCAAAATCATTCATTTGATGTAGCTGGCCCAAGGATGTTAAAAGCAGAAAGAAAGAAGAAAGAAATATACCAAAATACTTGAGATAGCATGGTTCGGTGAATAAAGGAGTGACCTTGGAGTTAGGAAGACCTGGGTTCAAGTCCTGCCTCTGATATATATTAACTGTGTGACCAGGGCCAAGTCAGTTAAACTCTAATTACTAGTGAAATCATGAGTCTAGCCTTCCCCTGTCCAACAAAGCAAAATTATGACCATACTTTTCAATGTAGCAAGAATCTGGAAACAAAGCAGGTATTTACAAATTGGACATTGTCCAATAAAGTGATATATAAATGTAATAAAATACTATTGTACTTTAAGAAATGATAACTATGAGGAATTAAAAAAACCAGGAAGAATTGTGCGAATTAACATGGGGTAAAATAAGCAGAACCAGGAGAATAAGATAAACTACAATAAAAGAAAACAGCCGTTGGAGGCAGCTGAACTCAGGTCAATTGCAGTGAACAATCTTGGTCCTCAAAAACCCCTGACCAAATCCTCTGAGTCTCTGAGGTTTCTTCCAGCTCCCCGTCCTATGATCTTATAAATTCCCCTTCTCAGCAGATAGGGAAAAGACTGCACATGCAGAATGCTGAATACAGTACCAGATATGCTTATTTTGTTGAGCAACTTTGCTTAACTTTTTTGGGGGGGGGGTAGGGAATAATAGATTTAGCAGATGGTGGCATTTAGGGCATTTTTGAAAACACAAATATTATGTGTTGTAGGACTGGTTACTTTTCATTCAAAATGTGATGATCTTATGCATAATTGTAGAATGGAATACAACAGTGCTGAATCAAATCCCAGGTGATACAAGGCATGCTGTCTCTATAGACCACTCTGAATTCCATCTTTTAGGTGGGACAGAACAGTAAAGGGGGAGCAGCAACAAGAGATCCAAGGGTGGAAGAGGAGGGAAGCCTGGACTCAGGATCTGAGGGTCGGTGCCAAGGCAAAGCAATGATGCGGGGCAACTGGGTTTTTTCACCCTTGGTCTGATTACTGAGCAGGGTTTATAAAGGGAAAAACAAAGCAGCAAACCAAGGTGGAAGCTCTCACCTGAGATTAATGGAAACCTCCTTATAACAGAGAATATTCAAGTCTCCCTGTTTTCTCTCTGTCCTAATTAACACTTCTCACTGGAGAATAATGGGAAGCATAAAAAATGCCTCTGAGTATAAAACAACCTAACAGGACAGTAAGCTTCCATGGCACAATAGCACAAAGGTAGCTTTTAGTTCAAGACACTAGAATCTGAAAATAATGGGTTCTTAATGGAGCTTTTCCTCCAGACCACATTATCCTTTATCCTTGCATTCCTGGTGCCTGGCTAAGATAAATAGATAGTTGCCTATGCAGAGCATGTAGCTACACTGTGCTTCTCTCCCCTCCACTGGAAGGTTTTGGGTCTCAGTAATAAAAACTATTCTTAAGGATTAGATGCACATGTTTGCCTTTCATTCCTCCATAGAGAAAGAGGGTGGAAAGGGATCATTGGCCTCCATCCAGGAAATATGGTCATTGTTTTTACAGTTAGAATCAGAGTCAGACTAGGGATAGGCAAGGAAAACATCTTTCTAGAACACAATGAGAAGACACTAGCAACAAGGAATATATTAAAATATGGCTTTTTTATAAATACATACATATTTATATATATGGTCTCTAGGGCTTGTCACTGTTCAGTCATTTTTCAATTGTGTATGACTCTTCATGACCACATTTAGGGTTTTCTGGGCAAAGAAACTGGATTGATTTTCCATTTCCTTCTCTGGTTGATTTTACAGATGAGGAAGCCGAGGCAAACAGGGTCAAGTGACTTGTGCAAGGTTACATGGTTTGTAAGTGCCTGAACTTGGATTTACACTTGGGAAAAGGGGACTTTCTGACTCTAGGACCTGCATTCTATCCATTGTGCCATATAAATTACATGTATGAAGCAACAGTATGATATATATTACCTCTGACACATACTAGCTCTGTCACTCTTGAAACTTCTCATTGCTCCTAGGCACCTGGAAGATATATTACCTACTTAGGTTAGAGGAAGCACCTTAGATGCCTTCCAATTTTACTCATTCAATCACAGGATGAAGTAACTGAGGGCCAGGGAAGTTGTGTGTTGTGCAAGGTCTTACAGGGAGTGGGCAGCAGAGGTCATATTCTTGCCCAGGTCCTCTGACTCCAAATTCAATGCTCTTTTCTACAATGCACTGGTGAAGTGGGTGGGTTGGGGTGGGGTCCACACTGGGAATTCTTTGATGAAATCACAACTGTTAACAAAAAAAAATATTGCAAAGGGCAAACTTTTCAGACCTGAGAGACAGGGTTAGAGGTGCAATTTTTAAATCTTGTCCAAGGATTTCTACTCTTCAAGGGCACAAATGTGCTCACCAAGAAAGTACTCTTCCTAGCTCTGGACAAATGATGACGCTGGTGAATATGGGCTAGTAGTAATGTCAATTTTACAAATGAACTTTTATTCTCTCTATTTGTGCTCTGTTTGACAATTCAAGAGAAGTCAATGAGTATTAAGCATCTCCTAGGTGTCAGGCACTATGTTAAGAGCTGGGGTTACAAAGAAAAGTAAGAACAAAATCTACTCTCAAGGGGCTCACAGTCTAATTAGAGAGAACCTGCACACAGGTATGTACAAACAAGCTCAACACAGGATAAATTGGAGGTAATCTCTGTGGGAAGGCACTAAGATTAATGAGGACTAGTAAAAAGAAAACAAAAAAACAAACTTCTTGCAGAAGGTGGGACTTGGGCTAAGATTTTAAGGAAAGCAGGAAAGTCAGGAGGCAGAGATGTAGAAGGAGAGAATTCAAAAGGAGATAGTCAGTGACAATGCATGGATTCAGGAGGTGTTCTCATTGGGAGAGCAGCAAGGGGACCAGTGTTACTAGATCACAGAGTGTGTGTAAGGTGTAATGTAAGGTAGAATAAAACTGGAAAGGTAGAGAAACAGGTTATGAAGGGCTTTGAATGCCATGAAGATGTTATATGGGATCATGAAGGCATTAGGGAGACACTGGAGGTTTCTTCAATGGGTAGAGGGGCGAGGAGGCTCAGAATCAGACTCGTGCCTGAGGAAGATCAATTTGACAGGTGGAAGACAGAATGCCGTGAGAGGGGAGACTTGAGGCAGGGAGACCAAACAGCAGACTGTGGTGATAGTTCTGGCATGCGGTGGTGAGGGTCTGAAGTGGGATGAGAAGATATATACAAGTATCTTTTTTTATCCCTAATGCTCTCAGGCTGCTCTGGTCTCAGCTGAAAGCTCATCCCACTCAGGGAAAGTGTAGGTGAGATGGCAATAGATTGAGTGCATTGTGATCACTGATCCCATGGCAAATAGAGGTTCTGCAAAATCTGCTGCTGCCAGACCTCCACCTGTCCAATGGGGCTGCCATCATTCCCTCTCAGCTACTGCTATGTAGCATCATCATCTTTTTAGCTTCTATCCTCTGCTGCTGCTGCTGCTCTTGGCATCACTTGAAATCCTGTAGCAAATCTGGTGGCACTTCCTTTCCCATGCCCCCTCCCAGCTATTTTTATCCTCCAATCAGCCTCACAGTGCACACACTATTTCTTTTCTTCCCTCTTCTTCCTAATAACCTTTCCCTCTATGCCATCCTGCTCCAATCCACTCCCTAAAATCTGCTTGGTACATTAAGCCCACAACATTCTGGGAAAAAGATTTTTTTCCCCCAGTAGGTACCATGTGTACTCCAGCACACTTCATATATATTAACTGCTTCTCTTTTTTGTTTCTTGAAAACAAAGAAAGGGGGACTGAAAGAATGTGGCCTTCTTGAGGGCAGGGACCATGTTTTCGCCTTTCTTTATCTCTCCATAATGAAGCATTTTAAGCATTTGATAAATGTTTGTTAACTAATTAATCTGATAGAAATAATAATTAAATTTTTGTAGTACTTTTCACACATGATCTTTTTTGGATTCTTGTGCCAACTCTAGGAGGTAGGTGCTTTTAATATCCTCATTTTACAAAAGGAAAAATTGGAGGCTCAGTAAAATAAATGACTTGCCCAGGGTCACACAGCTAGGAAATGTCTGAGGTGGAATTTTAATCCATGTTTTCCTGGTTTTACACTCTATCTACTACCCATACTACCTCACAACAAATGTTCATTATGTGGGGAGTAGTTAAAGATCTCAAAAGTTTACTGAAAAAGCTGGAACCAGGTGGGACAACATTTCTGAAACAGTAGAGTCACATGGTGGTGTGGCATGGAGTCCTTTGAATGGAGAATGAATAATCAATTGGTATATTACATATATATATTTATGTATGTAAATACATATATATATATATATTGAACACCCAATGTGTATTGATATTATGTAATAACTCCTTGTCAAAAGAGCAGTGTGAGCAGAAAATATTGGGAAGAAGGAAAGGAAGGAAATAAGCATTTATTTATCTTTACTATGTGGTAGGCACAGTGGTTAAGCTCTGTATATAAATATAAGCAAAAAGGAAATAGTCCCTGCCTTCAAGTAACTTACTTTCCAAAGGGGGAAGATTACATGCAAAAGAATGATGAAAAGTAGAGGGAGAGAAGGAGATGGGAGCACAAGCACATGACTTTGAAGTCCAAAAAGAGTCAGGAACAGGAAGTAGAGGGGAATGAAAGGAGGTCAGCGGGGCTTGTCCACAAAATGGAACCTTCAGGAGGAACTCACTCTTGGGAGAACGATTGAGGAGACTTTGTGGGGGGACATTCCATGATGAGTGAGCTGTCAGTCAGGGATGAAGGCTGTTTCAGAGTAAGGAGGTCCCAGGTACTAAGGAAAGTTCCAGGATGACCTAAGTAGTAGAAGGGAGGTAGTTTTGAAATCCAGAGAAAGTCAGTAATGAATCTGGAAAGGGAATTAATCAATTGCCCAGTCCTTGGAGCCACTGAAAAGTCTCAGGTCACGTTGCATTGGTCTCTCTCACTTAGGATTCTGTCTCTTGGGGGCTGGGAAGGAAAATACCTTCAATTGTATTAAAATTTCATGAAGCACTACTTAGACATTATCCATCCCCTCTCTCAATACTTAATTTTGGGGTCAGTTAATTTTTCTCCTGATTTTTGATTCTTCTTTTCCACATCTTTGAATTTTCCCACTCTCCTCCTACCAATCCTTTCTACTCCTTTTATTTGTATTGTGTTTCTCTTACCCAAGGTTCCTTCTGCCTTTACTTCCTGCCATTTTTCTTCCCTCTTTCCCTACTTAGGGTGGGCTCTTCCTGTCCCTTTTTTGTTGTCTGCTGCCTATCTCTATAGATCTCTTTTTTAGATGAAATACCTTCATTGGATGACATATGGGGAGAGAGAGAGAGAGAGACAAAGTAGGCAGTGGAGTATTATAAAAAGTGCTGAATTTGGAAAAATAGCACTTTGATTCAAACTCTAGCTCCCCTAGCTGGGCCCTAAGTTGAACAGGTAGTTTCATCTCTCTGTGTCTTTTTTTTTTTCTCAGAAATTGGTGGAGTTGGATTACGTGATCTCAGATGTCCCTTCAAATTCTAAGTCTGTAATCCTAAATATGATTTCATAGATGGTATTTCAAGAAAGATTAGCTCTCTTGGGTGAGATTTTTTTTAACAATGCAGATTGATTGCTTTCATTATTTGGCCTGGCACTATAGAAATAGCAGATGAACTTAGGCATAACACAAAATTAGAGCTGCAACTGAGATTCAGACCACGTATCTGTCACTTACTAACCCAAAGCAGGTCACTGAATCTGAGTCTTAGTTTCCACATTTGTAAAATGTAAGTAATGATACCTCTACTACTTACTTCACGTGTGTCTAGGGTGTTCAAGGAGAACTAGCACCTCTGGTGTGAGGGCTTGCTGAGCCCTTTTCAGGTTGCTCATCTACCTATGGGGTCCAACTTTCATCCAATTCTCACCTGTGACCTCAAGAAGCTGTAGTATGTTCAGTGGCCACATTTTGGCACCATCTTGGCAAACAGACTAAACCAGGATCGGGGTAAGAGACAGGCCTCAAAACTACCGATGTCCACCTCAAGAAGATGAAGACTTCCCCCCAGGGGAATGGGTGGGTGAAAACAGTTTGTTCCAATGGCCATGAAGGTTGCTAAAGCAGGTACTGTGGAGCACTTAGATGCCAGGGTCATCCAACAGATCCCAGACCATCATCAGGCATCTTGACTTTTGCCTTGCCACTCGACTTCTACAACTCTAGAAGAGAAAGTGAGGCTGACAACTTTGCACAGCTTTACCCCACTTAAATCCAATTCAAGCATGAGTCAAGACATCATCATCTTCTAAAGGACAAGCAACTTACTTCACAGAGTTGGGAAGCAAGCTTTTGGTAAACCTTAAAGCCTACAAGAATATGAGTTGAGCAGTTGGCATTCTTATTAATCCTTCAATGGATTAAAATATAATTGTATCTTTGAGTAGAAATTAATTATATACTTAATAATTGGTATCATTTATATGGCACTTTAAATTTTGCAAACAACTCTACATGTTTCATCTCATTTGATACCCTCATTGTGCAATTGGAGAAACTGAGACTGAGAAAGGTTAAGTGATTTTCTGAAGGTCACCCAGCTTGTGAGTGTTTGAGGTGAGTGTCCAAATCCAGTGCTCTATCCACTATGTCACCTAGCTGCCTCCAACTAGACCTCATTCAGAACAAAAAGGCAGATGTCCAGTTGTAGACTCTTATAGTCGGAAGGCACCTTAAAGATCATGTGATCCAAACTCCTTCATGTATGTATGTGTCCACCTGCAACATCTCATATGGTCAACCTACTTCTGCTTGAACACAGCTACAAAAATGGAGAACTCACTTCCAAATGGAGAGGTCCATTCCAGTTTGAGATAGCTCTGATTGTTAGGGAAATGTAGCTTTTTTTCTTTTTAATGTCAGATCTTATGACAGTGTACAAATGACATTTGTTTGTGGAATGGCTCTTAATCTTTCCCAGGATCATAGAGAGCCTAGAGCTCCTTGGGGAGCTAGGTAGTGCAGTGGTTAGAGCTTAGGAGTTGAAGCCAAGAATCCCCAAGTTTGAATCCTGACTCAGATACTACTTACTAGTCCTGTGACCCAGGGCACATCTTTTAAACCCTTTGTGCCTTAATTTAACTATACACATAATAGAGATGATGATAGCATCTGCCTCAAAGAATTGTAAGGGTCAAGTGAGATAACATATGTAAAGTACTTTGCAAACCTTAAAGTCATATAGAAATGACAGCTACTTATATTATCTCATCCAATTCTTTCATTTGACAGATGAGGAAACAGAGGACCAGGAAGGTTAAAATTCTTGCAGTAGGCCGCACACATGCCTCAGTAGTAGTAAGCAACAGAACCAGGACTTGATCCCAGGTCTTCCTTCCACAGAATCCATCCATCCCCTCCTTATTAGTTTAATAATGAAAGGCACAAGTATAAGTAGTGACACATGTGACAATCAGTTTCATATGTTAGTCAAACTTCACACTCATTGCATAACAGTACAATATGTATCTTTTGTCACACAGGATCGTGTGATAGAGGAAGTACAATATTTTAAAATATTTTAAAAATGTCCCCTCTTTCAAGAGGACATACCTTGAGTTCATTGCCACTGCTCAGTCATTTCAGTCATGTCTGTGACCCCCATTTGGGATTTTCTTGGCAAAGATACTGGAGTGGTCCACAATTTCCTTCTCTAGCTCATTTTACAGATGAGGAAACAGAGGAAAACAGGGTGAAGTGACTTAACCAGGATCACACAGACAAGTAAGTGTCTGAGGCCTGATTTGAACTCAGGTCTTCCTGACTCTTGTTAGGCCCGTAACTGTATCCATTGTATTGCCTATCTGCCCCTTCTGTCAGAAGGCCACAATTCAAATTCTGGGTCTGCCACTCACTTTCGTCATGATTTTAAATGGCTTAACTTCTTCAAACTTCAGTTTTTCCTGTCTGTAAAATGGTAGGTTAGATATCCTCCCAACTTTAACTCAGTACCCAATGGTCTGAGAGTATGGTCTTCCTGTCCACCATAATCATTGTCCTCATTGTTAGAGGCATTGTTAGTCATACAGACTCGATCCTTTGAACATGCTGGCCTTCTAGTTTTATTAACTTCCTCAGCTACTGCAGCCTTTATCTTTATTCTATCTGGAACTGTAACCAGGGTAAGTGACCAGGGCTTTGTCTTCTTAAGCAGCTGAAATTTGACTCTGGCCACACTTATTCTGCTTTAACAAGTAGAAATAGCTGAGGTATGGCACCTAGTTAACAATAGTTAGTTAAAATCATAACAATGTTAATTAATTATTAACGAGCAATGATTAGTTAAAATGAGAACAAGCAATTGTTATACTTCCTGCCCTCTCTAGCTTGGGCCCTTTCTCTTACCTTCCATGTTGGAGAACTTCCCAACTGTGAGCTCAAAGGACTGTGGGGTCTCTCCTCCTCTCACAGACCCCAACGTGTCTCCTGCTACAGGGCCTTGGAATTTTAGTAAATGCATGCTGATTCAATTTCTTTGCAAAAAAGAGAGCTTTATAATTGGTCTTTTAAGGAGCCATAACCAGACTCTTCTAGAATATATGTGCAATCTCAATGGTGGATAGTCAAGAGTACCATCATAGTTCCCCTTAAGTTAATCCTCAGAAAGAGAATCCTGGGGATCACAAGAGTGATCTGCAGTTCACTTGAAATATGCCAGTAGAATGAAAATTCTTGAGGAAGAGGATTGTTTACTTTAATCATTTGGATCCCCAGTGCCTAGCAGAGTGCCTTATCCAAAGAAGGTGCTTAGTAAGTGTTGAATTGAGTTGAATTGAATTTCTTTTCCCAAATAACTCACGTCAGATAGGTCCCTGTTCCTTGGAGATTTGGCTGCCTTTTCCCTGGAAATTTAATTTTTTGATGAAAACAAAGAGGGAAAACATAAATACAACCATAAATCAAAATTACAGCTCCTCCCGTTGAGTGACACATTTTCACTGTTAATTTCCACAAAATTCTTGGCGAGACACACTGAGAAGGCCATATGTAAAGGCATCGGATTTTAGCCCTTGAAAATGAACATTTCAAGTTTTATAACCTGACCCAAAGCAGAGCCTTGGGGAGACAATAACTCTCTGGATGACTGCTCCACAGTCTGATGTAGATCATGGAAAAAGCCTCTTGGGACAGCAAATGGTTTCAGAGAAAATAAGAGAAGCTCAGAAACTACCAGCATTTCCTGAATAATGCATTTTGGTTTTCACTTTCCAGCCAGGATTAGGAAACACAGAACTCTTCAGATAGAGTTTGCAAGAGGTTAGAGGCAAAAATCAAACTCTGATGAACCAAAAATGAACCCTGAGAAGCAAGGACAGACCTAGATCTTAGAAGATGCGGCTGCTTGCCACTGTCTGTTAGAAATCTTTTCTGCGGGTATTACCAGAAGCTCGGTTTGAAAATTGTTATTGAATGGCAAACCACGATAGTGAAAAAAAGGAATTAATCATTGGGGTAGGAAGTTTCACTTAGTTAATTTTTTCAGAAAGTGATTGGAGATGGGTGTGATGTGTTTGGTTGTTTCTTGTGAATCATCTGCTGTGTCAAAACAATGTATTAATAACAATGATGAAGTTGATTTAAAAAAATAATAAATTTTAAAAAATAAAACTACCGGGATCCATGGAACTCCCAACAGAAATAACAGGATGTCGGAGGTCTTTTGGGCCATGTGTTTGAATTTGAGAAGTAAAACACTCTGTGCTCTTGAAAGCTTCCATAACCTACTTTGGACAGCTTATTGACTGGATAGTGGTTCCTTTCCTTCCTGTGGAACTTCTTCCTACCTGGTTAAAAAGAGAACTGGATCTGAGGTCATATGACCTAGGCTTGAATTCCAGTTGTCCTAATAATAATATAATATAATAATATAATATAACAATAATATCTAACATTTTTCTAGTACCCACTATGTGCCAAACACTTTATAGTTATTATTTCATTTGGTCCTCATGATAACTCTGTGAGGTTGGTACTATTTATCTCCACTTTACAAGGAAGGAAACTGAGGCAAATAGAGGTTAAGTGATTTGACTGATTACACAGCTAATAAGCATCCCAGGCTGGATTTGAATTCAGGTTATCTAGACTCCAGGCTGCATTTTCTATCTACTATAAAACTTATCTCTGATTGCTGACTATGTGATTTGGGGGAAGTTACTTCTCTCTGGGCCTCTGTTTCTGCACTTGTAAAAGAAGAAGATTGGCCCAGAGAACCTCTAAATTCCCTTCTAATATTCTATGGTCCTATGAACTTGACTTTTCCTTATTTAGTGTGGTTGACTGCTAGAAGAGGGCAGACCTCCAGATGCCGCAGCATGAATGTTTGTGACTCATGTCTCTCTGTATTATGGGATAACATTGACAGGACCTGATTACAATCTATGTTCTCCTTGGTTTTACTGTAAAATAAGATTTTCCTGCCTTTCAAACTTGGTTAGTTTGATTTCTATCACTGTAGCTCTTACAATTTTAGAGGAGATATTGTGTAATTGAACTTCTCACAATCATTAAAGAAAGACTGATTTGATTATGCTAAGATGAATTCTAATGTCCTCCAAATATAGGGAGTTTTAGGCCTTTAGATTTTGAATGGATTTTAAGGATCACCTCTTTCTGACTCATTTTTTCATAGATGGTAAGTTTGGACACAAAGAAGTAAGTGATTTTACTCAAGGTCATCCTGGTGAGAACTAGGCTCCAAACCCAGGTCTTCTATAGGCCTTAATTCTCTCCAGAATCTGATAGGTTCCAGTAATAGGCTTTCATTATAATGGTGAGATTGCTGTTAGGGGTAATTTTTTTAAAAATATTCAACATATTCATACTTAGAGATGGAGGAGGATTATGGGTATGGAACACCATGCACATGCTAGATTGTGTTGCTATATTAGTTGGTTTTGCATAATTATTTTTCTCTTTGTTGTAAGTGAAAACTCACTAGGATGAGGATATGTGTGAAAATGATTGATGCAAAAAAAAGAATCAAATTAAAAGTAAAAATAAATTCATCAAATTAAAAATAGGACTGGATCTGTGATTTCATTGGTATAGGGAACTCCCTTTTGGGAAACTCTCTCCATCAGTGCAGTTTGGTCTCTACTCTGCAATTGAGACCTTGCGAAGCAAAATGGTTTGCCTAATGTCACCTAGGTGGTATATGTCAGAGACATCTCTCAAAAAAAATAAAATTTAAATTTTTAAATGAAAAACCATGGTTAAGTAGAAGAAACAAACACTGAGGCAAGTTTTTTCACCACAGAGAATCACAGTTTCCCCATCTATAAAATTACAGGGTCATGCTCAGTTGTTTTCTTAGTTCGATGCAGGATCCCATGCTACATAGCGATCTCTGATCTAAGTAACCTTAATATCCAACTCTCCACCTCAAACTACAGCAGAAACTTACACAAATTAGAGCCATCAAGTTTTCAAGAAAACAATTGTATTCAAATATCAACTAAATCATTTTTAATTAGATCATATATTGTTGTAGTCAGAAAGACATTTAAAGATCATGGAGTCCAATCCCTCATTTTGCTGATGTGGAAATTGAAGCTTAGACTAAAGAGCAGAGCAGGATTAGAACCAGAATTGTCTGCTGCAGATTCAGTATGTTCTTTGCTTTACTGTAGCATCACCCCAACTTTTCCACTATGTGTGCAATATACCACGGGGAAGCTGGTACTACAAATTGTCTCCCAAGTCACAAGAGCAATTTTTTTTTTGTAAAATGCTAAATCCAACATGAGGCAGGTAGGTGGCACAGTGCACAGACCTGGAGGCAGGAAGACTCATCTCCCTGAGTTCAGATCTGGCCTCAGACACTCACTAGCTGTGTGACCCTAGGCAAATCACTTAACCCTATTTGCCTCAGTTTCCTCATCTATAACATGAGATGGAGAAGGAAATGGCAAACACTCCAGTATCTTTGCCAAGAAAACTCCAAGTGGGGTCACAAAGAGTTAGATACAACTGAACAACAAAACTTTTGAATAATGCAGTTTTCTTATCCTATGCCAAGCTACTATTTGAAAAAATTTTAAAAACCATTTAGAAATTTTTAAAAAGGCCTGTCTTCTTTAAGAAATCACTAGGTGTTATACAGGAGATAGAAAGTCATTCTTTAATTTAATTCAATGCAATTAAAACATTTATGGAGCATTTATTCTGTAGATACTGCCCTAAGTATAGAGGAAGCATTAAGAGGCAAGGAATAAAGATTAATAAGAGGTGAAGCCTGGAGGTGAGGAAAGGAGTTATCTCTGTCTATTCTCTCCCCATTCCTGGGTCTGGGTCTTTCTGTCTCTCTTTGTCTCTGTGTCCTCTATCCCTTCCCCCTCTTTTAATCCCCTCCAGCCTTTACAATCCTTCCCACCCCACCCCACTCACTAATACATGAAAATGTATATGTCATTAAGCAAAAAAAAATGGGGGGAAGCCAGACATAATTAAGGCATATATGAAAGTAAGAAAGGCCAGAAGTCAAGTCAACAGAAGTCAAGAACGAGAAAGATACAACTACCACAGAGATAAGTAAAAAGCAAAGGTTATATGAAATGATGTTAAGAGGGAGAAAGAACTTATGATAATCGATCAGGGTGGAGAAGCTAGGGACTTTAAGCTGAGGAGAAGAAATATATTCTAGACATGGGGGAAGAGGGCATGCAAAAGCCTGGAGGTAGGAAATGGTATGTCATAGAGGAAATAGAAATGCTATCAATAAGTTCAAGAGAAGAATGCATAGTTGGTTTTGCTTTTTACCCTTTAAGGCACTTATCAGGTAAGATAGAACTAAGATTCTATGTTTTGTTTCTTCAAATACAAATTATTTGAATGTAATTTTCCGTAAGCAGCCATTTCTGTTCACTTAAGGATAGTTCCCTAAAATGTAGGCATAGTACTAGTGGGGAAGTCAATTAACTCACCTCCTTAAATTAAGTCTAGACTCCACTTATAGTACAATCATTGACAAGTTTTCCAAACTTGTTCATATGTCCTCTACTGAACTGTGAACTCCTTGAGAGCAAGGACTAATTTTTGCCTTTCTTTGTACCCTCAGCATTTAGCATAGTGCCTAGCACCAAGTAGGCACTTAAGAAAACTTTACTTTAAAAAAATTTCCCCAGGACCAGCTTTTCTGAATACTAAATTCCCCTATGATTAAAAGTGATAACAATTTGGTTTCATTAACAGACTTCAAAATTCCTTAGTCAAGTCCACAAAAAAATCTATGCTGTTGCTCAAATTTGTGTTGAATCCATTCACACTCAGCGATGGCTGCTTCTTTTTCTTTCTCTTGCTCTTTCCTTAACTCTATTCTGCAACCACCCCCATTCAACTTCTTTTCCCATCTGCCCATCATGACAATGTGGAAGGGACACAGACATAAAACTCTACCTACAGCAAGAACCCTTCAGTCACCAAGGTTTACAGGTTCCCATGGGAACCACCCACAGGAAGGAGTTAAGGTCAAGGAAACTGCCCTTTGTCTGATGCCTAACTTATATTAGGCTAAGCTTTGTCTCCTAGGCTCCAGATGGTGGGTCAGTGATTATGGTCATAGCTAAGTTAATTACTCAGCTCAACTTGAGTGGGAGAAAGGATTTTCCTCCAAATCCTTGGCCCCTTTTAGTATTTGTAAACTCCTCTTTAAAAATACTCCTTTTTGTTTTTATTTAGAGACAGTGGTGTTCTTGCCACTGAGCTCTCTGACAAACCAGAATTGATTGGACTCTCATCTCTTTTGACATCCAGCAGTCCTATGGAAAAGATCAGAAACCAAGCATTAATTCTATCAGGAGAACAATTTTAAATGGAGAAAATTCCTACAGCAGAATAAAATAAGATGTATTTACCTTAGTACTAAAAAGGCCTGTCATTTCATTGGTGTGGATTTTCCCTCCCACTGATGCAGAACCTGACCCCTCTCTGCTTTAGAAGAGAGTCATTTTGGGTTGCCATGGATGTAAAAACTTATGAACTGATGTTTAATAGGATACTTACACACATATAAAAATCATGCTCTGAGAAAAGATCCAAGTCCAAATCTCAGCTCTGTTACTCACTATCTTGTGACATTTCACAAGTTGCTTACTTTCTCAATGCCTCAGTTTTCTCTTCTGTAAAAAATAATGGAGGTTTAATTAGATATCCATTCAGGTAAATTTCAGCTTTAAAGTTCTATGATCTTACGTTTGAGTGCAGTGTCATTGAAAGAGGATCCACTCAGGAGATAGAGAACCTGAGTTCAAATCTTGTCCCTGATGTTTATGGCCTTGGACAAGTTAACATGACCTCTGTGCACTCCGTTTCCTAGCTGCTGCTAGGCAATACTTTCATCATCTCCCTAATTAACTCACTGTCTTACTCACCTCAGTGGCTTTTCCGAACCTTTTCATTCCTTATCAAATTGGCCATAGCTCCTTGTCCTTCCATGCAAGGATTCTCAGCTGAGAATCTTGCTTCATATTTTACTGAAAAAATTGAGGCCATTCATCAGAGATGCCTCTTCTTACCTCCTCCTCTCTTTATGATACCTGATTGCCTTCTTCTGCCACCATCTCCTCCTTCATCCCTTTAACAGTAAGAAGTGTCCCTTCTCTTGACCACTTCATACACAAATGATCTCATTCTTTCCAGACTTCCACTCTAGCATCCCTACTTCCCCACATATTTTCAGTTTTTCCTTGCCCATTGATTGTTTCCCTTTTGCCTCCAAATATACTTCTCTCTCCCTTAGTCTCAAAAAATCTTTACTTGATACATCAAGATTATTGTCCCATGTATTTCCTGTCTTTTGTGGTTAAGAGAATGTATCTCTACTTCCTCTCCTATCACTCTCTTCTTAACTCCCCAATCTGGCTTCCAATCTCATCATTCAACAGAAACTACTCTTTTAGTTGCCAAATCACTTTTTTTTTCAATTTTCATTCTTCATGACAGAGTAGATCTCGCTCTTCTCCTAGATGATCTCCTCTCTAGGTTTTAGGACACTTCCCTTTCCTCATTCTCCTCCTACCTCTATGAATAATTCTTCTCAGGATCTTTTGTTGGATCTTCATCTAGGCCATGACCAGTAACAATAGGTGTTCCAGAGGGCTCTATCCTCTATGTTCTCCTTCTATGTTATTTTAGTTGGTGAGCCAAGTGACACAATGGTAGAGAGATGGGCTTCGAGTCAGGAAGACCTAAGTTCAGATCTAGCTTCAGATACTTACAATCTGTATGAACTTAGACAAGTCACTTAACCCATTTGTTTCAGTTTCCTCATGAGTAAAATGGTGACAGTAACAGTTCCTACCTTCCAAGGTTGTTATCAAATGAGATATATTTGTCAATTGTCTGACAGTGCCTAGTACTTAGTAGGCCTTATATAAATGCTTGCTATCATTAATTTCATCATTATCACCATCATCAGTTCCCATGGATTCTATTGTTATCTGTTCGGTGAGGATCCTCAGACTGATTTGTCCAACTCTCTGTAGACCTCCAGTCTCAACTGCCTATAGAATAGCTCAGACTGTATGTTCTGTAGACATTTAAGTTCATCGTGTCCTAAAGTTATTTCTGTATCTTTTCCCCACTTTTGCAGCCCTCTCTCTTCTCAACCTTGCTACCAAGATGCTACCATCTGCCCAGTCCTTCAGGCTGTCACATCCTCCTTGATTCTTTACTCTCTGTCATCCCTCTTATTTAATCTGTTGGCAAGGCTTATTGATTTTACTTATGCAACATCTCTTTAATACATCCCCTCTCCTCTGACACTGCCACCAACCCTATTCATTCCCTTCTCTTACACCTGGAATATTGCAACAAGCTGTTGGTTGGCTCTCCTCCTACTTCAGTCTATCCTCCATTAAACTGTCAAAGTTATCTTCCTAAAGTGCTAGTCTAACTATGTTACCCCCTACTCCATGTAGTCTCCTATCATGTAGAGGATCAAATATAAAATCCACTGGCTCTCAAAGTCCCTCATTAACTTACACTGTATCTTTCTAGTCATATACCTTCATACCCTTCCTTCCCTTCTGGTCCCCTAAGTATTGTTCAATCCAGTGACACTAGCCTCCTTGCTGTTCCTCACACAAGACACTATCAACTTGAGATAATTTCAGAGATCCTTTCCCATACTTAGACTATTCTCCCTTCTTATCTTCAATTCCTGGCTGTCTGCAAATCACAAGTAAAATCCTATCTTCTACAGGAAGTCTTTCTGAGTCCCTTTTAATTCTAGCTCCTTACCTCTGTTGATTATTTCCAATTTATCCTGCATGTAGTTTGCTTATTCATAGTTGTTTGATTGTCTCCTCCATTAGATTGTGAACTATTCAAGGGAAAGGCCATATTTTACCTTTCTTTCTATCCTAAGCACTTAACACAATACTTGACATATTTGTTGTTATTCAGTTGTGTCTGACTCTTTGTAATCCCATTTGGGTTTTTCCTGGTAAAAGTATTAGAATGGTTGATATTTCCTTTTCCAGCTCATTTCACAGATGAAGAATGGAGGCAAACAGTTAAGTGACTTGTGTAGGATCACATAGCTTGTAAGTGGGTGAGGCTGGATTCATACTCAGTAAGACAAGTCTATGTAACTCCAAGTCTGGTACTCTATCTGCTAACCAACCTATTTTGCCTTTCCTGGCACATAATAAGTTCTTTTTTTCATTGTTTCTTTTTATTCATTTAAATTATCTTTCTGTTAGCTCTAAAGTCTTATTTATTTTTTCTGTTTCTTTTCTTATTAATTTATTTGTTTTCAGTTTTCAACAATTACTTCCATATGTTTTAAATTTTGTCTCTCTCCCTCCCCAAGATGGCATGCAATCATGTATGGGTTCTACACATACATGCTTATTAAACACATTTTCACATCAGTCATGGTGTAGAGAAGAATTAAAATGAATGAGAAAAATCACGAGCAAAAAACCAAATCAAACAAAGCAACACAAGAGAAAATCATCTGCTTCCTTCTGTGTTACGATTCTTTAGTTCTTGTCTATCAGAAATAGTCACTGCACACTGTGGCTGTTACTGTGTATAATGTTCTCCTGGTTCTGTTCATTTCACTCAGCATCAGTTCCTATTAGTCTTTCCAGGTTTTTCTGATATCTGCCTGTTTGTCATTCCTAATATCATAAAGGTATTCCATTACATTCATATACCACAACTTGTTCAACCATTCCCCAATTGATGGATATTCCCTTGATCTAGAATTCATAGACACCATAAAAAGGACTGCTATAAATATTTTTATATGTGTGGGTCCTTTTCCCTTTTTTATGATATCTTTGGGATACAGCCCTAGAAGTGTTATTGCTGGATCAAAGAGTATGCACATTTTGGGGAGGGGTTATGCAAATTTTTATAGCCCTTTGGGCATAGTTCCAAATTGTTCTCCAGAATGGTTGGATCAACTCACAGATCAACAATGAATCAATCAATGTTCCAACTCTCCCATATCTTCTCCAACATTTATCATCTTCCTGTTTTGTCATGTTAGCCAACTTGAGAGGTGTGACATAGTACCTCAGACTTGTTTTGATTTGCATCTCTCTAATCAATAGTGATTTAGAGCATTTTTTCATATAACTATAGATATCTGTAATTTCTTCTTCTGAAAACTGCTATTTCATATCCTTTGACTATTTATCAATTGGGGAATGATGTGTATTCTTGTACATTTGACTCAGTTCTCTACATATTTTAGAAATCAGACCTTCATCAAAGACATTAGTTGTAAAAATTCTTTCCCAGTTTTCTGCTCCTCTCTTAATCTTGGTTGTATTGGGTTTGTTTGTGCAAAAATTTCTCAATTTAATGTAATCAAAATTATCCATTTTGCATTTCATAATGTTCTCTAAATTTTGATTAGTCATAAATTTCTCCATTTTCTATAAAACCTGTAAATAAACTATCTCTCCTTCTGCTAATTTACTTAGAGTATCAGCCTTTATACTTAGATCATGTATCTATTTGGACTTTATTCTGGTGTACATTGTCAGGCATTTATCTATGCCAAGTTTCCACTACACTATTATCCAGTTTTCCCCTCAATTTTGGTCAAACACCAAGTTTTTATCCCAGAAGCTAGGGACTTTGGGTTTATCAAACAGCAGATAGCTATAATCATTGACTACTGTGTCTTTTGTGCCTAACCTCTTCCATTGATCTATCTCTCTATCTCTTAGCCACTACCAAGTTATTTTGATCATTGCTGCTTTATAATACAATTTGAGATCTGGTATTGCTAGGCCACCTTCCCTAGAATTTCTTTGCATTAGCTACCTTGATATTCTGGACCTTTAGTTCTTCCAGATGAATTTGGATATTATTTTTTCTAGCTCTACAAAATAATTTTCTGTAGTTTGATTGGTATGGCACTGAATAAGTAAATTAATTTAGGTAGAATTGTCATTTTTATTATATTAGCTCAGTCTATCCACAAGCAACTGATGTTTTTCCAGTTACTTAGATGTCACTTTATTTGTGTGAAAAATGTTTTGAAATTGTGTTCATATAGTCCCTGGGTTTGTTTTGGCAGGTAGACTCCCAAATATTTTATAGTGTCTACTGTAATTTTAAGTGGGGTTTCTCTTTCTATCTCTTATTTTTGGGCTTTGTTAATAATATATATAAATGCAGATAATTTATATTTATTTCTTTTGTATCCTGAAACTTTGCCAAAATTGTTTATTGTTTGAAGTAGATTTTTACTTGATTCTCTAGGATTCTCTAAGTATATCTTCATATCTTCTGCAAAATGATAACTTAGACTCTTCTTTGCCTATTGGAATTCCTTCTATTTCTTTTT
The DNA here is from genome assembly GCA_028658325.1 of Potorous gilbertii. NCBI lineage: Eukaryota > Metazoa > Chordata > Mammalia > Diprotodontia > Potoroidae > Potorous > Potorous gilbertii. The sequence continues at coordinate 270,940,820 of CM053771.1, read as the reverse complement.
CTTCTCTTATTGCTAAAGCTAACATTTCTAGTACTATATTGAATAATAGTGGTGATAAAGGACATCCTTTTTTCACCCCCAATCTTATTGGAAATTCATCTAGTTTGTTCCCATTGCATATAATGCTTGCTGATGGTTTTAGGTAGATAATACTTAGTTATTTTAAGGAAGACTCCATTTATTCCTATACTGTCTAGTGTTTTCAATAGGAGTAGATGTTGTATTTTGTCAAAAGCTTTTTCTGCACCTATTGAGATAATCATATAATTTCTGTTAATTTTGCTGTTGATATAAACAGTAATGCTAATAGTTTTCTTAATATTGAATCAATCCTGCATTCCTAGTATTAATCCTACCTGATCATAGTGAATGATCCTCATGATAAATTGATGTAATCTTTTTGCTAATACCTTATTTAAAATTTTTGCATCTATATCCATTAAGGAAATTGATCTATAATTCTCTTTCTCTGTTTTGGCTCTTCCCAGTTTAGGTATCAGAACCATATTTGTATAATAAAAAGAATTTGGTAGGATTCTTTCTTCGTCAATTTCCCCAAATAGTCTACACAGTATTGCAATTAACTGTTCTTTAAATGTTTGAAAGAATTCACTTCTACATCCATCTGGCCCTGCAGATTTTTTCGTAGGGAGTTCATTGATCACTTGTTCAATTTATTTTTCTGAGATGGGGTTATTTAAATATTTTACTTCCTCTTCTGTTAATCTGGGCAATTTATATTTTTTAAAAATATTCATACATTTCAATTAGATTGTCAAATTTATAGGCATACAATTTGGCAAAATAGTTTCTAATTACTGTTTTAATTTCCTCTCCATTGGAGGTGATTTCACCCTTTTCATTTTTGATATTGGTAATTTGATTTTGCCCATATGAAATGATAAGATTTTTTTTCTATTTTTTTCCATTTACCTTTTTTATGTCTCTCTAGTCTTGTATTTGAAGACCAAATTTTCTATTGAGCTCTGGTCTTTTCATCAGGAATGTCTAGAAATCCCTTATTTCATTGAATGTTCATCTCCCTGCCTGAAAGATTATGCTTAGTTTTCCTGGGTAATTGATCCTTGGTTATAATCCACACTCCTGTGTCTTATGGAATATCATATTCCAATCCCTCTGATCTTTCGATGTAGAAGCTGCCAGGTCCTGTGTGATCCTACCTATAGTTCCTCAATATTTGAATTGTTTCTTTCTGGCTGCTTGCAGTATTTTCTCCCTAATTTGATAGTCCTGCAATTTGGCAACAATATCCCTTGATGTTTTCAATTTGGGATCTCTTTCAGCAGGTGATGAGTGGATTTTTTCAGTGACTATTTTGCCCTCTGGATCTGGGACCTCTGGGCAGTTTTCCTTCATAGTTTCTTGGAAGATATTGTCCAATCTCTTTTTTTTCATCATGGCTTTCCAGTAGAGCAATAATTTTTAGACTGTTTTTCTCCTGGACTTATTTTACAGGTCAGTTGTTTTTCCAATGAGAAATTTTTACATTTTCTTTTATTTTTTCATTCTTCAGATGTTGTTTGACTGATTCTTGATGTCTCCTAGAGTCATTAACCTCTACTTTCCCAATTCTAATTTTTAATAAACTGTTTTCTTCAGTTAGCTTTTCTGCTTCCTTTTCCATTTGTCCAATTTTCCTAGTTAAATTTTGTGCTTCCTTACCCATTTGGCCAATTTTACTTTTTAAGGAGTTGCTCTCTTCATTGAATTCTTTTTTCATTTTGTCAATTGTATTTTTAAAATCAATTACCAATTTTTCTTCTACCTCTCTAATTTGGCATTTAAAATCCTTTTTGAGCTCCTCCAAGATTACTTTTTGGGCTTGAGATCAGTCTCTATTCCCTTTTGAGGTTTCAGATGTAAGTATGTTGTCAGAGCTGTCCTCTTCTGAATTTGTATTTTGGTCTTTTCTGTCCCCATAGTAAGATTCTATGATCTTTGCTTTTCTCATTTGCTTCTTGCTCGTGGTGATTGCCTTTTTCTTGGTTTTTAAAGTGCATCTCTGCTTCTGGGGTGCAGGAGGCTCTGTCCCACATTTCTTTTGCTGAAAACTTGAGGCCTGATTGCTGGCTTTGTGTGTTGTGGATTCTGGTTCATTAAGCTAGAAGCTTTATAATGCTGCAGCTTACCTGATGCTGAGATGTGTGCACTAAGGCCAAGGTCAGGAGAAGTCTTTCTGAGTTTCCCTGGAGTTATACTGAAGCCCCTTGCATGAAGTGTGGGGGAGGGATGGTCTGTCCATAGAAGTTTTCCTCCCCACCTAGAGCTGAGCTGGAAAGCAGGCAGGCTCAGCAGCTGATGAACCCACATCTGTACTAGTGTTTACCCAATTTCCCTAGCTGTGCTAAACCACACCTGAGGTTCTGGTGTTGGTGCTTACAAGCTCCATCCCCCTGGGGCTCAGGATCTCCTCCTGGACCCCTGAGGTGGGGCTTACTGGGATGCTTCAGTAGTGTCCTTGTCTCCTTCAGCCCACAGAAAGACTCTTCTCATCAATCTCCCTGACCTCTCAAGATGAGAGACTGCTTTTCCCCTTCTTCCCAATTCTGCTATTCCAGGATTTTTCCTGGGGAAATATTATCTGGATTTTTCAAGGTTAGCAAAGGGAGGGTGAGAGCACTTATACTTACTCTGCCATCTTGACTCCCAGA